>CM035433.1:60080720-60585720 GCA_020310875.1 Ceratopteris richardii | reverse complement strand
TACCAAATGGACTTGTTAATTATGTAATGCATATAGCTGTAGGTCCATCCATAACATTCATTCCTTTTATTTATTCTTAAACTCTACCCTCCTTCTTGGTGTATCAACTTTATTCCTAATAGTATTTCACTCATCTCAACCTCTTAGAACTTCTACACTTGCATGGATTAATCCTACTTGTGAGCTCAAAGCAGATTTCAAAGAGCAAGAAATGGTTGCTACGTTATCAAAACTTCAACCACCGAGAACCAATAGCCACCTGTAGTCACAAGATAAGACCATTGTTAAATTGAAACTGATCCAGCCGGTGGTATTCATGGATGCGTTGAAATACTTTGGTGAACCTGACATGAAAGCATGACAATTGTGTGCTTAGATCTTTAGATGTCTTTGGTCTAATATTAAATCATTGCATTTGTCTTGTTTGCAGGTTAATGGAGCTTTTGCTATCCGAGATCATACTCCCTGGTTGTTGAGGGCTGATCACCTCTGCGGGAAGAAGAGCTTTCAAAAACAAGAACCTCAACACTTCTTTTCCCTCCCATCAACAAAAAGAAATTTTGTATTAGGATTTAATTATAAATGTTTAAACTTCTGCTACAACAAACTTAAAGGTAACAATTTTTTAAAGTTCCTTCAAATTGGCAAAAATACAAAACGCATACATACATCTTTTGCATTTAGGAAACATAAAAGGACTATTTTAATTTTACATTGCATTAGAAAATACAGTCATTACACATCACTTGCATTTACAAAATATAAAAGGACTATTTTAATTTTACATTGCATTAGGAAAGATAGTGATTGCAGATCACTTGCATTTGCAAAACATAAAATACAAAAAAGTATTGTTTTCATTTTACATTACATTAAGAAAGATAGTCATTAGATCGTAAGTGTCATTTATTTTTGATAAAAAGAATGCTTTATCACTTGCATTAGGATTCATCTCTTTTGCATTTACTGCAAGCATAAAGAAAGGGTTTTTGTTCTTATCATTTCACTTAGAAAAAATTATTGTTAGTTTTTCTACTTGGTTACCTGGTGTTATTTTCCATTTTTTATTAGTAATACCTAAAAAATGTAAAAAAAATTAAGATAAGTTACAAAAAGTATATAAAAACAAGATTTTTATTTAAATTAAATTAAGTCTAGGAGTAAAAAATCGAGTTATAAAGAAAAATACAAAAGAAAAATTTCAATTTGAACTAAAGTAAATTTAGAAAGTAAAAGAGCTATAAAACTTAAAAATAGGAAAACAAATTTTCTGAGAAGAGAATTAATTAAAAGTAAAAATAAGAAAAATAAAAGAAAGGTAACAGAGGAGAAAGGTAGAAAAGTCTACGTTTTAGTAAAGTCTAAATTCTTGGCTATACTATATAGTGATATTTTTAGACAATTAAGAGAGCTTTTAGAGCCTGTTATTATAGATTTGATACTTCACTCTAGGTGACATCAAGAGTGCAAGATGGAGGAAGTGTTTAAGAATATGATAATAGAAAAGCAAAGGTGCATCGATAGTGCAATCAAACCTACATGAAAAGGGTAAATACATCGAATTAAATATCATTGACTATCTAGATGTGTTTGAGGAGCAAGCATAGATCCAGGGATTGCCTGATGATGTACGAGTACAATACTTTGATAGAGTTGTCTTTGGATCCATTCTTGAAAGTATCCATGAGCATGCTAGTGGAACTTGGGCCGACTTTAGGAAAGAACTTCATAAAATACTCTTTCTTGAGGATTTTAGTCAGCATACTCGAGAAGGCATTTTGAGATGGGTTACTTCCCCTAAGACAAGTGAGTCTCTAACTCACCTTCATGGTGAGTTTATGAGACAGTTTGCTCATCTTCCTAAGGAATACATGTCACAAGGAAGGAGATATGGAGGAGAGCTCACACACACACTCTCACAATCAAGGAGAAGCACACACATAGATTGAGGCAAGGAAGAATGATCTTCTTCTTCTTCTTCTTCTTCTATTACATAAAAGGAATGTACAAGAATGACCTAAAAACAAGAATACAACAACTGCAATATATAAAGATTAGTACATGAGGAAAAATCTGATGTCAACTAATGAGTGAGCTGGCAAGAAAAAAATGTGCCGTCACTCTTGGTAGATAAGTCTAGTACAACTCAATGAAGTATCCCTGACATATACCGGCGTGACCACTATACATGTCAGAGAAATGAAAAACTAATATGTGTCACCGTGGATCATCACATGTTGAGCTTGATATCTCAACACTCCCCTCAAGATCAATGTCATATCCTCTAATCTAAGCATCTTCCCAAACTTCTTCAGCTTCTCTACTCCAAGTGCTTTAGTGAAAATATTAGCAACCTACTTATCTGTTCTCACATAAACAAGATGAATATCACCTGCTAATACCTTCTCTCTGATTAGGTGATAATGTACCTCTATATGCTCTATTCTAGCATGAAAAATAGGGTTTCGTGCTAACTGTATGCTGCTAAGATTATCACAATAGATGGTGATAGGCTTTTGCACTTTCACACCTAAATCTGCAAGTAGCATCTCTAGTCATAATGCCTCACATGCCGCCATTGTAGAACCTCTATACTCAGCATCTATATTCGACAAAGCAACACTGGGTTGCTTCTTGCTACTCCATGTAGTAGTTGCACTTCCAAGGGAGAATAGAAAACCACTAGTAGATCTTCTATTTGGAATGCTACCAGCCCAATCTGCATTGGTGTATCCATGAACCTGCAAAGTACACCAACTTCATAAAATAATGCATAATCCAAAGTAGCACTCACATAACGTAGAGTGCACCTCAAGGCCTCCAAATGTGGCTTCCTAGGAACCTACATAAATTGACTTTCAAGTCCAACAGTGTAGCTAAGATCGGGCCTCGTAATTATGAGATATATCAAGCTTCCCACAATTTCCCTGTACATAGTAGCATTTTCCAATGCTTCACCTAATGTAGTATCTAACTTCAAATTCTAATCTAATGGCATAGAAATTGGCTTGCAACCAGCCATACCATACTTTTGTAGCATATTCAAGGCATATTGCCTTTGTGACATCCATATACCTATTTTTGTATGTATAAACTCAATGCCCAAGAAATAGCACAACATACCAAGATCTTTCATGTCAAATTCCTGCATAAGAAGTTGCTTTACCTCTTTAATGACTTCTTCATTATCACCACCTACAATCAATTCATGATCATAATTAGCCACAATTATTATGCCATCATAACCCTTCCTTGCATATAGTGAATGATTTGCATCACACATAGAAAACCCAATGGTGGTTAAGCAATTAGCAATCCTTGCATGCCATGCACAAGGAGCTTGCTTCAGTCCGTACAAAGGCTTTTGCAACCTGCAAAATATTTTGGATGCTTTGATCTTCATATCCTTGTGGCTGGTCCATGTATACTTGTTCTTGTAACTCACCATGTAGGAAAGAATTCTTCACATCCATCTGATGCAAACTCCATCCTTTTTCTATAGCTAATGCAAAAAGTGTTTTGAGGGTAGACATTTCAACTACAAGGCTGAATTTTTCCTCATAATCAATGCCATATGTCTGTGGATATCCTTTTGATACCAATCATGCTTTGTACCTGCTTATGCTACCATCAACATTGTGCTTTACCTTGTAAACCCACTTGCGGCCTATGGGTTTCTTTCCTTGTGGCAATGCAACGAGCTTCCATGTTTTGTTTCCATAAAGTTCAACCATCTCCTCATCCATAGATTTTTCCCAATCTGCATTTCCAATTGCATCTTCAAAATAAGACGGTTCAACATCTTGTATTACCTTGGTCATGTAGGCACAATGACGAGTCATATAACTATCGTACGTCAATTGTTGCACATAATTCTGCATCCTCCTAGATCTTCTTGGTCCTGGGTCACTTCTCCTTGTATCATCTGCATGTGCCTTTCTTAATCTTGGAGTCTTCATACAGGGCAATCAAAGTTCCTCATCAAGACTCTTTTCTGAACCGCTTGAATCTCCATCAATGCCTTCAAAATTGCACATGTTTTACTACTAGCACAAAGCTTTTCTTTACCTTTCTTGGATGTATTTGATGAATTTGCTGGGCTGAAGTTTCCAAGTAATCTTCCACTCCATGGATTTGAGTTGGAACCATTGCTTGGTGATGCATCCGGTCCACTCAAAACTTGAGATTCTACACTTGACTTTTTCAACGTTTTCTTTTCATTAGATTCAAGATTAAGTACATGTTTGGCATTTGCATAGAAGCTTGAGATTTCATCAAATACCACATCTCTGCTCACCTTAACCTATTGTGTGAGTGGGTTATAACATTTATATCCCTTTTTCTCAAGGGAGTATCCAATGAAGACACATTTTTCTTCTTTTGGATCAAGCTTCATCCTCAACTCATCTGGAACATGTACATATGCAATGCATCCAAAAACTTTCATATGTGATACGTTTGGCTTTTTACCAGTGAACTTCTCTTCAGGTATAACTTGATGTACAACAATAGTTGGAGTTTTGTTCATGATGTAAACAACCGTATGCATGGCTTTTGCATAATAACAATGAGGCATATTCTTCTCAGCCATCAAGGCTCTTGCTATTTCTACAATATGTCTATTTTTTCATTCCACAATGCCATTCTATTGTGGTGTGTACCTGCATGAAAATTGTCGTTGAATTCCATGACTTTTTAGAGAATTGTTGACCTCATTTCACATGTATTCACCTCCACCGTCAGACCTTAATGTCTAAGTATACTTCCCTATTTGCTTTTCCACCATATCTTTAAAAAGTAGAGCGAGTGCAAGAGATGATAATTGTCTAGAAGGCGAGCTAGATTATTGTGGTGTGATTCAAAACATCTTGAAACTATCTTTCAGAAAGTTTGATTACTTTGTTATTGATGTGAAATGGTTCAAAGTAGTCACCTCCGGAAGAAACGCAACGGTGAGACGGGATAAAAGCGGTTTGCTTCAAGTCGACTCCACAAGATTATGGACAAATGAAAGGGATACATTTGTACTCCCTGAACACTATGAGCAATTTGTTTTTATACCAGATTCAAAAGAACCAGAGTAGCTATTTGTTTTACAAGTGGCTTCACGTAGTAGACAAATTTTTTAGAACATAGATGTAGAAGAAAGTCCATCTCTAGTGGACTCAGAGATTCATTTGATAGTCGAGGAGGAAGAGATCATTGTTCAAGAAGAAGAGGTCATTGAAGAAGAGGTCATTGTTCGAGAAGACGAAGCACTAGACAATGATCGGGAAGAAACCAGCATAGCAAGCGACTTAGAAGCCATCAATATAGAGAAAGATATTCTCGGTGCATCGGATCTTCAAGAGGATGCTAGACTAGAGGACTTTTGAATAAAACACTTGTACATACTAATTTTTGTTTTTTTTTTGTTTATTCTCTATATTACTTTTGTTATCACATGCTAATTATTTGAGTTCTTTTATTACAGAGCACGATGGGAGACAATCCTCCAGTCACTCCACATTCCATGATAGAGGAGCAGTTTTTGGAGTCCATCTCTCAGGTTCCTCCTGCGTATATGGCTGCTGCATCACAGTATTGGACCGCTCGTGGTAGCACTCCTCCCAGCCTCACTCCTGGCGGCCTTACTCCTGCGAGCCTCACTCCCGCTGGCCTCACTCCCGCCGGTGTCACTCCCGCCGGTGTCACTCGTGTTGGTGTCACTCCTGTAGGTGGTGCTACTCCCATAGGAGGTATGTCTCCTAGCTTTGTGACTCCACCACGACCATCTTTTCAGCCATCTCCTACTGGGTCTACTAGTAGACATGTGTGTTTGACACCTCAGCGCGATATAGGTTCTGGCCCATCTCGTAGATCGAGGTCACGCTCTGGAGTAGGAGGTTCTAGGAGTGGATCTACAAGTAGGTCTGGAGGCAGAGGAGGTGACTGTTGTGGAGGCAGTGCGAAGGACGTTGTGTCGCTCGCTTCTACTCCTAGGACGAGTACCTCAGATGTAGGTACGCCACGCAGTACACCACATGGAACACCACATACACCTTGGGGTGCTCATGACCATGATGATTCCAAGGTGTATAGTATCCGAGATGGATCTCCGGTGATGGATGCGGCTGGCAAAGCAATGCGTGCATGCATATGACAGCTTTGCTCCATCCAGTTTGGACACTCTATCATGCTGAAATGGAGTGAGCAGGATAAAGATCGGAAGAATTATATCACACAGACGATTTATCAAGAGTTCCGACCAGCCAATGGACAGTCTCTTATCAGATCTTTTGTATTTTTTTTTCCGGAGCTGGCAATGGGTTGTCCTCCAACATGAACGGAGGAGTCTTACAGATATTGTCATGGGTTGATTGCACTATTGGAGGACTTGGAGGGACGCGGTGCGATCGTTTCATGGGAGCATGAGGTAATTAATTTATAAACTTGGTTTTTACTTGTTGTTTCTAATTTTCATGTGAATTCATCTCATTCCATTAATGTTCTTTGTTGCAGGACTATTGATATGGAACATTCTTTGCATGTGTATGGCAGTGGAACACCAAAATTTTGTATTTGATTTTCATATGGCAATGCATTTCTTTGCCACATTTTGTAAAAGCGTCATGTATGACAGTGGTTTGCCACACTCTTGTACATGCTTCATTATTGAAATATATAACTTCTTTTGTACATGGTTCATGATTCATTCTGATTATCTCTTTTGTGTCCAATAATACTCTGTTTCATGAAATCATATTTCAGTTGACATTAGAGTACACATCACATGTACTCGGTTTTTTTTGGGCAGAGTGTATTGTCCTTTGTTAAGCAACATCATCGTAATTTTGCTGTAGCAAAAGACAACACACTCTGCCCAAAACAAATTTTGTAGGTATGGTCATCGGTATACACGACGGTACTCCCAGTAATATCGTCGGAATAAGTGTCGGCACACCAAGCAGGCGATGGTATATGCAATGGTACGCCTAGCAGAGACCTCGGTATAGGCGACGGTATGGGCACCGGTATTACCGACGCTTATACCGACACATATACCGATGCTTATATCGACGCATATACCGATGCTTATATCGATGCATATACTGACACTTATATCGATGCTTAGGTATCGACGTGCATACCGACCTTTACACCGGCGTCGCGGCAAATAAAGCCGCGTTCATTTCCCTCGGTAAAAACCTCGGTATACCATCGATCTGTTGTAGTGCAACACTTTGCATTTCGACATCTAAGGCAGATTAAGGAGAAGAAAGAGAGCAAGAAGAGGAGCCAAACAACTTGGCATACAAAGAAGCGATATGAAAAATCTATGATAGAATTACTCAAGTTCAAGATCATACTCGAATAAATAAGGGATGACGAGATGCTCTATTAGAGCAAGAGATTCAAGCTAAAGACTTGGATGAAGTATTTGTATCAAGTATCCATACTTTGATAGAAGTTGTGGATGTTCTCAAAGTAGCTCATCACCTTGACCTTTCATGCCCACTAGATCATTACAACCCCCAAGATCCCCTTACCCACAACAACCAAGGATAAAGAATACACCATCCATCACACTCATTGGTTCCCAAAGATGAGTTCTTTGAGGATTTTTCCTCCAATTGATCTCACCACTTGGTTTGTCCAACCTAGGCACCTCAACTCACTTGCATCTCACCGTTGAATCCATCTCTCATGACTTCTAAACCCTTTCTCGAGCGTCACTTTCTCCACTCCACCATTATCCACTTCATCATTCTCCACTCCATCATCTTTCACCATTGGCTCCCTTCCTAAACCCTTTGGTCACATTCACTGCTCCATTGAACCATATTGTTGGTCCCATTTCTTGTGCCTTTGTCTCTTTAAAAACCACTCCATCCCATGACACAAAGAATCATCATTGTCCATAACTATCACCTCACACTACTTTCCACATAGTAATCACTATTACCACCTCACAACCACCCATAATAGAAGTTGTGGATATTTCACTACATACTTCCACTCCCATTCTCCCTAGTTCCCCTATCCCACCCCATCCACCTCCCCCCGCACATTCCCACCATTCCCACTTGTGTTTGCATCCCATTTGCACAACACATACCTTCTTCTACCTTCATGCACAAAAACCCTATTTTCATGTCATCATGTATGGATTCGGCTCTTGCCCAAACATTCTCATGTACGAATCAAGTGAAGAGAAGAATACACTACTTTGTAAAACTTGAATGCCAAGTTATAGGAGCATTCATAGATCTTCCAAGCTCAGGTAAACTCATTCTATTGAGAACACATCTTCGAACAATCGCTATAGCATCTTGAAGGAGGGCCATACAATACTAGAAATGGAAAGTGGAGATCTGAAGGAGGTAGAAGCGATTGAAGACAACCCCAAGACGACAATGGACTGCAATGCCAATCTATCATGCAACATGAGCCTACTAAAGAGGAGCTTGGATATTGCTAAAGAAGAAAACACACATTTACAAAAGCAAAACACCAAAAACCAAGAAGCTATGCTTGATCCCAATGTAGAAGTACCACTTAGTGCATCAAAACTTCAAGCCATACCCTCTACCTAGATCTATTCCATCATGGAGGGCTATACCACAATTTTGGAGGCCTATGATGCAAAGACTAAATATTTTAATACATTAAAAGATGCTCCCTACCCATCAGATACTATCACGGTGGCATAATCACCATATGAAGGATTAGAAGAATTAAAATAGCTATAATAATAAGTCAACGAGCTCACCATAAAGGTGTTGAAATAGAGAGAAACTACTCCTAGTCTACTATTAAACAACATCCTAACAAGCTATGGAGGAAGAAACAAAAGATATGAGAACATGATGAATTAAGTAAATAGAAAAGAACTTACAAATGATGATCTATGAGCATGATAACTCCATGAGAGGAGCACACTCTTGGCAATGTGAGGAGTGAAGGGAGGCCTTGCTTATATGGAGTTTGGGAGAATTCCTTTGCATTGTTGGATAAATGAACTTGCATGAAAATGATTCTAGGTTTGGACAAAAGGGTCAAGCATGAAACTCTCAACAACCCCCTCCATGTGATGACCCCTTTTGTTTTTAATGTGGAGGACTAGTGACATATGGGATCACTTAGTTTGTTTGGTTTATAGGATCGAAGGACATACGGTATCCTTAGACATAACGTCGACATATGGGATCCAAGTTTGGGACATATGGCATCCCTTGGTTTTTATGGACATGTGGCATCAATGTGTGGGACATATTGGCATCCCTTGGTTTTTAGTTCCATGGACATATGGGATCCATGGTGTGTGGGATATATGGCATCCCAGGGATTTTGAGACATATGGGATCCCAAGACATATACTTGGACATTCGGGATCCAAGTGGTTTTTGGGATCTAGGGATATATGGGATCCCTAGACATGTACAAGGGTTTACATCATGGGGTAGGTAGTGCTTTTGATCCATTTGCATATTCTTCTTGTATACTCATTTTGCCTTGTTGTTGTGAACCATTGTTGGAATCCTTCAAGCTTTAGTCCTTTGTTCCTCTTGGTCTTGGTTGGTGTTTTCGAAGCTTTGTCCTTTAGCATTCAGAGCTTGGAGAAGGACTTTCTTTTGATCAATTGATAGATCCTTGTGTACTATGGTCTCATCTTTTGCATCTCTTTGAGTTTTGATTTGTAGTGGATGCATTTTCAGCCTATCTAGGGAAGGTCTTACCACTTTGATATGTGGTAGTTCTAATCACTTCACAAGAAGCCATGTGAAAGATAGGGAAGGTCATACTCTTTATGGAAGACTAGTGTCTAATCCCTTTACATATTAAGTAATAGATACATGCATTTTGAAATAAAATTTTCAGACCAACATAATTCTTGGGTAAACATTCACGCAAATGTCAACTGATAGCAAGATAGTGGAGTAATTCATGGCTAATAAAATGCATAATTGCAAAACTCATTGAGAACCAAACCATATATAGTGACAAGGTTTCTTCATCATACCTCTTGTGAGTCATATTGCTATTAATAGAACATGCTTGTACTACGTCTGACGAGTCACGATTGCTGAGGGGATACCAAATTAAATTTCTTTGTATGGGATCCTCTATATCTTGAACATTAAAGTTAATTCTACTACTCACTCCTGGTGATCAGATACTATTTTCGTGAGTGATTCACGTGATCACTACAAAGTAACGATGGAGGGTAGTCGTCCTCAAATTTTTTTTTAATGGAGGTTCCACCGAGGCTTACTCCTCTAGGCTTTAACTTTGAAATTACAACTGTACAAGGAAGTGCATAGTACCCATGGAACCCCCTTTATCCTATCGCGGGGCAGAACAAACGGTGGCACATCAGCCACAAGATACAAGTTCCATGTTAAACATGTCCCTTACATGGTGCTAGTGGGGGCTGAACCCTTGCCCCTGCCTCAAGAGGCGAGAGGCCCAACCACCCGGACAAGCGTCTTCTGTATCTTCATCGTGTATATCTTCTCTGGTCAAGGAGAATTCAAGCTGAGCCCATTCTTTCTTCTCATTCCTTCTCTAAGGTGTAACCAGCTACCGGTTGCGCTGTAGTAATGCTCCAAGGGCACCCTTTCCTTAGCAATCTATCTTCGGATGTGCTTTCTCCAATTTTCTTCGCTTTAGACTACACCTTGACAGCTCTTCCTTGCTACTCTTGTGGCTTTCCTGACGGCGATTAGCTTTTGGGAAGTGCATTGGAAGATCTACCATCAGATGCCAAAAGATCAAAGGATCTGATCCCCAACGGGTCGATGAAGAGGAGGGCTACAGATGCGCAGCTCCTTGTATGTTCAGCATCATTGTCTTGCCTATCCTTGGAAGAGTGCATAACTGTAGCGCACTCTTGCTTTGATTCTGTCACTCTCTGCAGTGTTTTCTATAAGATACCCGCATTTCTTTTTAGTAGTCTTACATAAGCGATGAGCTCATAGACCTCTCCCACAACTTTCGACGGTCACTCGCAGCAGAGTCCGGATGGTTTCGGCCAGATAAATATATTGCGAGCCCGGATGAACTCTATCGATTTGCACAATTTCTTGTTGTGTGCATCCTTTCTCTCGTCTGCAACTCTCTTTCATTTGGTGTAGCTTCCGCTTTTCTCTTGCTCTAGGTACTCATGAGTTGATCGAGGAAGAGTCTGAGTATGCACCTATCTATGCCTGAAGCTCCAGGAATATTGTGCACCTACTTGTTCTTTTAGAGGCGGTGAAGATACTTACTCATGCTGCAGCAATATTGCACAGCTACCTTCTGGTTAAGAGAGGCAGAAGACACACAGTCTCTATCTGTAGTTCCAGTTTGGTGAAACTTCTTTGCAACCCATCGTATAGATGTGATGGAGGCACATTTCTTCTTGCTTCTCCCCCTTCAGAACAATGGCGCAACACCATCACTAGTCACTTCAGAGAAATGGCACAAGTAGTGTTGAGATTGCTGCAGCCCTTTTCTCTGTTTCAAGCGTAGATGCATTCCCCTCTCTCTCTCTCTTAGCATCATCGCCCAACTGTTTGTTGTTGCTTCCTTTGTAATGGCTTTGTTGTGTCTTGCTTCTATCCTCTCGCATATGGTTCAGTTTAGCTTAGCTCTTTTCTCCTTCTCTTGATCAGAATAAGTCACTTGAGTCCTGTTGACTTCAAACCAACTACAGCGCTCTCAAAGAGCATATGAGTAATGCACCAAGAACTTGAGTGGATATAAGCACTATTATTCCATATCGTGGTGCTTAAAAGCACTTCATTTTCATTTTCAGGCTGAAAGAGAATCTAAAGTACTACAAGCTAAAGCATTTCACAAATGAGAAACATAACGAAGACATTATGGAAAAATAAGTTCAAGAAGTATACGGGATGGGAGGGAGGGAAAGAAAAAAATAAGGCATACCCATATATAATAAGAGGCAACGAAAAATGAATTAAACATGAAATTTAACAAAAATAACCTATGCTAGCTCTAATACCATGTTGAAATAGAGAGAAACTACTCCTACTCTAATATAAAACGACATCCTAACAAGCTATGGAAGAAGAAACAAAATGATGAATTAAGTAAATAGAAAAGAACTTACATGACTCCATGAGGAGAGAAGCATACTCTTGGCAATGGGCTAGAGTGAATGAGCTTGTGAGGAGTGAAGGGAGGCTTGCTTATATGGAGTTTGGGGGAATTCCCTTGCATGTGGGATAAATGAACTTGCATGAGAATGATTCTACGCTTGGACAAAAGGGTCGAGCATGGAACTCTCAACAAAAGGTTCACGAATTTGAATTGAGACTGAATTTCACACTAGATAGAACATCTTCTCCACCTAATCTACCAAAATCCAAAGATGCTGCTCCATTCGGATGGAAAGGATATTTAAAGTAGACTATGAAGTACAACCTCATTGTAGGATGTGTCACACTAGAAATCCAAGATATATATGAGCTTGATAGTCCAGAATGGATGAAACATGTTGAAGGATTGGGCAAGACTCACTTCATTAGGGGAAAAAATGAACCCTCTTTGGGCCTTTTAGATTAAGAGCTGATTAGTGATCCACCAATGAGGAGATAGTAGTGGACACAGTCTAGTTGCTTAATCGCCTAGACTACGCCTAGGCTTCCCTTGGTTTTTCTTAGTCAAACCCATCAAAACCACCAAAAATTCATGGGTTTTCTGGAATGAATGGTTTTGGATTTCAACGTTTTGAATCTCAACCATTGGATGGTCCAATAAATCTAAGGGCTCATGTGATCCTAGAAAAGTAAAGGTAGGATTGATTGTAGACCCTTCGATCAAACAAAGATCGAGGGCTTATTTCAAATTACCTAAAAAAGAAGCACCTTTGCATTTCGAGCATTGGATTACCATCCTCATCGAAGGGTTCATGTTGATCGTTTATCTTCAAAAAGCGTTTTTGACTATGTGCCCTTGGATTAGCCTAAGATCTAAGGGTTGTAGATGATTGTTTAGGATGGAAGGAAAAAATTCATACCATCCATTAGATGTAGGATGGATCCAATGGCTGTAAATAAGCCTGAAATTTGGCTCAGCTGCAATCGCATGTGATCGTTAGATCTAAGACAATCGGACGATTGATATTGAGTGGGCAATTTGGAACAACCCCATTTGCAGTGGACTGTGGGATCCTTATGCAATGAGCGGTTGGGATTGATTGCGGCTCCACATTCTCTCTCTATTGTGCTTCCTCAAGATCATAGGCAATGATTGCTATGTCCTTAGCCTTTTCAATCATAGCCATCCGTGTGTGAAATCCAATGGCTTATATTTATTTAGACTGAGCACTCAATTCTAGCTTATTTTTCTTCAATATTTTAATGTAGAAAACGATGAGCGGTATTCTTTAGCCCCTTAATCCCTCTTAAGATTAATTTTAATCCCTAAAAATGAGGGATGCTTACAAGGCCCAGCCAGGGTTCACTTTTTCCCCTAATGTAGTTTGTGTTGATTTGCAACAAACAATCATGGCCATGTTTGAAGATAGAGTGTTGAAGTCCCCAAAATTTACAAAATTAGCACCATGAGGACTAGTGTATATTCAAGAAATCCAATTTTATCACTATTTAATGATGATAAAATACTATTACAAAGAGATTGAAACCATAATCGATAAGCTACAAACTTTTTCAACAAACCTGACAACCTTTCAGGGTCAGCAAAGAAACGAACTATCTTCCAACCTACCTTGAAGGCTGATTTGTTGAAAGTTTACCCAAAGAGGCTACAAACTTGGAAGAAAATGCCACTACACATTACATACAACCCCTACTATGAACCCATTCTTAGACATTATACTTGGAAATATTTTTCTATCAAAGTCAAGAACTATCCCTAGTTTGTTGTCTGAGCCGTGTAGCCTAGTGGTTGACGCCTTGAAGTTGTAGGAGGATGTCTTGAGTTCAAGTCTTGGTTGGACATGACCATGAGTTTCTCATGATGGGTGCCTCTACCTTACGAGGTTGGGTGTGTGAGTGTGTATTTCCAATTCATTGTACTCTCAAAAAAAAAAAGTTCCTAGTTTGTAGAGTGGCTCAATACTTGTATATTGCACCCCCACAAGGAGAGCCCATGCTTGCTTATATGATGGCTACATTCAGACATTGAGAGCTACGCCTAAAGTATATCCCTCATGTGGCATGAAAGATGACACTAAAGTTTTTTGAGATGATGATAACCATCTTTTGGGTGTTCAAAAAAGTGAAAAGATTGCACATCAATGCACCAAGTTTTGAGTATGAAAACCAAGGCTTGGTTTACGATCTAAGCATCATACCTACAAGGTAGGCTTCGTACGCATCGTTCTAAATTAAAGTACCTCCAAGTGTGGTACAAGAAAACCTTCCAGGATGCTTTTACCACACGTTTTTGGGAGTACCATTCGGCAGTCTTAGTTTCCAATCCAACAAAATTACTTTAGCTCTTTGCATGTGGAACGATCTAGTACTTTGAACACTATAGACTCCCACCCCCGAACACTCATAGGGCCCTTGATTGGAAAAATATAGAAATAGATTTAACCAACGGTATCTACATCTTAGAACACACAACTACCCTCGAGCTCCTCCAAAAATACATTGACCACACTCGCACACAAGAGTCTTTCATGGACGACATACATAAAAGGGAGGGGAGTGTTGGTGGAAGAGGCCAAGGCACGAGTATGAGAACGGCCACAAGTAGGCACAAAGGACATGGAGATCCCCACATGATGTTTGGACGTGTTTTTAAAAAATCTTTTGCTTTCAAGAGTGATTTTTATTGCTGAATACTTGCATAATACCCTTCCAATATTTAAACACCAATTGTATTTTCTCGATACCAAGGAGTCGCTAGAGAATTTGGGGAATGACATTAAAACAAGAAATATGAACCAAATTTCTAAAATAAAACCAAGATTGTGAAAATAAACACCATAAATATTTTGATAGACAAATATGAGCATAACTCGCAATAGGGAAAAGTAAGAGAGGGAAGGGTAGACAAAGAGAAAATTAGTAATAATTTCCTACTAACCAACAAACACCCATACATGGAAAAGAACAAGAATAAGAAAATTAGTAATGATTCCCTACTAACCAACAACGAGAACGAAAAAGAACTTCCAAGCCATCTAAGTGGAAATTTAAATGAGGAGGATCGTTTCATTACCCTGAACCCATATTTATATACAATTATGGGCCTTAAGGTCTCTTCACACACATATTTCCCTCAATCCTATAAATTAACCATACTCTTTTGAAGGTGAATCCATAATATGTCCCAATTCTTGATCCATGACAGCATATCATAAGGGGTAGATGTTGATCATATACGAGTGACCCCACTTCAATGTTCACCTAATGATGCATCATATAGATAGGAGAACTATGCCATCTACTTGAGATATTGATTACGTTTCTCCTTTTCAAGTGATTTAATGAATGTGAGAACACATTTTTCTTCCATAGACGAATATTGTAACTCCAAGATCTCATCCTCTATGAGCTCAAAGATATAGTGATATTGTACCTTTATGTGTTTTGGATCTGGTTTCCATCTACAAAGGAGAACCTAGATCCTTAAGAATTCTACTTAACCAAACTACCTCACAAGAGGCAAACCAAGCTACCATGTACTCTATTTCAAGTAAAAAACAGTGTGATTATTGGTTTTTTTTTTAGTCATCTAAGTAGAAAAGGTAGTGAACCAATTAAGACCAATATGCAAAATTGATTTCTTGGAATCAAAGGTGCCCATCCAATCTAGCCATTATACCCTTGAAAAGTATTCCTTCAAATATGAAATCATCAAAGTTTAACGTTCTTGTGATGTATCGTAAAATATTTATAGATGCATTCAAATGGATTTCTTTGGGTTTTTCTGTTAGACTCAAGAAATGATGGGTAGGAGATGGTTGAACCACACCCTAAGAGGGAGGATTATGAAGTAATCCTCAACCATGGCTTTCGGGGCAAGTGGTTAGCCCATTGTACTCCTAGCCGGTAGGTCTTGAGTTCAAATCCCATAATTGGTGTCAGAGCTTAGGAAGTAGACTTGGGCAAGGTGGATGGAAGGCGCACGCATCGATTTCAAAGGTGAATTCAACATGGATTAGAACCTACCTCCCAATCCGTAGGTCAAATTTAGACGTGTAAGATAGCATTGAAGGCTTCACAGCATATTGTTTTGAAGAAAAACAATATTTGTTTGCTACATCCAAGCTCTTGGACTAGACCATACAATGCTTACTTAAGTGTATAGATCTTGTTTTCTAAATGGGTCATCTCAAAGCCTAATGGCTAAGATACTAATACCTCCTCCTTGAGCATCTTCTTATAAATGTTGATTTTATCATCCGTATGGAATATGGGGTACTTTTCATGTGGTTGATGTAGATGTCTCTTGTAAATCAACTCTAATTTGAGCTACTCATTTCTTTGATAGTTATAGAACACTTTCCAATTACATAATATATGGGACCATAGCTTCTTTGCACTTGGGATCTCCACATGACTAATAGGGTGTAAGCTTGATATTGAAAACCATATGGAATCATTGTTTCTTAGGCCAACCATGCACCTCAAGTCATAGCAAAGGGGGCAACGCAAGTTAATTCTCATCAATGCTTTCTAGAGTGATCTCACCAAATCCAAGCCTTTGGGGCTCATTTCTATCATGGACACAGACGAAATCATCCTTAGCCTTATATTCCATGTGACTTTCTATATCTCATGATTGGTTCATGATTTCAAGAGACATGATTGGTTCACGATTTCAAGAAACTACTCCATCCATCGTGTTTTGAATGTGCCAAAAACCTAAAAAAAAATCTTGCATTATTTTGATATGTGAAGGTCTTGTTGCCAAAAACTAATATCATTGATGATATCATAAATTCCTAACCACCCTTGAATACCTATATAACGAAGCCTTGTCCACATACATCCTCAGTTTGCCAATGTCGATGTTTGGAGCTCAAGGATTCATGATCTCCAAGTATGTGCTTTCCAAGTTTTGGTTCAAGTTCTCACTTGTTTCATACGTTGCACTCGTCTCAGTTATCAGGTGCAAAGCTGGATTAGTTTCTACACCTTTTTGGGAAGGAATCCTACCATGTTCGAAACAAGTAAGTTCCACTCGAATAAGATTCCCCTCATTTCACTTTAAATGAAAATTTAATCGCACCACACAATGGAAACATGCTCCATCAGTTTGGACCATGGGCTCTAGGGTCTGCCTAGAGTTATTTATATTCTAAAGTACAAAAATGTTTTCCAAGGGGGAAAGAACGTTAGAATATAATCCTTTTGGTTGGTTTGAACGGATATGAAATCGGGCATTAGTTGGTTAGTCTTATATACGCCCAAAGTCTTGAAATTGGATTTAAGTATAAATTATTAAGTTGTTTAAAGTAAGTAAAGTTGTGTATCTAGTGGCTAAAGTGATTGAACCTCTAGTGGGAGGTTTTGGGTTCAATTCTTGCACGTATCAAGAAGACTAGGGCATATTTTACGCAAACCTTTTTTGCACGTATCAAGAAGACTCAAATGTCAATTAACTAGGACACGTTGTCATGAAGATTACATATTCAGGATGTCCATCTAAAGTCATGGACATGAAGATGTGGCTTCACATGATCATAGTTCCTTAGCCATCTTGGAACCTTGTAAATAAGGAGCTATGCTTATTGAAGCTTTGAGAATAACTTATTCAAAAGAGGAGGCACACCATATACAGTCCAAGGGTTTCGAGGGGCTCATCATGTGAGAACAAGTGGAGTTCCATAGTACGCATGCACATGAGGGGAAATTCTTGCCATATGAGGCGGTCAATAGCTGCTAATGAGTTATAGATTTTCTCGGATTAGGGAGGCTTCTTCATCTTTGAATTTCTTGAGGAAGTGGGAGGCAGATGGCTGTTTTTATTTTTTTTCCTTTCGTGGAGATTCATTTGTACATATTCGTAGAGAACTTGAGAAGGGGAAACAAAGGCTGACTAGCTAAATATTTCTGAGTGATAATGAAAACATGTTTCTCATCAAGCTTGAATGCTATTAAGCATTAAAGATATTCGCCTGAATGATTTTATTTAAGTAAGAAGCATATGAGTAATTCCAATGAATGCTTATGAGTGGCTTCGTACTTCAGAGTTTTCAAGATGTTAGTGTCCCTTGAGAGAGGAAAAACAAATCACTCATAGATCTTAATATATGGGTGCAAATATAGTTCGAGTGAACAAAGACGTCATGGGAACTCCATGATTAATATGAAGCGTTAAGTTAATTTGTGGAAACTCTACGCTACGAGCTTTTAAGTTTAAAGGAGAGTTAAGCGAGTTTAAGATTTCCTTGTTGTATGCGCTTCAGGATTGTGAGTTTGTGTTACGAGGTGCTTAATTGGAAACATAAAGGCTTAGTGTTTTAAGTTGATTGAAATTGTCAGGTCATGGCGATTATACAGTTCAAATAGCTTGTTAACCATGAAGCTTGTGATAGGTTCATGTTACCTTGGGATGCTTTATGCACCCCTAGGCGTGCAATGTTCTGACTGCAAACGTGAACCCGATGTGAAATGCATAAGGGGGCTTAGGACTTGACTTTTGAGTTGACCTTGAGATGATAAAAACGGTGAGAAATTTGAGCATGAGAATTTGAGAGCTTGAGTGTTGACTTTGACTAAGTCTTTGACCAAAGACTTGACCATGATGGAGGAATTAGGCTTAGATTTGAGAACCTTGAGCATCTTACTTGAAGTGTAGGAAAAATCCTGGAGGATTTCCACAAATAGTGATGGAACAATGCAAGCCCTAAAGGAAATTTCAAAAGAGAGTGGATTCTTTAATGGCCCAAATGTAACCATTTCTTACAAGTCTATGATACTAGAATGGACTTCTATGGTGTGTCTATTCTTGTGAAGCTCATAGAATTTGGAAGGATTGGAATGCCTAGCATCAAACCTAACATTCATACTCTTCAAGAGCAATCCCACATACAGAGTGAATTTAAGAACTTTCTTAGAGAAGAGTATTACCTAGAGGACTTAACGATGCCCACACCACATGCATTTAGAGAGTGGTTGACTACTTCAAATAAAGGGATTGAGGTGAGTGAGTTACTTCTAGGATTTGAAGAGTGATTTGACCAATTGAGCCATAGAGATCATGTTCCTTTGGAAACATGAAAAGTAGAGCTCTTCATTAAGAGTGTAGATCATGATTTGGCCTTAGAGATAGGTGACTTATTGGAGGATCTGACCTAGCTAACGTGATTGACTAGAGAATAGAGTAGGCTGCATAAGTATGTATCGATGCTCCTAAGACATAATAGATGGAGGTCATATGTAGTGCTAGATGGGCTGAGTATATTTAGACTTTCCAAACTGCTACTCCAAAATCACTAGTTTGCATGGATGAGATTCTGAAGGGAATGAATGACCATGGAGTGAAGTTTATGTCCCTCAAGCAATCATGTGAATCTAGAGGGGATCCATAGCATAGAAGAGTGAAGGATCCGAAGATAAGAGAAGAAACCATTTCTATTGCTAGAGATGAAGAGATATACCAAGGTGAGATTATTGAAGTTGATAAAAGATTACAAAGCGAGTTTATGATCCATTTTAGGTGCGCACACATCAAATTAATAGAGATATTTAAAAAGAGCAAGATGCTGAGTTGATTGAAGAGCAAAAACATGACAAAGAATTTGAGTGAGTCTTATGATGATTCAACCTTGAGTGACATTGAGAGTGACCTGAGTTTTGAAGTACTTAGTAAAGCAGGTGTCAAGGCTTCTCGTAATGCGAAAGATGGGGCACTAGTCAATAACACTTCACGCATTGATTATATTCTCACCAATACAACTCAAGAAGTAGGAGGTGGTGAGATACATAAGATTGATTTAGAGAAGAAGCAAAATCATGATGAATTTTCTTTCAAACATAAACTTTTGCATGATGAAGAGCTAGATATATGTGATCAAGTGTCTAATGAAGATGTATATGAAGAGTTCTTAAGTTTGAGTAATTGTGAGGTGCTCTTCTCAAGTGTATGATAATTTTGTAATTCAAGATGATTTTGTGGATTTGATGTATGCTAGTTTAGATTTGCATGATTTTGAGTATATCCAATTGAATGAGTCATTTTCACATGATGAGTGTATTGCAAAAGAGAGTTATAAAACTAACATAATTGAAATAAATGCATCTAGTATTGAAATGAATGATTATTTTTTTCAAATGATTTTATTGAATATGATGTTGTGATAGCTCTTATGGGTTAATGAGTATAGGTGCTAAGCAAGAGCCGATTGAAGATTTTTTAAGTTTGATTAAATCATAGAAAAGGCAACTACATTCGAGTTGTTTGTACATATTTTATAAAAGATGGACTTTAATGAAGTTCTATAATTGAGTGCTGATTCATATAATGTTGTTTTCATTTAATGTTTCTCATCATTTGTGTAGTTTCTATGAGAGCAAGAAATGATTGAGACAAGCTGATGATGATGGTGATAAAAGCATGGACATGAATCGCTGACTCTGATCTATTTGCACCATTAGAGTTGCATTGCATTCAAAGTATGCATATTTTAATTTTAAAACAATATATTTCTTTATTCTCATAGGTTCACATTCATTTGCACATGAAATGTATTTGTAAATATCATAAATATGAGTGCATTGAGTTATGAGGAAAAATGATTGAAGATTTGTGAGTGGAGTTGTGAGTAGAGTTATGAGTGGTTAGCTTCTTCGTTTAGAAACCATGAGAATCCTTTCCATGATTATAGAAGGTTTTTGAATTCTTGCATCTAAATTATGCATCATTTATTTGTAGGTACACATGAGCTTTCAATCCCATAGCTGCACGTCCAATTGCATGTTAATTTATTTATAAAAACATGATCAAAATTGAAGTTGAGTTTGAGCGGCGAAACCCTTTTATCGAATGTCGTTGACCATCTTGTTTGGGCCATGTGCTTTTTGCATCATCTGGAGTATGCAAGTGTAGGGCCCACTACATGGTTGTACATAGAAACAAATGTTTTTATATGCCCATGATTCTTTTACTCACACTTTGGAATCCAAATGTCATCCAAAATGGCAAATCGGATTAATGCTAGCATGTCCAAAGGGCACGGTGGATGTCATGAAGATTACATCTTTAGGATGTCCATCTAAATTCAAGCACATAAATATATAGCTTGTATTGGCATTGTTAGCACATAGTCATAGTTTCTTAGCCATCTTCGGATCTTTGAAATAAGGAGTTACACTTATTGAAGCTTTGACAATAAATCATTGGGAAGGTGATGCCCAAAACAAGTGGAGTTCCGTAGTAAGCTTGCAAATGAGGGGGAAATTCTTGCCATATGAGGCTGACAACAGTTGCTCATGAGATATAGATCATCCCTGGGCAATAACGAAAGCAGGAACCACATGCTGTTCTGGATGAAGGATAAAGGAAGTATACCGAAAATGGAAGGTTCTCATTTTTTTCGTCCCTTCTCTTCGTGTATGACAATGATGTGAGGAGGGTGGGAGGAGGCATGCCTCTGTGGAGAGAGGGAATGTGGAGGACAACTTGGCTCTTGGGAGTAGACATACATGAAGGACTTTCGTGGAATCCTTTTGTTTTCTCTACCATGGCATGAAGGAGGCGAAGGAGGTGACTTAGAGGTTTCTCTCCTAAGCTATCTGCTTGTATTAGGGAGGCTCCTTCATCTTTCAATTTCTTAGGATTTTAGAAATCAGAAAACTACATCTATTTTTGCAAGATTGTTTTGTAAGTATTCACAGAGAACTTGAGAAGAGAAAACAAAGGTTGACAAGCTTAATATTTCTGAATGGTTATAAAAACATGTCCCTCATTAAGCGTGAATGCTATTAAGGATTAAAGATATTGGCCTGAATGGTTTCATTCAAGTATGAAGCATATGAATGATTCCAATTAATGCACATGAGGAGCTTTGTACTTCAAGTTTTCAAGATGTTAGTGTGCCTTCAGAGATGAAAAACAAATCACTCATATATCTTAATATATGGGTGAAAATATAATTGGAGCGAACAAATAAGTCATGGGGATTCCATGATATGAAGGTTAAGTTAATTTGTGGAAATTCTATTCTACTAACTACTAAACTTAAAAGAAACTTGAGTGAGTTTAAGATTTTCTTGTTGTATGCACTTCATGGTTGTAAGTTTGTGTCATGACGTGATTAATTGGCAACATAATGTTTTAGTGTTTTAAGTTGGTTGAAATTTCCAAGTTATGCCGATTATATAAGTCAAATTGCTTGTTAATCATGAAGCTTGTGTTAAATTCATCTTATCTTGGCCACTTTGTGTGCACCCCTTGTTGAGAAATGTCCTGACGAAAAATGTGAACATGATGGGAGATGCATATGGAGGGTAAGATTTGAATTTAGAGTTGACCTTGAGATGATAAAAAAGATGAGATATTTGCGCACAAGGATTTAAGAACTTGAGTGTTCACTTTGACTAAGACTTTGATCAAAGAAGTGACTACCATGGAAGCCTTAGGCTTAGAATCGAGAACCTTGAGTATTACCAAAAGGAATGTATGATTGTGAGTCAAAATCTATTCTAATTGTTTGATTTAACATTAATTATAAGTTCACAATAGTACGTGTATGTGTATGTGCGTGTATGATTGTGAATTAGAATCTATTGTGATGTGTTGGAAAAAGTTTTATGTTCTTTTTAATAATTCAAGGGTTGACAAGTTGCTAATAAGTTAAAAAAAGCTTTTTAGGTCTCTAGATGGCTTTGTCTTGTAGATTTATTAACACCTTCTTAGATCCGATGAACTGTAAATGGATCCAAGAAAGTGTTTGTCCAATTGACAAAATGTTTTATGCAAAATTGCATCACAATAGTATGTGTATGTGCATGTGCATGTATGACTAAGTGAAAATATATTGTGATTGTCTAACTCAATGTCAATTCTTACTTCGCAGTAGTAAGTGTATGTGCATATGATTGTCAAATAAAGCCTATTATGATTTTTTGACTGAACATTGATTCTTACTTCACAATAGTATGTGTAAGTGTATGTGTGTATGATTGAGAATTAGAATCGATTGTGATTATCTGACTCAACATTGATTTTTACTTCACAATAATATGTGTAAATGTATTTCCACTTATGATTATGTGTTAAAATCTATTGTGGTTATCTAATCAACCCTAATTTTTACTTCATAATGTTAATACATTTTGGTAGTGATGTGTATGAACACATTTAGGATTGTCAAGGTATTTTTTTTCTCCCTTTAGGAGGTTTCTTTTCTCTGGCTTGTATATATGCCTATAACCCTAATGGTTTACTTATCTTTGTACATTGACTTGGTAATACATTCAGTATTGTGTGTTGTGTTCTAAGCTTCTTCCTCTTCCTTGTGTTGTTCATGTGCTTCCATAGACCTCAAAATCCAACAATTGGCATGAGAGCAGGTCATCGCTTCATCTAGGGTGTCATCTACACCCCTTCCCTTAGAGTCTCAGAATCACATGAAATATGGTGATCATACTGAAAACAATTAGGACTTTAAAACTGATTCACTCTATGGTGTTGAAATTTTGTTCTGAGCTCATTTCGGCCTGAAAATGCAGTATTGCAATGCATATGTAGGCAATTATGTCTTTTGGTCGAAACATATATATAGGTTTTGGTTCCCTAGTACGAGCATCTCAAAGTTTGCTACCGGTTTATCACAACTTGACAGAGTAGTCATGTTCAACTTTTTGAGATATAGTCATTTTTTTGCATTAGGGTATTTTAATTACTGGCCATGGTTGAAAGCAATGATGTATTCCGTATGTTATCTCTTGAGGATAAGTTGGATGCTACCAATTACCCATTATGGGAATATATAATGTGTTATTTATTGGTCACAAAAGAACTATGGAATATTGCATAGGGTTTTGCAAAATGATTTACTACACCTACAATTATAGTTATTGAAGGTGATGCAAATGGCATTAAAGATGATGATCTTCAAGTTTCGATTCCTGCTACGGTTCTTGCTACACCTACTGTAGAGCAACTTGGTTGGGATGGTAGAAATGCTCACACACATGGTTCATTTACCACTTTGTACCAAGAAAGAAATATGGCTCATGTTACTTACCTCCAAAAATAGTTGGAGAGTGAGCATATGAATGAAGGAGATGCTATGGATATTTTTTTGATAAATATCAAACATTTGAAGGAGCAGTTGATTTTTGCTGATGAAGTCTTGCTAGATAGTTCACTTCTGCAAAATGTTTCGAATGGTCTTTGAGATTCATATTAGAGTTTTGCTTCTACTCTTTGGTTGATGGGAAAGGCAATCCAAGTGCCTTAACATTTGAGGAGTTAGTCACTATCTTGTTGTAGGAAGATCAATCTAGGTAGAACAGGTCCATTATGCATGTAGCATATCAAGCTTTCTTAGCTAGTTAGAAGGGAAAAGGTAAATGGAGCTCGTCTACTAGTAAGCAAAAATTTGCTAATTTCGCACAATAAAAAAGAAAGACAAAGAATAGAAGAAAACAGACAAATTTTTTTTACAAATACTATAAAGGAAGTGGTCATGTGATAAAGAGATTTCCACAACTGGATGCAAAAGAGTCAAAGAAAAAGGAGGTTGGAATGGTTGTTGCAGAGGGCTCTACACCAAAAACAGAGTCTGCTAATCTTGTGTGGAATGAAGAATGGACATTTGCTACTATTTGTAGTTCTTGCCCATGTTCTCATGAACAATGTATTTCTATAGTAGACTAAGATGTTTGGTACTTTGATAGTAGTACCTCGTAGTGTAGTTTCTTCAATTCACATGAATCTGCCCCTAAAGGGAATAATGCCACATGCACCAAAAATTCCTCTTATCCAATCATGGGAGTTGGTAAGATCATTCTAAATACTACTGATAGTAGTTCTTTTACATTTTCAGATGCTTCATTTGTGTCAAGGATAAAGAAAAATCTTTTGTCAATTTTAGCATTAGCCAAGATTGGCTTGGTTCTAAAATTTATTGACGATTGACATATAGTTTATTACCTCTCAAATGGCTATGTTATTATTGCTTCTGACATTTTATGTCGTGGGCTATATAAGCTCATAGACTATGCAAAATATGTGAATGATTCAGCATGTGTAGTTCAAAATTATTAGGCTATCTTAGATGCAAAGCTTTGGCATGCAAGCTTTGGTCATTTGAATTTTGCAAGTTTGCTACACGTGCAAAAATTTAGAACGGTGTCCTCTCTACCCAAACTTAAGGCACTTGGTAAGCATGTCTATATAAGACGTATTTTGGGAGAAAATGGAGCATTCCTCCTTCCCAAAAGATGGTTCAATACGAGCTACGCAAAAATTATAGCTTGTTTAGAGTAAAGTTTGTGGTTCTATGCAGACACCCTTTTTTGGGAACTAACTCTATTTCATGAATTTTGTTGATGATTTTTCCTGGCATGCATGGGCTTATCCATTGGAAGAAAATTATGAAGTGTTTATGTGCTTCAAACAGTTTCTAGTTTTAGCTAAAAATCTCTCAGCATGTAAATGGGCACCCTCCATTCTTGATAAAAATCAGTCTACAGTGCCATATACACCTCATCAGAATGGATTTGCTAAAGGGAAGAACAGGTCACTCATGAAGATGGTAAGGTGTATTGTCAGAAGTTAGGCTTTACCACATAACTTCTGGCTTGAGGTTGTTATGAGTGTAGCATATGTAGTTAATAGGTGTCCAACCAAAGCATTGGAGTCTATCACTCCATATGAGGCTTGGCATGGTCGTAAGCTATGAGTTGCTCATCTGTGTGTCTTTGGTTGTCTCGCCTATGCATTACTGCCTAAACAACAACATAGAAAATTAGATGATAAAGTAGTAAAAATGTATTTTTGTTGGATACAATTCTGAAAGCAAAGGCCATCATCTTTATCATTCACAAATTTAATGCATTTTTGTTAGCTCTGATGTTGTTTTTGTGGACGATGCAATTCAGCCATTACTTTTATCTACTTAGGAGATATCAATTAGCTCCAAATATGTGTATGACACTTTGCTACCTCTTTATACAGGTTGATAATCAAGTGTTGGTCCAAATGAGGCAATTTTCTAGCCTTTACAGGTTTCACATGATGATGCAGATCATTCCATTTTTTATGAAAATTTACATGATGCACTTGCTGATGAGAGGGGTGATATAGAGGAGTCAAAAATTATGCCTAAATTATTGGTGTATACTTTGTGAGATAGCAAATTAGATACACCTCTATCATATCATACTTGTTCAGGCTCTCATAGTGCTTCTTTTCCATCTGATTGCTATGCTATGGCTGCCTCTAGTCTTCATGATGAGAATGAGGCTATTTCTTTTGATGAAGCACAAAATTCAAAAAATTGGATGGCTACCATGCATCAAAATATGATGCTATTATGAAGAATGGTAGTTGGTCTTTATGTGATTTGCCTCCAAGAAAAAAGGCCATTATAATAAAATGGATATACAAGTTGAAGCATAAGCATGAAACATTTGATGGTTATAAGGCTAGGCATGTTGCAAAAGGTTATGCTCAAGAAAGAGGCATTGATTTTTTTTTTTTAATATAAAGGAAGTTCGGCAATAGCCTACTCTCCCGGACTTGAATTAAATTAAGAAACAAGGGTACAAAAGAAGGGGACTAGTGCCCACGGGACCCCCCAAATCCCACAAAGCAGGGGAGGCTTGGTTGATACCTAGGTTGCATTACAAAGAAGGTTGATCACCCTCTCGTCGCCCTCATGCGGGACCCACTTGGGTTTGAGCTTGTTGTTGATCAAAAGGAGGACTTGATGGTGCCTGAAGGGGGGGGATTTCTTACTGTTGACAATCCTCTTGCCAAGCAAGAAAAGAGATTTCTCAATCGTCCACTCCTTGGGAGGGTCGCCGAAGTTGAGAGCACACCGCTCCCGCCAAATTTTCCACAGGACTTCCCCTCTGATTGCGTTCCAGAGAGCCGCAGAGCATCCGATCGCTTCTCCCAGAAGGACTTGTTTCCAGGTAAGCGGTTTCTGAACTCTGATTTTCAGTCCAACCGTCTGCCAGATTTTGTAGGAGTTGGGGCAAGTAAGGAAGATGTGTGGGACATCTTCGATTGCACGGTGGCAGCGTTTGCACCACGGAGGGATTCCACAGATTTTGCTAGCCTTTTGGTTAGTCCAAATCCCTCGATGAAGAATTTGCCATAAGAGGACAGACTTCTTAATCTCTATAAGTGGGTGCCAGATACCCATGAATTTCATGTCCCACCGAAGCCGCGTCCAAGACAGGCACCACTTCTTGTTGAGGCTGATCTGGAGGTCAGGCGTTTCTTTGATGTTCGGGATTTTGAGTAGGCTATTTCCATTGTGCCATTTGAGACCACGCGCGTTCGGAGCATCATGTCCCATGAGAAGGCGAGTTTTGTGGTGCTCCCAAGCGAGGCATCTGCTTTGCAAGGTGTTCCATTCTTCGTAGGAGATGTTTATGCGAGGGTCGATATCCTCGAAGTTGATCCAACTGTTGGTGTCATGTTTCCAGAGGTGTTTCCATTTTTTGAATCCTTTGTTCCATAACTTCTTGGCATTTTGAATGTTCCACGACTCCACACTCCGGATGCCATGTATCGGAAACCAGATAGAGTCGTTTTGTCTGATTCCGGCCGCCCACTTCCAATCTTCACTAATTCTTGTGAAGCTTTTGACTTTATTCCAGCCCTTCCAAAGAGAGCATACGAGACTGGAGCCTTTCGGGAAGACAGGTATCGGGGAGAATAGCAGTGTCATGATGTCAAGGTTCTTCCAGTTCAGGGACCCCGTGAGGGCCAACTCATTTTTGTTTCTGAAGATCAGCTTGGCCCATGAGGCCTCCCTATTGCACCAAGCTTTAATCATCCATTTGGCTGCAAGTTTGTTAGCCATACACCCAATGTCCAGGATGCCCAGCCCCCCGCTATCTCTAGGGCTGGTGCAGATGGCCCATTTGATTTTAGGCACCCCCCTTCTGTTATGATCACCCGTCCAAAGAAAGTTTCTGCAGATGCTATTCAGTTTGGACAGGCCTTGTTCATTCGGTCTCCAGCAAGAAAGGAAATAGATGGTAGACGAGAGGAGGAACGTGTTGATAACCATCGCCCGTCTAGCGAGATTGATTTGCATGCCTCTCCAGTAGTTGAGCTTGTTTTCAAGTTTGGCCAGCACCCAGTTCCATCGCTGCTCCATAGAGACGCCAAATCCCAAGGGGATTCCAAGAAGCCAAAAGATTTGGCCCTGCGGAATGATTTGACAGCCATGAACAATGAGAAGGCCAGGTTGGTGTCCCACGATGGCCCTAAAGGCGGTCTTATTGTGGTTGATCTTGGATCCAGAGGCCTCACAAAAGGTATCAAGGCACCTCCAGAAAGTCTCCAGGCTGGTATTATCATTGTGAACGAACGCATTCATGTCGTCGGCGAACAGTCTCATGATGATTTGATTGTGGTCGTGAGGTAGTTGGAGGCCTTTGATATTGCCAGCCTCCACATGATGAGCCACAAGTCTGCTCAGCCCCTCAGTGGCGATGGCAAAGAGAAGGGGGGCAAGAGGGCACCCTTGTCTAATAGATCTTTTAAGATGGATCGCCTTCGACAGTTTGCCGTTAACGTTAATTTGGGTCGTTGCGTTGCCGAGGAGGGTCGCGATCATCTTGGTGAATTTCTGACTACATCCGAGGTCTTGGAGCGACTGCAGAACATAGTCCCATTCTAGCCTATCGTAGGCTTTGTCAAAGTCGATCTTGAGGAAGACCACATCTTGATTAGACTCATTTGCAAATTGAATACCTTCCCAAATGTCCATAATGGTTTCCAGGATGGACCTGCCTTTGATGAAACCTTTTTGGTCCTCGCTAAGCCAAGATCTCAAGTGGCACGCAAGTCTGTTGGCAATGACTTTGGCGACAATCTTGTACCCAGTTTGGAGCATCGTAATTGGCCGCCAGTTCTCGATTCTGTTTTTTTCCCCCTTCTTGTGAATCAGCTTGATAATTCCATTATTTATACAAGAAGGAAGAGCACCAAATTTTAGCGCTTCTTGCCAAACCATCCGAAGAGGGGTGGCGACCACCAGCTTGAAGGATTTAAAGAACTCGTTAGTGAGTCCGTCGGGTCCCGGGCTTTTGCCGAGAGGGAGGGCATCAATGACCTCAATGATTTCTGATTCAAAGATCGGGGCATGGAGCAGGGAGTGGAGGTTGGGTGGTATTCTCCGGGGGGAAACCCTAGAAATGGCAGCCATGCAGTCCCTTCTATGGTGGGAGAGGGGGTTCGAGGTTCCCAGGAGGCTCGTGAAGTGCCCTTCGATGATGCCAAAATTATCTTCTTCCGAGTTGCAAACATTGCCATGTGGGTCTAGCAGTAGGGGGATCGTTTCTCTGTTATGTTTCCTTTTAAGGATACTGCACATCTCTTTGGTGGGTTTGTCGGCTTTTCCAGCCCACCACTCCTTGAAGAATATTTGCAAGTTTTTCCTTTGTATTTCTTCCTCGTATCTCAACGCTGCTCTGATTCTTCGGAGACCTTTCTGGGCTTGGTGTTTTCCTTTGTTCACTTCCTCCTCGAGTCGCCAGAGTCTGTGGTAAAGCGCTTCCCTACGAGCCCGCCGCACTGTCTCGAGCATCTTCTTAGTTCTGATCATGATCTTGCGAGACTTGTCGACCGCACTTCTCCAGCACTTGGCTGGGGCCAAGCCAGAGGCGAACGCCACCTTCCACACATCGGCAATCTCTTGATGGACTGAGGGGAGAGAGAAGGTGGAAGCGTTGGCATGGAACCACGGAGCCTTGGGGGTCCTGTTGGAGGGTTGAAAAGTGATAACGATCGGGTAGTGATCGGAGATGGTGAGGTCAGTACGTTGCGTGATTGAAGGGTGGCCCCACTGATGAGTGAGGCTCTGAGAGATGTAGCATCTATCAAGTCTAGCTTTCCTCAGGTCCTCGCCCGCTTGGAGATTCGACCAGGAAAAGCCATTCGAGTCTTTGAATTCGACCAGATCCAGGTGGAGTTTGGTCATGTCCCACGTTTCTTTCTCCCGACTGTCAATGACCCTGCCCTTGCCCATCCATCTGTCCATAGGGTCCTCCACCATATTGAAGTCTCCACATATAATCACGTTGTGAGGGAGTGAGTCAAGAGAAATCCAAGTGTTCAGTCTCTCCAAATCCCCGTTAGGGGCGTATAAAGAAACCATAGTAACACAGAGGGGAGCACCAAAAGAGACCGCAATCCAGCGGTGATTTACATCTTCAATGGAGTTCTCGAGCTTTTCAAGCCAGGGTTGTTTAACACCGATGGCCGTTCCACCGGACCCCCGCTGGTGCTTTGTTGGGATCCACTCATGGGCCGAGGAAACCTGTCTGAGCCGTTTCAGAAGGTCTTCTCCGTCAATTTTAATCTCTTGAATGCATATAATGTCTGGTTTTAAGCTGGTGTCACGGAGCCATTGACCAATGATGGCCGCTCTTGAGGGGTCGGTTAGCCCCCTCGCATTAAGCGAGATGACAATCATTTTTGTATTGATCCCTCTTTGCGGGAGGGAGCCTTGTCCTTTCTTCTCTTGGCTTCATCTTTCTTTTTCGCTGGGATCTGTTCTCGACTTAGAAATCGGTTCTAGAGGCATTGATTTTGATGAGACCTTTGCACTCACATGTTGAATGACTACCGATCATAGGATTTTTGCACTTGCAACTCATCATGGTTGGAATGTACATCAATTGAATATTAAAACTTCATTTCTTAATGGTGATTTACATCAAGAAGTGTATGTATTTCAACCCTATGGTTTTGTGTAGAAATGGCATGAAAGCAAAGTGTGCATGTTGATAAAGACATTATATGGTTTGATGCAAGCACCACATGCTTGGTATGAAAAGACACATGCCTACTTGATTGCAAATGGTTTTGAGAAGATTCCAACTGAGAGCACCTTATATGCTAAGCATGCAAATGATGTGTTTGTGATGATTGTTATCTATGTTGATGGCATGCTGCTCACTAGTCCTAATGAGAAGCATATTGCTGATTTTAAGGATGATTTGCATGCCTCATTTGAGATGTCACATTTGGGGCATTTGCATCATTATTTGGGCATTTAATTTATGCACATTGATAGTGGAATAGTTATGTGTCAATAAAAATATATTGACACATTACTACAACATTTTGAGCTTGAAGATTACAAACCTATCCCCACTTCTATGGAAACATGTTTATGGTTGAGTCGTCATGATGTTGGATATGCATTTGATGTTGTTCTCTATCAGCGAGTTGTTGGATGCTTGATTTACTTATGCATAAATCGGCTTGATATTTAGTTTGTTGTCTTTCAAATGAGCAAGTTATGCATTGCCTAGGTATCAAGCATTGGCAGGTGGTTAAGCACATCTTTTGCTACTTGAGTGATACCTAGTTACTTGGATTGTTTTATCCCAAGGGGAGATCACTACCACCATATTTACATGCTTTTTCTAAATCTGACATGGCTGGTTGCTATGACACTCATGTATCTAGCAGTGGTTTTTGCTTCATGCTTGGTAGCTCATGCATATCTTGGTTGCAAAAGACGAATCCTACTATGGTCACTTCTAGTTCTAGCTCATGGTCATCATACCACCCTCATTTCTTTGTGGATTGACAATTAGGAGGTAGATTTCCTCACATTGGTTCTCACCATTATGCTAGAGTGACACTAGATTTGGCACCATTGTCGAGGAACGAACTTGAGGACAAGCTTGCGATGGTAAGAAATAAAGATTTGACATTATAATTGTAGGTAATTTTCTAATTTTCTTTTCTTTTTGCTTCTTCATCCTCATCCCTACCCGCCCTCTTATCCCTCTACGTCCATCTCCATCCTTCTGAAATTCCAACTTCGTGGTCATATTCCACCTCCATATCATTCCCCTCATTTCACTTATGAGAGAGAGTGAGAGAGCGATCTAGTGCATTGTTTTTCTTATGTTTCTATGAGGTTTTTGTAGCATGAACAACAACAAAAGCATTAGTAGGTACGACAAAACATTGCATGCATCCTAGGACAAAGACTCTATCTATCACAATGTACAAAAAATTTGGGTATTTTGTAGATGTAAGTAGAACATCATAGGCTACACCATGTGCACATCATTAATCACTAAAAGTTTTGCAAAAATGAGCATTAATTGAGCCCATTGTCATATAGAATTTATGATAGAATATGTCCATTGTCCATCAGTGATAGATGCCACACAGAGTCCAACTAAGAGCACCTTATATGTTAAGCGTGCAAATTATGTGATTGTGATGATTGTTATCTATGTTGATGGCATGCTACTCAGTAATCGTAATGAGAATCATATTGCTGATGTTAAGGCTGATTTGCATGCCTCATTCGAGATGTCACATTTGGGGCATTTGCGTCATTATTTGGGCATTTACTTTATGCACATTGATAGTGGAATAGTTGTGTGTCAATAAAAATATATTGACACATGATGGAGAGTGTTAATCTCCAAAAGAACAAGCTACTCTTGAAGTTAGAGCACCTCTATAACAAGAGTAACTCAAACCTTCACCAATTTTAGAGGATCAATGATCAATTATAAAGATTTTGAAAAACTATGAAGAAGATGACTACACAGAAAGTCTGCTGCACATATCTCTCTCATTAACTTATCAATTGTGTAAAGTTTTTTATGAAACTTTGCACAAAATGTCGCCTACAATTTGCGCACCTTCTCCAAATTGAATCACTCCAAAAGATTCAGTAGATCTTGAGAAATGATCTCAACAAGTTACCTATGTCTAAAACTACTCTTCTGAAAAGTCGATTTAGACACTTGTAACTTCTAACACTTGGTTCTCTCAATCTAGAACTCCTTTATACAAATGCTTTTATCCATAGATGGCTTACCTTCTAACTTAAATTTTGACTCCTAACTCATGCAAAACTTTAACCTGTGCACTGAGAAATGATCAAATCATTGACAATCGAGATTGTGCCTGTTTCAGGAAACTATGAACACTTCTTCACATATGAATGTTCCTATTCATAATTCTCACAGCCTGTTTACAATTAGGCTCTCAAAATTTAACCATATACTCATTAACTATGGACTTAGATGTCTACAAAAGGATTCTTGAAATGATCAAGCATAGAAGGAGAACGCACAGAAACATCAGGTGCAATTTTCTTTCATTCCTGAAGGAATTTTACAACTGGATGAGAGAGCTAATCTTCATACTTCTCAAGTGTCTAAACTCTTCTAATTCTTGTATTCTACACTCTCTCATATTTGCCCCAACATTTCCTTTATATATATATATATATATATATATATATATATATATATATATATATATATATATATATATATATATATATATATATATATATATATATATATATATATATATATATATATAGGCAAATATTTACAAGTTCATGACTATACAAAAGTATAAGTGAACTATCTCTCTATTAATGTACATATGTGCACACATCTTCATCTTCTGGATGTATGCTTCCTTCATGCTTCACAACTTGAACCTTTTCTTCAGTCCTTGACTTCAATTCTTCATCAAAACATCAATTGTTGATTGCCCGTGCACCAACAACACATTACTACAACATTTTGGCCTTGAAGATTACAAACCTATTCTCACTCCTATGGAAACATGTTTAGGGTTGAGTCTTCATGATGTTGGAAATGCATTTGATGTTGTTCTCTATCAGCGAGTTGTTGGATGCTTGATTTACTTATGCCTAAATCGGCTTGATATTCAGTTTGTTGTCTTACAAATGAGCAGGTTTATGCATTGCCTAGGTATCAAGCATTCGCAGGTGGTTAAGCACAAATTTTGCTGCTTGACTGATACCTAGTTACTTGGATTGTTTTATCCCAAGGGGAGATCACTACCACCATATTTACATGCTTTTTCTAACTCTAACACGGCTGGTTGGTATGACACTCGTGTATTTAGTAGTGGTTTTTGCTTCATGCTTAGTAGCTCATGCATATCTTGCTTGCAAAAGAGGAAGCCTACTATGGTCACTTCTAGTTCGAGGTTGAGTTTAGGGTAGCTTTCATAGCAACCATTGAGTGTGTTTGTTTGTGTGTGGATCAGACACCTTTTGGTTGATTTGGGTGTTCATTAGTCTTCTGCCATCACCATCTTCATTGAGAGTCAGAGCACATTGGAAGCATGCTATCCTATGTTCCATGCTTGCAAAATGCACATTGATGTGCATTCTCATTATGTGAGGGAGAGTTTCTCTGTTGGAGAGATTAGTTTGTCATACATGCCCACACAAGACAACATTGCATACCTTTTCACAAAGGCTCTACCTCAAAAACGTTTGAAGGTTTCTATGAATCTTTGGGCTTACTTCCTTTTTTGGATTGATCTCTTTCCACAAAGCTTGTTCATCGCATCATTCCTAGGGGTATTTGTTCATATATTTCAGTAGTGATGTGTGTGAACACACTTAGGAACATCAGGGCAATTTCTTCCCTCTTTAGGAGGTTTCTTTTCCCTGCTTGTATATGCACCTATAAATCTAACGAGATACTTATCTTTGTACATTAAGTTGTTAATACATTCAGTATTGTGTGTTGTGCTCCAAGCTTCTTCTTCTTCCTTGTGCTTTTTGTGTGCTTCCATAGACCTCAAACTCCAATGCATAATAATATACGCATGCATATATTTGTGTATGATTGTGAGTTAAAATCTATTATGAATCTCTCATTTACAACATTGATAAAAAATTGATTGGTTATATGAAGATGTAGAAATATAAATAGATAGGTATATGAATACATAGATTAATAGATTGAAAGAATTAAGAGAGATTTCGAGTAGTTGCTATAAATTTTAAGATATATATCTATTGGAATGTATATCATATTTGATATTGATTTATGTTTCTTTTGTATATATAAAGTCTTCATTAAAGCAACTCCTATGGGAAAGGGAAAAGAATGTTCACATGTGATTATTTGCCAAGACTTGGGTAAAACGTTCTCCACAATACAATAAATTTTTTTCAAGAAGCAGGAAGTATGAATTAAAGATGAAATGTATGGATGTACAAATGGAAAGGCCCCCACCACGAGTACAAAGAACCTCGTACCACACAGGGCCTGGATAGGCTACATAGCACTTAGAGAAATATAGCGAAGGAGCAGGATGATAGTCAAGCAATTAGGTACAGTACAAAACCATTTGAAATCTAGAGCTAGAGTACAGGTGAAGGATGGAATCCCTCCACTTACATGGAGTAGTAGTGGCCAAATGTCTGGACAACCTGAAATCATCCTTGGGGGCATCTCTGATATCAAAGATAGATTTCTTACCCAAATCCATAAAACCTTTCAGAAAAGTATGCAACATAAAGCTTTTGCCATTGTTCATAACTGTGATTCTTGGATCTCCAAATGTGCTCTCTCGAACATATGGAGAGGCCATATTTTATGGAAAATACAATGAAAATGTTGTGGACATCATTATGTAGGAAGTGCAAGTTAGATAAGAGAGCATCTTCTTAGTACATGTAATAATGTTGCACGATGCTCTAATCCAAATAGTGATACATGCATACACTTTCCAAGCTATGGAAACAAATGTAAATCCCAAGGTAACACATCAAAAAGATTTAAAAGCATGGGTAGTTCATAGTACTTTCAAAGTAGTCCAAGTGTAGAGCAAGAACAAGTATATGTATCAATGAGAACAAAGGATTCTTGTTATATTTCTACTCAAGTATCACAAACTATTTTTGAGAATAATCAATATATATCTACTCCATTTTCTCCAAATACATCAAGAAAGAGTGGATCATGTGAATCTAGTAGAAATGGTGTAGATCTAATAATGTGTCATCATGCTTTGCTCATACTAAATCACATAACACAATACCTATAGCTTTTGAAAAGCAAGATTGTCTTGAGCTTCATTTTAAATGGACTCAAGCATTTTGGACTCATAAGTTTGCCAAAATATAAACCATTCCTTTTTTTGAAGTCTAGGAATTTTGATTTGCTCACACTCTACTATTCTGATTTTTGTCACCCATTCACCATTTCGGTCTTCCGTAGTTTTCTTCTGAAGATCACATTTTCAAGACTTCTCGATCATAAAATTTTCAACATCTTTCTTTTGGCCTCTCTCCTTCTCAATTCATCCCCAAATAGTTATCCACGTCCTCACTCTACTCTTAATCCCATATTCCAACAAATCGAACTCCACTTTTCTCTTGAAAAAGTTCATTGAAACCCACACACTTCCCATTATCTAGTGTGATCTAGTCCCCTCATCCTCATAGATGCTTTAGCTTTACCTCTTTCTTTAGTTTGCTCTAGGATGGAGTGTCCTCTAGTGGTGGGAATATATAGAAGTCCCATTGTGTCTTCACAGGTCTGTTAAATAAGCCCCCTCACCAAACTTTTTTGAAGAGCACCAACATGACATTTGCTCTGAGTCTCACTCCCAATACAACTAGAAATATTTCTCCTTCCCCAAGATCTCATCATGCCATAACAAGGGATGTTAGGAGAGAAGATATGGTGCCATTCAACACAACCATCTTCCACTCTCCTATATAAGATGGCAGAAGGACAAACACCAAGCACATATAAATGCTTGCTTACTCAATCTAGCATTCATTCATTCACACTCTCCCTCCCTCTCTCTCTGCTTATTTGCACGTTGCCTTGTTGTATTTCTCTTTTACATATAATTATGTAGTTGACCTATAGGATATGCTTAAGGAGTCTCTATAGAAGCATCAAGGAGTTGGTGCTCCATTCGTTGGTGCCCACAATGCCTTCAGTGAGAGTCTCATTGTGAGTATCCCATTCTGGGTTGTAATAGAATAGTATTTGTCTCTAATCAACTCTACATTCCCCTTTTTTGTGTGAATTTTTGTCAAGATTTTCATCTTGCTGAGTCTGATTCAAATATACGTAAGTGTGTGGCTAGTAGTAACATTTGTGGGCACATTGTATGCAATACTATTGCACTTAACCATTTTTTGAATAGTCCTTACTACCCCTAAAAGTTTTCAAAGGTAGACCTACAATTGGAGAATAGCTTTGTATCAAGAAAAATATATTGAAATATTATTCTAGTGTTTTGGCGTTGAAGATTTCAAACATATTGCCATTCCCATAGAAAAAGGTTTAGGGTTGAGTATTCATGATGTTGGAGATGCATTTGATGTTGTTATCTATTAGAATTGTTTTTGGATGCTTGATTCAATTATGCATAACTCAAACTGGTATTTGATATGCTTTCTATTAGAAGAGTGGGTCTATGCATTGCCTAGCTGTCAAGAATTAGTAGGTGGTTAAGCACATTGTTCACTACCTGAGTGGTATCAGCTACTTGGATTGACTATTCCAAGGGGGGGATTATTGTTACTAGACTTTCAGGCTTTCTTTGAATCAGAATGGGTTTTTTGTTGTTGGGAATAGAACTCGCAACCTCCCAGCTAGGAGTTTGATGGACTAAACACTTGCCCCAAAAACCATGGTTGAGGATTACTTCCTAATACTCTCTCTTAAGCTAGCGTTCAACCATCTCTTGCTAGGATTATGTGACATTCTTTCCCCCTTAGATTGAGCATAGTTGTCAATGCTCACTTGTGGACCCTTTATCTAACTTGGGCCCCTTCCCACATTTGAGCACCTCCACTAGCCTCAAATTCTAGTGTGTGAACCTATTTTGAACGTATCCTATCACATTTTGGTTCCCAAATGCCCATGCATCTTCCTTCTTGGTGAGTTTGAAACTCTCACGATCAAGCACTTCCCAAATGCCCATGATTGAGGCTTCTTACCTCTCTCTTGCCCAAGTTCCTCAACTAGCCTCTGATATGAACACTAGGAATCAAGCTCATGACCTCACAACTAGGAGTGTGATGGGATAACCACTTTCCCCAAAAGCCATGGTTGAGGATTACTTCCTAATCCTCTCTCTTAAGGTGTGGTTTGACCACCTTTTTCTAGGACTATGTGATAGTTTCTATGAAACTCATATGTCCACGAGTGGTTTTCGCTTCATGCTTGGTAGCTCATGCATATCTCATTCGTGCAAGTAGAGACCTACTATCACCACCTCTAATTGCGAGGTTAAGTATATGGAAGCTTTCACATTGACTATCGAGTGTTTGTTCCTCAGATGCCTTTTAGATGATTTGGGTGTTGATCAATCTTCTGCCACCACAATCTTTATTGGTAGTTAGAGCACATTGGTAGTTGTCAGGAACCCTATGTTCCATGCATGCACAAAGCACATGGAGGTGCCGTATCATTATTTCATGGAGAGGGTCTTTCTTGGAGATATTAGTTTGTCTTATGTTTCCACACATGATAACATTGAAAAAATTTTCCCAAAGGCTCTACCTAGGGAGTAGAATGAAGCTTTTCACAAAGCTTTGGGCTTACTTCCTCTTGAAGATTGATCTCTTTCCACATAGCTTGGCACTTCATTACACATGAGTGCTAGCTTATTGTTTGATGCATCACTCTGAGGGTGGATTTGTTTATATATTTCAGTAGTGATGTACAATCAGCACTTTCCTCCCTCTTTAGCATGTTCTTTTTCCCTCGCTTGTATATATGCTCATAAATCTAATGGGTTATTTATCTTTATACATTCACAAGGTAATATATTATGTATTGTGTTTTGCTTCAAGCTTCTTCTTGTTTCTTGTGTTGTTCATGTGCTTCCACAAACCATGAGCTCCAACAATATTCAAGTGTGCATGTAAAATCATTTAGAAAGTTTTCCATAAATTATGATCTTATGCAATCCATGAAATAACATTCTGGATGCAATGATTTTGTTACCATCAGAGAGTTTATGGACTATACATCTATCATCAACAAATTTCATTACTAAGTCATTTTTTTCTAATGTTGAATCTAATAACAAATTGTTCTTGATCCATTGTACATATAAAGCATCTGATAAAGTGAATGTGGTTCCATTTGTAGCCCTAAGAACAATCCTTCCAACTCGCATGAAAGGATAAGAGTAGTTGTTAGCACATGTGATAGTATTCCTTACAGGAGCATGCTCAGGTGAAGCAAAGAAACAACACTATGATGCAATATGTTTGGTTGGAGCACTATCAAAATACCAAACATCTGAGTCCATTGTTGACATATATTGTTCACTAGAATATGGATCATAACTACAAAGAGTGCTAAATGCCATTCTTCATTTTGAACAACATCACCAAACTATGTTTTAGGAGTAGAACAGGTTAAGATATAACTTAATGACATGATCATGTGCCTTATAGTATTTGCAAAAAAATGATTTCTTTTTGTTCTTTTCATCCTTATTTTCATTCTTTGAATCTAGATCCTTAGAAGATTTTTTCTTACTAGTAGATGAGCTTGGTTTACCTTAGCCCTTGTGACTAGCTAAGAAATCTTGATTTGTAGCACACATAATTGCTATTTTTCTAGATTGATTTTATTGCAACAAAACATAAAATAAATCCTCAAAAGTTAAGGAATTTGGATTGACTTTCATTTTCATACAAAGGCCAAAATAAAAACTTTGATAAGCATTTGGAAGACCATGAAGAATAGTTTACAGAAGTGAATTGCCTCAAAAGACTTCACCTTCTCTTTCACGTCTCTAATCATTGTCAGAAAAGTGTGCATTGAAAATCTTTCATCAATATTCTTAATCTACAATTATTTTTTTAGGTAAGAAACATGAGCCTCATTTCTTTTTTGTTATAATGTTCTAAGATTATCCTGAGCATATTTGGTTGTTTTGCATGAGTGAATGTGAGGAACAATGGCACATTTATAAACAAATCTATCATTGCATGTGCGTGTGCATCTCTACCAACCTAGTGAAACTATAGTAGTTGTAGTGGGAATCATTGTAGGACTAGAAAATTGAATATCATCATCGTTGGCACCACCTCTCACCTATTATCACACCATTTGTAGGTGTGGAAGGATGCATCTTAGTACCCTTCACAATATTCCATTATCCTTTTGCTACCAATAAATGAGAGGTATTGTATGCTCACAATGGGTAGTTCAAACCATCCAATCTTGTTCTTAACATTTAACACACAAAATATAACATAGCTTTTAGCCATAGTTATTCATTATACCTTGATGCAACAAGTTGATTGTTTCTTGAAAACGTTGAGCACAAATATCCAATCGAGCTCCACTAGACCTAATGCACACTTTGATCCACTTGTGTTGGTGAACTTAAAACTATATATAGGTTTGGAAAAAAGAGATGAAATTGCTTGAATGATCTCTATGATAGCACATTTAGAAGCTAAAATGAGTTCAAAGCAAAATGTTGATGCCACAAAGCAAACTAGTTTAGAACTACTAATGAGTTTGGGTATCCTCACCTAAATTTCATACAATTGTGAGATTGTGGCCCAAAAGGGTTTCTTCAATGACCTGTAGAAAGAAACAACCCACTCTAATACCAATTATTAAAGTTTGAGCACTATAGAAGCGTGCAAACAATATGATGAAGAATAGGAAGCTTGGAGCCAAATGTGAGTGTATTAATAAATGAATGTACACATATGAGTAGACAGGGGAAAACTTCCAAAAGAGGGAAAAAATCAGAGCTCAAGGCTCGGAAGAGTGTTCGCACACATCACTATCATAATATATCAACATTTCTAAGAAATTTAAGGAACTCATTCATGTTAAAAACTATGATGATATTTTTTTCATGCTTAGAATGTTCTGTCTAAGAGTATCCCTTCTTAAAAAACACATGGAGGTGGTCTTGATGGAAACTCAACCCCATCTAGTTTCATTAAGAGAACATAGTTTACTCATGATATGGATTACTTCACCTAAGAATTTAATTATTTTGATAAAAAAAGCAACTCCTTGAACTTGAACAAAACTTTATAATTGTGTTTTCATCATAATGTCTCAAACAAATGAATATACTCTCCCTATCTTTATACCTCATCAAACTAAAAAGCCAAGGGTGTGCTTCACTCTCCTCATGGAGTCTCCATGCTCATGGAGTCTCCATGCTCATAGAGAATCTTATGTAATTCATTTCCATTTCTACTTTAATTCATTTCATCATGTTTTCATATATTTCATTTCTTCCTCCATTGTTTGTTTATTGTGTGGTTGCTAGAAGGGTAGGAGCAATGTTTTTTCATTTCAACAAAATTAACATCTAATACTTTCCAAATAACTTTGGTAACCTCCATAGAATTTTGAAGGAAAAATGTACATAATTTATAAAGAAACTATTTTATCAAGTTGAGACTTAACCTTTTTACAAGATTCCCTATCTGCATGTATCATAATGAAGCTCCATTCAAATGTTGATTGTGAGGCTTCCTACACAAGGGTGTCCAACTTGGGTTGTATGATTTGCGTTTTCTGACTTGGGTTGTCCAACTTTCATCCACTTGCAAGTGGCTCTCTTGAAAGACTCAATCCTTGAGCTTGAATTTCTCTATTGCCATGAATACATCGTCCTCAAGTTACAAGTATGATGGACACCTTCGATTCTACTAATGTTTAAGACAAGGTAAGAAAACTTTGAGAAAGTATGTATGATCCAAATACAAGAAAATGGAGAGTCAAAAAAAAGAAACTCAAATTTAATCTTTTGATCTATGCTCTACCTTGTAAATGAGCGAGATCCAAACCAAATCTTGAAGCATATCTATAGATGTATACGCTTGCTTAATAGAGAATAAGATTTGCACAACACGCCAAAGAGATCAAAGCTTGAAACAAAAACATTGGATGCTACATAGGAGAATGGTCAAGAGAGAGCTCTCAAAAGTGGAGGGAGAAGAAAATAAACTTTTTGAGAAAAGGAAGAGGGAACAAATGAACGGCATGTATCCCAAAGAAAAAGTAAACTACGAACTATTTCCCAAAAGGTTAGAGATTTGAAGGAACTTTGAACAAGTTTGTACAAAAAGTTTTGGAAAATTAATTAAGAAGACTCACAAGCTTTTAATGCATGTAACCTTCAAAAAGTCACTATATCTAAAAACGAGTTGGAAATCTCTAATTTTATAGTTTGACCATATTTTTTACATTGTATTACCAACCCAATGTTCTTTTACACTATATTACCAACCCAATGTTGGAGAAAATGTTAGTAAGGTTTTTTATTCTTTGGCAGATAAAGTGGCTCTTGAAGACCCAAAATCTCTCCTAATAAGGCTGAGCAAAGTGAAAAACATGATCTTCTTTTAACTCCACAAGACCAAGTTTAATTTTAAGAAGTTTTAACCAAATTTTAATGGTCCAATAAATGACCTAAACTTTATGTCCCCTCCAATTGTCATGATTACCCACCATGTTGAAGAATCGAGTGAGAATAGTAGGCTAAGGGAAATGCTTGAGGGAGCACCAATACTCCTACTTGGAAGAAAATTTGGATGTATAGATGGAGCTGATAGAGAAGTGGTGGAAGACAGAAAGTTAGTGTCTATCTGATAGTTCTTACTCTTGGTGCTCTTATACCCTAGGAGGCATATCAATCTTGAACTGATACCAATCACTACCTCCCACTTCTGTGAGGATGATGCGTGAAGAACCAAGTGTGATGTGAGGAGGCATTCTTAGTCTACTCAAGAATTCTTCATGGCCAATCCTCACCTCTTGTGCACATTCAATATGGGTTTTGAATCTATTACTCCAACTATTGGTTGATAATAAGTAGCCCCTACAGACTTCAAAGACCCCATATATTGAAAAAATGAATTTTTCCTCTTCTTAGAGGTGCGTGTTTTTCTCTTCTTATCTTCGCTTTTTTCTTGTTTCTTCTTTCGGTCTATCATAGACTCTTTGTGCTTTCCTTTCCCACCTCCAACCATTTCCATCAATAAGCGATGGGAAGTGCCTACAGATTCCCTTACCTTTTTGTCATGTTAGAAGCATCTCAAAAATCCGAGCTTGATATCCTACGACCTCTAATGTTGCTGTCATCAACTACAGGGACTGGATAGATCCTTACAATTGAGGACCAAACGCATGAGCCACACTACCTTTTTCTTGTCAATACCTACAAAACGAGAACCATTTACCTACAAAACGCATGAACCACACTACCTTTTTCTTGTCAATACTTTGTAGGAGGTTGCCAATACCTACAAGACGAGATCCATTTACCAAATGGCATTTTGCTCATAAAATGCCACATGGACCATGGATTAGGGGGAAACATATCCCGTCGTAGCGAACAATGAGCTTTTGTGGTTCGGGAAAATCAAGGGCACTGCAAAACAAGGCATAGAAAAATCCGAGACATGTTAGATCTTGGGACCTTGCCAAGAAAGGTGGGAAATCATGGTCCCCCCTCGAGAGATGTAATGGCCACGTTGTAAAGAAAAGGAAGAGAGTGAGAGCTCCTTGAGAAAGAGTAGCATGTACAACACAAAGGTTGAAAATCATGGGAAGCAAAGGAAAGGGCAAGCAGCAAAGAGGAGACCCGTGCTTGTATGTTTTCTGATGTGATCTTTGAAGGCCAAGAACCCCACTGTCCTTCTTGAAAAGTGGCACATACATGTCCATCTCGAGTGATTGCAAGAGAGTTTCAATCTCTTGGAGAGACTTCGCAATTTCAAGTCTCTTCTTTGCATAGAGACACTTCAAGTTGGAACCAAGCCAATGGTAGAAGAGAGGCCAAAACTTAAGAATATATGCTTTCTTCGCTTTTCATTAACATTAGGCGGTGAAAAAAAAAATGTGATTTGACATGAAAAGATCATTCATACGTTAATATTATGTAGAGAGAGAGAGAGATGATTACATTCTCTATTGAGGCGTGATACAATTTGACAAAGCGAGCCTCGGGCTGGTTGAAGGAAACGACTCCTATGTCCCTACTTTTTGTTCAGAGAGAGAGAGAGAGTAACTCTTGGCATGGTGTGCCCTCTAGACGAGAATGGAGAGGGAAAGAGAGAGAGAGATTTTGTTTTCCAAGGAGGTAATAATCTCTAATAAAGCACTTTTTATTCAAACAGGTGTGGTATACCAGAATGCCTTGAATGTCATGGGGTAGAGTGTTGTTGCTCTAGCACAATGATAAGCACCACGTTAAGAAGCTCCACCTCATTAATGTCAATCTATGGAAGACATAGGAGTGATATGAAGATCGTGAATGCCAGAAGTAGTGGGAGTGAAGGTGAGAAGTAAGAAGATGCACACACACATGTAAGAGACAAGCAAGACACAATGGAAGATAGAAAGTAGAATCTATTGCTCAATAACACTATTACAAGCTCAAGATAGCTCTAAGATCTTCTTAAATCTTCTTAACTCATACAAGCTAACCTCAAAAATGAGCTCTGTAGCTCTTTTTATATATTCTAGACTTATTTTGACCGGTTTCACATCTAGTGTCTGGCATAGTTGAAAAATACATTCTCTGTGTTATTTGGAAGTCTAAACGAGATCTAAAAATAGCCAAAATTGGTATGGTTGTTCTACCTAAGATCCTCAAGCTCAAGGACTCCTCGACTTGTACAAAATGGAGTTAATAAATAAAAAGTGGGTGTTTCTATGTTACATGTGTTACAAAAGTGATAAAAATCAATGTTTGGGGTTTTGAAAGAGTAATATCAAATATTTTATAGTGGAAAAATTGACTGCATGGCTCCCCATGACTCTTTGTAGTCCCCATTTACATGCTTCCTCTATGTCTATGCCTTTGGCTACTGCCAACACCCCCTCACTCTCACCTCTGTCATCCCTGACAGATCCTTGTTGCAAGGTCTATATGATGTAGTTTTGCAAGGTCTGTGCTTTCGATGGTAGGTCATTAGGCTCGAACTGAGTTGCATGGGTTGGTTTCTTTCTCGTCTATTTTTCAATTGCCAATTGATATTCTGCCATCAACATGAAGTATGGTTTATATTGAAGCACATGGCTGGAGATGTACCTTCGAGGGGCTAGGTGGGCAAAATAGGGTGATTGTAATATTCATTCCTCGATCATGGCCATGGCATGTAGTTGTGCTTCCACCTGTGTAGAGTGGGTTTTACCAAGTTCTTCCAATGAATTGAGCCATGCTAGTGTACAAAGCTCAAAAAGTGTATTGGCCTTCTATCGTGACATGTCTGCTTGGTATTGGTTGTGGTTCATAGGCCTCTTCATATGTTTCCTCCACCCATATAGAAACAATTTCTTCTTCAGCAAGAATTTTGGGTAGGGAATCTACCTTGGGAGGCTTAGAATGGGCTGCAATTTGTGCTCGAAGATCAAGTACGTGTGCCCGTAAAGTATTGAGATCATCTAGAATCTCTGGGGTTGCTTGTAAGAATTGGTTGTGGTTGTTGCAAAGGTGTCTGTAACAATAGGAGTTTATGATCGTTCTGAAGCTTTTGATATTCCTCATTGATCTTATCGTAGTCCTTTAGTAGTCATGCATGATTTTCTAAGAGTATTTGCATGGATTTTGAGGGTATCACTTTAAATCTACTGGTACTGAGGTGTTCATCAGGTCTATCCAAAGCTGCTTCTAGATTTTTGTGATTCTGTTCGTGTAGTAGGTGGTTCTCCTCCTTAGCAGCTGCGAGGTGGCATCTTAAGAGTCCCATAATGCATGTGAGCATGACATTTCTTATTGTATGAGCCTGTAACAAAGTCTCTGTATCCTTGAGTGCTTCCTTAGTATTTTGTTCACTCCCTAGATCTAAGGCATGATACGCTTCTTGTAATTCCTGATATCACACATTGAGGGAAGCATTCTCGATGGTTAATGAATTCAATTGAGCCTCTAATTGCATAGTGGTGTGCTGCAATGCTTGGTATCTACTACCCAGAGATGCAAATTCATCTCTAACTTGCATCATACAAGAGAACATTTTTTGGAATGCAGTGTCGATTGTGGATGACAATATCAAGGGTGTAGTGAGTGAAGATGATGTGAGTATGGGTGTCGATGCAGTGGGAAGGGGAAAGGGGGATGGCAAGGTCGATGTAGTGGTGACTGTGGAGAAGTGTGATATGCCTAAATGGGATGGTGAAATAGATGAGGTGAGAGGTGGTGCTATGAGTGGTGAAATGTGCATGCCACTGGACATGGTGTTGATTGCAGTGACAGTGAAGAGTGGAGTGATGTGGGTGCATGAGTGGGTGTGAACACAAGATTTATAAAAGTGCATGAATAGTTTACAGATTGAGTCATGTGGATTGCTTGGTGAAGAGGGAAGGATAAAGGGGATATAATTGGGCAGGGAGGTGACACTGGTGAGAAGGTAATTGGGAGTGGAAAGGGGAATATAGGTCTTGGGGGGATGGGAAATGAAGTAAAGGATGGATCGATGAATGGGTTGATTGGAATGTGGGAAACTATTGTGGAAGGGAGAGGTGTAGGTAGAGTTTGGGGTGTTGGGGTGACTATGGCCTCAACAATAGTACTTACAAGGAATGTAGATAGAGGAGGGGAGGTGGCATGTACTGGGGAAATTGGATGTACGGGAGATGAAGGAGAAGCATATGATGTGGTGGGGATTTCGACTCTGCTTGTGGTTGTTACAATGGAAGGGTGAGGCGTGCAGTTGGTGATGATGGTCTCTTCTTTTGGCTGGGTTTCTATCGTGGTTTTTGGGATGAGTCGAGCTTCCTTGGCGTGATGCGAAGATTCTACATCTGTGGGTACATAGATGTATTGACTTGGCTTGGACATCAAATGGATACATCGAGGGTCAAACTTTGGTAGTGGCTTCCTCTTCAAATAATGGAGGGCTTCGGTAGTTCCCATGGATTTGGCTAATTCCTTGAAGCCTTGGATGAAAGATTCTTCAAAACCTCCACTAGCAAGTTCTTGCTCGAGAATTGCTTCACTCTCTACTTCCGAAAGTTGTCTGCACGCCCAAAATGCTTGCATAGTTCGATATAGTTTTTGGATTGCCAGGGTATGAGCAACGGCTTCAAATGTGCTTCTTCATGAGTACTCCTATCACATTGGGATTCGGTTTGCTGCTCTTGCTCTTCATTTTACACATCCTCTTGAGAGTTGTGGCTATCTTGACTGGCTTTATCATCACCACCATCATCATCATCGGTTTTTGTTCTCTCTTTTGGCTCTAAACTGGAGACTACCTATTCTTGTGGTTGATCAAGAGGGGTAGTAGGATGGTGTCACTCTAGCACAATGGTGAGTACCAACGTGAGAAGATTCACCTCATAATTGTCAATCCGTGGAGACGTGAGGACTAGTATGAAGACTATGAGCAAGTGAAGGCACAAGTGCGTGAGTGAGAAGCACACAAGCATGCACACACATACACACACACGCGCACACAAGGCAAGAACAAGGAGAGGAAAAATGGAGTTATTTGCATTAATCAAAAGGTCTCTTACATAAGCTCAATTCACAAACAATCTAACCCCAAAAATGAGCTCTCTAGCTCTTTTTATAGTTTTCTAACTAGCTTTGGTCTTGTCCAGACCTAGTGTCCGGCCTAGTTAAAAATTAGGTTCTAGAGTCTATTTGAGGGCTCAAACAGAGTCTAAAAATTATGAAAATTGATATGTCGCTAGTTCTAGTACTCCTCAAGCTTGAGGACTCCTCGACTTGCACAAAATGGAGTCTATTCTACCAAAAACGGGATTTACAATGTTTGTGTAGTGATTAAAATCACTTGAGTTGTAAATAGTCCATGGGAAAAAAATGATTTGGCCTTGTTGCCGTATTGTGCATGACTCCTCTGTTGCTTTGTATGCCAACACGCCCCCCTTCCTAGCGTCTGTCGCCCCTGACAGACCTTTGTTCTCTCGGGTGGTCGATATAGTATTGGATGACATTGGTGGCAAGTTCATGTTCTCCTATCCTTAAGCCTCTTGCTAGATCAGCTTCCAATGCATCCCAATTTATTGCACCAGGGGCCTCTGGTTGAGGGGTGGTGTAGTACTCAGAGTACATTGCTTGTTCACAAGCAAAAAGATGAAGCAGGTGTGTTGGCTTCGGTGCGAAAATCTCCGAGTGATACTCCCAGAAACCTGATCTGAACATTTCTTCGAAGGTCTGTTTGTAACATGCAGGGAGGTATTTGATGCGTGCATGCCAGGCGTAAGCCACACGAATACTGGGGGTGGTGCTCATGTCATACACCAAGTCATAATTTCCATTGCTAAACCCCGGGAGACGTACCTGTGGTGCGGCTGCATTTCTAAAAGTTTTCAGGACTACCTGCATCATATCTAAGATTTTAAGCATCATTTGCGCTGCTACATCTTGCATGGGCTTCAAGCGCGGCATCCAGTGGCGAATTGTTCCCATCATGTATGCTACCGACGGTGGTCCCTGTGGTGGCGCAATGTACGGGTAGTTTAGCCATTCCTTGCATTGCGCATTGTTCTACACTTTGATATTGAATGCCTTCCAAGACCTGCGGCGTGGAACTGGACCGTAGCATGGATTGTATAGGAGGTGTAAAGGCGCGTTGTTCCATGTGCGTAGCATTTCTGGATATGTCTCTAGAAGTTTCTGCCGCTAGGTGGGTTGACGAATTTTGCCTTTTTGCACCTCTGGAGGAAGGTCTTCGGGTTGAAATTGGGTAGCAAAGGTAGGAATCTGACCCGTGACTCTCTGTATTTCTACATTATAATCAGCCAAGATAATATAATAAGGCCGGTATTGGAGTTCAGATGAGAGGATGAGGCGTCTCGATGACAGGTTCTTGAAGTAAGCCGATTGTAGCACAGTTTCCTCTATGACCCTCATGGCTTGATTTTGCACTACTATGCGCTCTTCGTGAGAACTCCCGATTTCCTCCACTTGACGTAGCCATGAAGGCCGTGGTGCCTCGAATGTGTCCTGAGCTTCTTCTGTTTGTTGGCCTCCTGGGAATGGTTGTGGGTCGTATTCTTCTTCAAACGTTTGTTCCACAGGAATTTGTACTACTTCTTCGTCAGTGGGAGCCTCTGGAGGGGAAGGTGGTCTCTCATATTGTAGTAGACGTGTTTGCAATTCGGTGACCTGTTTCTGGAGATCTTTTAAGGCCTCTGAGTCTGTGAGAAGCGAAGCCGCGGAGGGGGTGGTTGGAGCGGCTGCTGTTGTTTCTTTTTGGTGTTTCTGCTTCAGTTGGCCCAGTTCCTCTGATAGCTGGTCATGTGCTTCAAGCAGCATGGCGTAGTCTTCCAATATGATCTTGATATTATCGAGGGTCACTGCTTGAAACTTTGATGGGCTGATGGGTGCCCCTGGTGTGCTCTCAATAGATGCTTCCAGGTTCTCTTGATTTTGTACTTGCAGGCGTCGATTCTCTTCCTGAGCGGCCGCAAGATGGCGTTTGAGTAGAGCCATATTTCGCTGAAGTTTTGAGTTGCGTTCCAGCTGTGCCCGTAGGTGACCTTCTACCACCTGTATCGCTTCCTGATCTGTGTTCTGTAACTGTACCTCCAATATGCCATGAGCTTCTTGGAGAGTTTGAAACTGTGTGTGGAGGCGAGCATTTTCCTCCTCTAGTGCCGCGAGGCGGTGCTGTAGTGTCTCTGAGTGCTCGTGCAGGCGTTCATTCTGTTGCTGGAGCTGAATGTAATCTGTCCTTAAGTTTGATATACAAGCTAGCATGGTGTCCAATGCATTTCCTATAGATGAGTGGGTGGTGTTTACAGTGGAAGATGCATGGGAAGGGAATTGGGGAAGGGGAAGAGTGAATGATGTGTCTATTGAAGTCGTGTGTGTGGGTGAAATTGGTGGAGGGGGAATGGGAGGAGGTGGAATCGTGGGGGGAGGTGCCGTGGGTGGTGAAATGTCCATACCTTCAGGAGTGGGTGCGAGTGTGGGGTCTGCCATATACATTGGAATGGTAGGTGGTGTGTGTGTGGAAGTGGTGAATAGATGAGAAGTGGGGTGGGGAGCTGAAAAGAAAGGAAATGGTTGAGACCTGGGTTGAAAAGTTCTAGCAAGGAGGTCATGGAGGGATTGTAGAAATGGAGAGATGGAGGTCGGGGGTTGAGGTCGTAGATTTGAGGAGGGCATGAAGGGTTGCGTGGTAGCAGGGAAACCCATGAATGTGGATCTAGGGTCAGGATGACCTATGGCTGAGGGCATGGGGGATGGTTGCCCTAGGGCAGGCTCTATGAGCGGTTCGGTGGATTGTGTAGTGATGGGGGTTGCTTCAAAGATTGGGTTATCAGAGGTAGAGAATAGGGTGGAACTAGAGATGGGAGTACGGAAGATGAAGGTTGGTTCGGTGGGTTGAGCGGTCGAGGTGATTTCCACTGTTTCTGCTCTAGGAGGCGATGGTAGGGGTGTGGGAGGTAGTGGCTCGGTGGACTCCTCATGGGTGACTGGGTGCTCTTGGCTAGCCGTTTCGGTTGCTTGGGAGGTTGTCCTGATAGGTTCAGATGTAATAGTTGGCTCTTCTGCAGTTGTAATGGGAAGCTGGATATTCTTACCTGAGCGTGGTCATGTCTGGAACCTTCGTGGATCATATTGAACTGGAGACCTCCGAATGGCAGTGCGCACTGCTTCCACTACCCCATATGTTTCTGCCATCAATAAGAGACCTTCCCTATATTCTGAGTCAACTCCTGCTTCTTCCAACAACTGAGTCATGAGTACTCTGCTGCTCTGTTCGGTGAGCAGTTGTTGCGATCGCACTCTTTCAATAATTTGATACAGCCTTCGGAGTTCTGCTGTATAGGCTGGAGCTTCAGTGGTCTCCTCTTCATACGCTCCTTCTTCTTCTAGGTGTCCTTGTTGTTGACCTTGCTGAGCGTCACTCCAATGTACATGTCGGCCGTCTGTAGATTTTCTTCTTCTTCGTGACGATGTGCCTTGTTCTTCTGCATCTGAATAAAACTCTACATCAGAGAATTGTGTACTTTGTAAGAATGCTTCGAAGTCCTGGGGATCCATTCCTTCAGCATCTCCAGTTGCAGCAAATTCAAATTCAGGTGGAGCAGGAGGAGCTGATGGGGTAGCTTGTGTCGTAGTTTCAGATCCCGATCTGGGTATCCTAATGGTAAAGGGAGGTACAGTGGTCTCCCTTCGTGGCGATACCTCAGGAGTAGTTAGAACTTCCCTTGTCTGGACACAAGGGATCGCACCCCTCATGCGCTTGGATTGATGTGTGGACGTCTTGAGCTTCTTAAACATTTGTAATTGTGCCCAAGTTAAGGCACGTTCAATGGGAACATCGTATGCTAGGCACCGGTAAATAATGCGTGTGATTGCACAGCAATCGTTCACCACTAATTTCCTAGAAGACCTTTTATTTGCTTCATACAATTGATCTATAATCCATACCGGTAGCTTAATTGGTAACGCACCTGCTTCCGCTAAGTAGAGAGCGAACCAGATTCTCTTGTGTGGTTGTGTGAAGCGGTCTTGGCCGGGGAAAGAAAAATGTTGCATGCACATACGGAGAGGGATGGACACGTTTGGTGTGAGTGCTGCCATGTCTTTAAGCTTCAATAGTTTCCTATCCTTCATGTTAGTGGGAACAAGAGCATCCTTTTCAGAGGGTACATGTGTGCCGTGCATATTCAAAGCGTCGCTCACCAACTCCACAGTAAGTTCAAACCTCTTCAACTCGTTGTTGCCCAACAAGGAGGGAAGAACAAATGATCCTGGTTTGTCCTTTTCTTCATTAGCTTGTAATGTGGAGACCAAATAGTAGCATCGGAGGAGATCTGGTTTAGGTAGTGGTGCTTCAAAGTATTCTGCTAGCCCGGCACGTTGCCATATGGTCTGGAGATCCTCAGTGTTCTGTAGGGTCTCGAACTCCTTGGAGAAGAATTGGAATCGAACCCACGATCTGTCATACTCGCACTTAGACTCCCATATATACTTGGCCTCTCCTAATGGACCTGGCATGCCATTGAACCAATGAGAATTGGCATGGACTCTTTCTGTGATCCCTGTGGGTGGATCCGGCACCGGGATTTGCTGAAGGTGTTGCAGCTCCACAGGTCGTTCAGTTGGTGGCACATCCACAGGTAGACTATCCACATCGATTCCTGCAGTAAGTGTTCCTACTTGTGATCTCGGACCTGTCGCTTCTGCCATGTCACTTCTTGCCTTCTGATTCTGTGAGAATATAGGAACATATGTTAATATTGTAAGGGACAAGTTAAAATCATTTTTTGTCCCCATTACAACAGTATCATGAGGTTCGGGAGAGATTAGTAGGTTAATAAGTGCTCGGTGCTTGTGTGTGTAGTTAGGAATTGGTTGGACCTAAGAGTTAAGTGGAATGATGTGAAGTGAGAGTGCAGCGGTTAGTAGGTGGTCATGGATTTACAATTGGGGTCCGGGGGTTTGTTACAAGTCTTGGGCTGCCAAATGCAGTGGATGGGTTTTGCTCTTGATTCCGTAGAGACTCTCGAGAGCTTTATAGGTGTGTCAGCTTGAACATGAGGCCTTTTAGGGACCCATTTACAAGTGATTCTGTTCGTGATCATGGGCCTTAGTGTGTTCGTGAGTGTTGAAAACGAGTGGATGCCGGCTGTGCGAGTGAATGGATCGTGCTGTGTAGGGTGTGTTCCTGGTGTAGCTATTTGAGCCCGCAAACAAGCCTTAGGCACCCAAATTTGTCTTGAATGTGAGCTAGCCTTCATCGACTGCTTGGGCACCCAAATAGATTTCACGTTAGCAGAAGAATTTCTGAAAGACTTCTTATTAGTGTCGTGTTGTTGGTTACTAATAAGAGGCTTTGCCCGTGTGGTTGGCTTGAGTGCAACCGGGTGTTCGCCTTTCCGCACCCACACTTGGTTTACTTGCTGAGACATTTTGCTGTGCAGGTACTTTTGATTTTCGGCATAGGTAGTACTCTGCTTCTTCTGCCTTTGATCCACCTTTGGTTGCTGCCTCCTTCTAGCCTTTGGAAAAGAAGGGAGTTCCGTTGCATCCATGACTCCTTTTTTGAGAATATCATTCCTCTGCAACACGTAGTTTTGGACAAGAACAGCATGGTCAACTTCATGTGCACCCCTGGAGGGACCAGGAGTCCGTGCCTTTCCTAGTTCCTTGAGTGCTCCATTATCTAACTCTACTGTAATTCGACTATGATTGACCCATACCTGAAGAAGTCCACTTCTTAGGTTTAAGTTTACTGCTTGGTCATAGATCCAGTCTTGACCCAAGACAAGAGGTTCAGTGAGATCCTCATCTTGACACACTAGTACTTTAACTGTCATTGCCTCATCATGAATGTAGAGGGGAAGTTCCACCTCGCCCATGCAAGGGGTTTCCACGCCTCCCAATCCTATGAGATATGCTTCCACAGGATTGACAGTTAACTGCAACTCTTGACAGTAAGACAATTTAACAGCACTAGTGGCTTCACCTGAGTCAATCAAGGCTCTTACGGTCCTTGCACTCTTTCCTTGTCCTATATCTAGGGTTATGAAAGGACGTCGATCAATTATCCTATGCGAGCTTGTTCCTGCGACTTCACACATGGCCATAGGATATCCTTGATCTGCATAGTCATTCGTTCTAGGCTGATCTCTACCTTGCCTTCGTAACTTCATCCTTCTGATGCGTTCTAAAGCTTCTGCTTGAGCTTCTTCTCGAATTTGCTTTTCTTCCTCTTTGCGTTTCTTAGCAGTGTTGAGTCGGCTGAGCATTTCCTCCGTGAGGGGTTCCTGATACAACTTGACTCTGCAACCGCTAATATAGTTTGGGAGAATATCACCCTCTAACGTGGCTAATTGTACTGCTCCACTCGTGGAGATCCTATTGATGATCATAGTAGCCTCTCTTTTCTAGCTTCCTCGCGTGTTGTTTCAGTGTATAGACTAAGACTAGATCTCCTGCTTTTAAGCCTTTATCCTTCACATGGGCATCAAAGTATGCCTTCTGTCTCTTCTTGGCTGCATATATTCCTGTAGCGGCTCTCAGTCTTGTTTCCCCTAATCGTTCAAGGTCAAAGATCCTAGAGGAGAGCTCATGACCTGTCCATTCGTGCTCTTGTGCTACTCTCAATGTAGGAATCAAGAAGTCCAGGGGTAGCACAGCGTTTTGGCCAAATACCATCTGAAAGGGGGTGGCTTGGAGTACCGTTTTGTAGGCAACTCGGTATGCCCAAACAGCATGGTGTAGCTGTTTGTCCCAATCAGAGCGTTTAGTGTTCACTAATTTTGTCAGTACATTGCATAAGATCTTATTAGTGCTCTCAGCTTGTCCATTAGCTTCAGGGTGATAGGGGGCAGACTTCTTGTGTATTACCAAGAATTCTTGGAGTAGATTTTCAATCACTTCGTTCAAGAAATGAGTGCCTCTATCACTGACAAGCTCTATAGGTAGCCCATATCTTGTGAACACATTCTCAAACAAGAATTTAGCAGTTGTTTGAGCATCGTTCTTTGTCGTAGCCTTTACCTCCACCCACTTGGTGAGATAATCTGTTGCAACAATGATGTATTCCGCATGAGAACCCTTAGCTGGGGGATTAATAGGACCTATGAAGTCTATTCCCCACTTAGAGAACGCACGTCCACCCATCATAGGTTTCAGTGGCATCTCATCTTTGCGTATAGGATACTGAGTCCTCTGACAGACATCACACCGTTTCACATAGGTATGTGCATCCATGTGAAGGGTAGGCCACCAGAAGCCCGCAAATAGTATTGCCTTGATCACCCGATCCGGTCCAAAGTGTCCTCCTGCTACACCTTGGTGAGCAGTTTCTAAGATCTTAAGATATTCACTTTCATGGACACATAGCCTCAGGTAACCATCTTTACCACGCTTATATAGATTATCACCAATGAGTGAGTAATCCAGGGCTTCTTGTTCTAAACTCCTTTTCCTAGCCAGAGTCATGTCTGGAGGGAATGTGTTTGTCCTCAGGAAGGATACTAGAGGTTCGCTCCAATCTGGCACAATGGATACTTGATAAAGAGTGGCGTGTTCCACTGGTGGTTTAGTGCAACAGATTGGGCATTCCTTGCACAACTTTTGGACATCCGCTTCCATAGTCGGCCAATGCATGCCGAGTCTCTTTAGAGTCTGTAAAGTTCGTTGCTTTGAGTAGTGTTGCTCTAACGCACCTACATGTGCTAATTGCAACCATTTAGCGTACTCATCCTCTTCTACGCAACAAGCCAAGATCCCTTGATCTGTGTGCTTGTACATACTTCCTGCCATGATGTGGTACTTTTGGGCTTTTACAACCTCTCTATTCCGTGTGTTTACCACTGGATGGTTAGGCCCGTATGTCAATACTGGTACCAATGGCTTAGCCCACTGCGGCACCACTTCCAAATTAAACAAGTAAGCATTAGGAAGGTCATCTGATACTCCTTGTGGGGCTTCTCCCGATGTGAGCCTAGAAAGATGATCAGCTCTCAAATGAGTCCTACCTTTCCTTACCACAACTTCAAAGTCATATTCCATGAGCAAGAGAAACCATCTCACTAATCTTCCTGTATTGCATGGCTTGTTTACGAGGTATAGCAATGCCTGATGATCAGTAAAAAATTTAAACTTATTTGCAAGCAAATAGTGTCTAAATTTCTTAACTGCATATACCATGCCTAATCCTTCTCGCTCTGTAGTGGTGTAATTCTGTTCAGCCGCATTCAATTGTCTACTGGCATAGGCAATTGGAAGATCCATATTGCCTTCACCAGTAGGTTGTGCAAGCACACATCCAATAGCATAATTGGATGCATCCACATGAACATGGAAAGGCTTATTCCAATCTGGTGTGGTCAAGATTGGTGCTGAACACAATCTTCGTTTAAGCTCCTGGAAGGAATTCTCACATTCATCCGTCCACTCGAAGTTTGTCAGAAGTCCTTACATGGGCTTTGCAATGACAGCATACATGTGTATAAATCGTCGGTAATAACCACAATGCCCCATGAAAGCTTCTACTTCTTTGACATTCTTTGGCCTAGGTAGCTCTGCTATAGCTCTCACTTTCTCTTCGTCAGTAGATATGCCATTCTTTGACACTATGTGCCCTAAAATCTTGCCTTGCCTGACCATGAAAACACATTTTTCGGGGTTTAGGCAGACTTGATATTCTCTACATTTGTCAAAGATTTGTCTGAGCTCAGGGATATGGGTTTGTCTAATGTTGGAATGAGCACAAAGATCATCAACGTAGACTTCTAAGTTTTTCCTCAAGAACTCTTTAAATACATGGCACATCAGCCTTTGGAAGGTAGCTGGTGCATTGGTAAGCCCAAATGGCATTACTCTAAAGGCAAAAATGCCCCATTCTGTGGCAAAGGCTGTCTTATGCTGATCCTCTGGAGCTATGGCTACTTGATTGTAACCCGAAAATCCATCAAGAAAGCTGTACACTTCCTTGCCTGCCACTCTTTCTAAGAGATGTTCTGTGATGGGAAGCGGATAGTTATCTCGAATCGTGGCTGCATTAACCTTTTTCAAGTTAATACACACACGCAGCTTGCCATTCTTCTTGGGCACCACTACGATGGGGGATACCCATTCAATGTGCTCAATTTCATAGATAAATCCAGCTTCAACCAGTCTATCTATCTCTTCTTTGATCTTAGCAGCGTAATTATCGTTATATGTATAGGGCTTCTGCTTCGAGGGTTTGGCATCTGAAGTCATGGGGATGGTGTGTGAGCATATGTCGGGGTCAACACCTTTCAAATCCTTGTAACTCCAAGCGAATACATCTCTGTATTCTCTTAGCAAGGCTATCAACGCATGCTCTTCTTCCTCTGTTAGGTCATGGCCTATGTACGTGCATCTCTCTTCTCCTTCTTCTAGGGCCACTACTATTTTCTTGGTGGTTTCTTTGTTATCATAGGCCTTTCCCGATTGTGCCTCTCGTTTCGGCATTCTGATCATGACTCTCCTGTCATCTATCTCATATTTCTTAAAATTTTCCGGGCCCTCAAACAAAGATTCTTCCTCTTCTGGTGAGACTTCTCTCTTCCTTCGTTTCTTTCCTTCTTCCTTCGGGGTCACATGTGTTGCTAATCTTACATCATTTGTAAGCTCTCCATGCCTCTGGGGTTGAAATTCTACTTCATGGAAGTATTCTTCATCTGATGCAAATGGTGGGTCCATAATGATTGACTCTAGATCGGAGTCACTTGCATCCTCAAATACATCAGGGCTAGGTTCGCATTCTTCTAGAACTGCCTCTCCCATGATTGGCTCTATGGAGAAGACTGAAATGTCATAGCCATCCTCATCACAGTGAGGTGTCCATTGCTCCTCATTGATGGCTACATCCATGGTTGCTAAAATTTATGCCCAGCCATGGGGTTCAAATTCCTCATCAGGAAAAACTACAGGTGCATAGGCTGGGTCTTGAATTGATCTATGTGTTTCTTTTGCACCTACCTCTCTGGCTTTCTCTCTCTTCTCTTCTTCTACTGCTACCTTGCACATCCATAAGTGAGTGTCTTCATGCATCCATGAGGATCCAGACCCTATGGAATGCACCGATTCTGTATCATCTTTGGTTCTATGGATGGGATTCCATTGGATAGGAGGGACATCTCTATGAGAGTAATCTTTGAGATTGACTTTGGTCGTAACACCTAAGTGTTGCAGGTACAAGGAATTAGTTCCCCAATCCTGTACCACTTGCAACTGTCGCATGAATGGTCTTCCCAAAATCATCTCATAGGCATGATTTTTGCTAAAGTCACATATAGCAAAGGTATGCTCAAACTCGACACCACAAGTGGTGAGAGTTATTCCTTCTAGCAATCCTAAGGGCCTCTCTATATGACCATCGGCCATTTGCAATTTCATCATCATGGGTCTGAGTGCTGGCTTGCCCCAACGCTTCCATAGGGAGGTGGTGGCAATTGCAACTCCTGCACCTGAGTCCAAAATTGCCTTGGTGGTGTATTCCTGGTAGGTGATGGGAAGATAGGTGTTCCCTTCTTCGCCTTCACACATATCTCCTATCTTATCCAAGGGAATTTCTGGCACTGTCCTATGGGATCCTACCTGGGAACGAGGTTTGGCTTTTTCTGGTACTTGTTTGGCGACATGTTTCCATAATTCAGGTCTAACCTTGAGTAGCTCTTCTAACTTGAGATTGCACTGCACATTAGTGTTCTTCACTACCTCTGTGTTCCTAGGTATGACTGAATCTTCGTTTCTTACCATGACTGTAGGTGTTCTCATACAGGTGGACTTAGCTTCCCATGGGCCCGTGAAATGGGGTAGCTCTTGTATGGAATTAGACTCAAAGTCCAATCTCTCGTGAGACTGAGTACTCTCATGTTCCCCGTAAATAGATGGGATGTCTTGTGGGAATTGGTCGTGTGCATCATCCACAAGCTCAAAGGGAGGGGCGACTTCACTTTCGTTATCCCATTTGTCTTCTTGAATCTCTCGTAGGAAGTCTGGTGCAAACCGATTCATAGAAGAAGAAGTGTCTGGCTCCGTAGAATTAGGCACATAAGCAACCTGGGAAGGAGGGCTTATTCTATCGTTGGCTCTCTCCTCGTTCTCATAGATGGCTGGAGCACAAGCTTCCTTGGGAGGATTACTTATTCTATTACTTTTCCGAACAGGCTCATACGCTCCCTGAGAAGGAATGTAGGCAACCTATGGAGGTACGTAAGCTTTCGAGGGAGGCTCATCTGCCTTTTGGGGGGAAAGATAAGCTTCTTGAGGAGGCACATGGGCTTCCTGAAGAGGCTGGCTTATCCGTTCCCTTGCCCTTTCCTTTCTTTGAGGGGCAGGTTCCTTTTCTGATTATGCAATTAGCCTCTCTATTCTTTCTAGGGAGGGGGAATTGTTTGGTTCAATGGAATTTGGCACATAAGCTTTCGGTGGGGGATGGGTCATGTTTTTACTTACATTCTCCCTTTCTTGATTTTTTTCTTCCTTGGTAGATCTAGCGATTATGCCCTCTAACTTCTCTAGAAGTCCATCCAAGTGTAATTGCGTCTTGGCTGAGCCCGAGTAATTGAAAAGGCGACTCGCTTCAAACATAGTCTGAGCCAATGCGACCATTTTCGCGCACAGCTTGGTTCTTTCTATCTCTAGGTCAGCTCTAGGATAGCACTTGTCATGATTCGTGACGTTTGGCCCTTCTTGGATTCTGGCCTGATATGCTTTAAGCATCATGTCTATGTCTTCAGGAGTGGGATCAGCTAATACTGATCCTGCTTGGGGTGGTGGGTGGGTTACGTGGGGTGTCTTAGAGGGTGGAGGGATGGAGGGTGATGGGGATGGTAGCGGTGGGAATGTGTGAGAGTGCGGTTGAGATGTGATCTCTATGATTTTAGCCTTGGTTTCTCGTAGACTTTCCTCAAGTTCACTCATCTTCTTTGCCCATTGCCTTTTCATGCGTTCGCGGCTATCTCTCCAAGCTCTAGTCCTTTTCTTATTTTGGCTCTTAGTATCGCTGGCTTCTGGGCTCTTTTCCTTGCTTACCCCTTGGTTTTGCTGCACTGTTTGAGCTCTAGTGACTGCATGTACGGGTGCAGTGGAAGTGACACTTCCGCTGGAATCTACCACTAACCCAATAACATTGATAGGCGTGATTTTTGGCATATTATTGGGGTTCTTTGGGCAATCTCGTAAGAGATGCTCTTTTCCACAATCTTGGCAGAAGCCTTGGATCGTCACTGACTGGTTTTGTGTAGGTGGAGGTAAGGGGCAATCACGAATGAGGTGATCTCCTTGGCATTGTAGCACGGTCCTCTTGGGAATGGAGGTCTTACCTGCCTAGGTTGAGGCCTAGGGTTGGGGTTTGCATACATGACGTTTGTATAATCTGACTCCCAACTAGGTTCATTTGGCTCTGTAATAGGACTCACCATGTTCTGGAGACTGCATGTAGTACGCCTGGGGACTATCAACATGTGTAGAATCAAAGCTATGGTCACTCGGGTCACTTTCAGAAAGCAAGGGTGTTACAGGGACTATAGCTCTATTCAGGTTTTCTTCTGCAGCTGTATACTTTACAGGGATTACATTAGCGGGGTTTGGAGGCTGTTGAGCTAGCACCGGTTGGGGTCTCTGTTGGGCCTGATATTGTGGTTGGTAGGTTTGTTGGGGTCTAGCATATTGTGGTGGTGGATTTTGGTTCTGGTATCTGCCTTGTTGGTAGGGCTGAAGGTAGGTTTGTCTGACCGCTTGCTTGTTGTAAGAACAGTCTTGTGCTGTGTGATTTGTGTATCTTCGTTCTATGGTGCAATATTGGCTATTTGGATTGATCTGGGGTTGAGCCATAATGGGACACACGTTTGCCATATGGTCACCACCGCATGTATAGCACCTCTTCGCTGGGGTAAACCTCGGAATTTGTTTGCTAGAGACGCCTAGTTTTTGGGCCACTTTCTCTGCGAGTTCCTCAATTGATGTGGATTGCGTGGAAGAGTGACTAGATGCACTATCTGAATCTTTGTAGATTTTGGAAAGCTCTAGTTCTTCCCCTAGGTTATCTTCAATGTCAATGCACATGCGTACACACTCTTCTATATTCCTAGGGTCCTTCAGATACACATAGGATCTCAATTTCGTACTCAGCAATCCATCAAGGAATAAGGCTACTTGTTTGGCAGGTGTGGGTAGCTCCGAAACAGGGCATCTTTCAAGATATTGTCTAAATCTTCTTCCTGCCAATCTTACAGTCTCTTGGGGAGTCTGTTTGAAGCTGTGAATCAATGAGGAGGTATTATGCCTTATGCCACTCTTAGAGAATTCAATAATGAAAGCCTCTAGGAGTTGGTCTATGCTCCTGAACTGCCTCTCATTTAGTGGCTGAAACCATGTCAGGGCAGTGTTCCTAAGGGTCAGACCAAAGGCGTTGTACTACGTGAATAGATCCTCCACTTGTTCAACTCTCAAGACTTGCCTAAACTCAGCCACATGATCGTATGCATCTCCAGTGCCATCGAAGTAGTTCTTCATGGACTTAACTAGCTGAGTCGGTCCCAAAGTCCTTGTGTGCTCTCTAGGTCGTGGTAGAGGGAACTCATCCGCCTTTCTTTGATTCCTGTGAGCTCTAAGTATCTCAGGTTCTACTCTATTTGTTTCCGTCCTTGTTCTCTCTCTGCCCACTGGGTTGGCAAAGCTTACTTCTGGTCTATCTCTACTTCTGTCTCTTTGCATTCCATGAGCTTGGGATGTTCCAGCTCAAGGGTGACCATAGGATACATTCGATCTTGGTTGGGGGAAAACGAATTCACCCTTCCAAGTGTAAGCATGCCTATCATGTTCTGTCACCACAAAGATCCTCTCCGAAGCGTGATCTAAGTAGGTCACTCTACCTGGGCTATCAGGATCCTTAAACTCATAGATCATGATTGTTCCTATATCAGTTGGCTGATCAGATTTGTACCTCCAAAAGGCTTCGTCAGTCTCTCGATTGAGAAGCAGATCTATGCTCTTGTTGTCTTGGGGCACCCACTCAGGTGTGATAATCCTAGTGAGAACAGATTTACCTCGGGGGGTTCTAGGTTCTACGCCCATATTCCCTTGTTCCAAGTCACCTAAGTCCGCTTCTGAGATTACATTCCCAAATTCGTCCGTCCTATCTGGGTGACTGGTGACTACGTATATGGTTCCTTCTTTGTCCAAGTATGCTCCATTTTCAAACTTGACAGCTGGGTGCTCTAATCCAATGGATTGATCAGGATTCCTAATTTGCACCACAGATCTTCCTAGGCCGTCCTCATAGATGCTAGCACCTAATCGATTGGTCCTAAGGTATTCCAATTGTGTTTTGTAAGGGCCCTCTACCCTGTGCAAGTAAGGCACTCCTGAACTTCCTGTAGGTCTGTCCATGCCTTGAGACATCTCTGACTCACTGGTCTCAGAGCTAGGGTAGTACGAGTGGTGGCTCAACTGCTGGGCCCAAGACCTAGCAGTGTGGTTAACACTAGCCTCTGAAGATCTAAGGCTTTGTCTCTCCCTTACGAGATGTCGTCCTGATCTAAGGTTCATATGCCTATCTAAGTAGCCCAATTCTTTGCCCAGAGTACAACCTCGTTGCTGGTTACTTTATATTAGTCGCTTGGTTCTTTTTAGTTATTTTATCGTGTTTAAGGTCTTGTCTGATATCACGTCGTCAGGAATATTTGAATGTTGTTTCGCACTTACAGTTGATCGTTCCACGTTAAGTTCTTTCCCTTTAAAATTCTCGACAGTACAAGGATTATGCCCTTAGCTTGAGCTTGAAAGTTTAGGTATGCTTCAACTTGATAGTTGCCTATCGTCGCCCTGACTTACTCCTACTTCTAATCGTTCTTAGCCTAAGCTAGGAATTGACGAAGAGGAGTTGAGAGTATTCCGACCTTTCTTGCTGAACCTTGCTCTTTAGTGCTCGAGAAGTTGATTCTCAAGCTTGCGCAAAACCCTTGCTTGGACGCTCTCAATTGCTTCTCAATAGACCTGCATCAGTCCCAAGATTAGCTCCAAGTTGACCTTTCAATTGACAGACAATTTATTTCAGACACTTTTTTAATGACCCTTGTTCCCCCTTTTGTATTGCTAGAAATTTCCTCTAGAGCTCCCTTGGTGTTCCTACCCCTCAGTGTGTCAACTTCCAAATATCCTATCTGAAAATCAACGCATTATTCTTATAAAAAACAGTTGAGGGCGTGTAGTATATGCCACGAGCTTTCCGACAAGCCCTAGAGCTCAAAAAATGGATTTCGTATAAAAAAGTTATGACCGTTCAGGGTTTAAGGGGTTAACTAGACAAACAGAACCTTTCAGGGGTTTTAATGCATTTTTCTAAGGCCTTTGTAAGTGTATGAGTATTTGAGAGTGCAAATATGCCCAAAATTTAGCCTAAATTTCCAAAAATTCACCCCTTAACTTTTGCCGAAAATGTCTGTCTGTCGCGATAGACGGTGTCTGTCGCGATAGACACAAACTATCGTGGGGGCTGTCTGTCGCGATAGACGGTGTCTGTCGCGATAGACGCTGTCTATCGTGGAATTTTGGTCTGTCGCGATAGACGGTGTCTGTCGCGATAGACGGGGTCTATCGTGGATTTCTGTCTGTCGCGATAGACGGTGTCTGTCGCGATAGACAGTGTCTGTCGTCTGTCGTGATTTGGTCTGTCGCGATAGACGGTGTCTGTCGCGATAGACGCTGTCTGTCGTCTGTCGTGATTTGGTCTGTCGCGATAGACGGTGTCTGTCGCGATAGACGCTGTCTGTCGTCTGTCGTGATTTGGTCTGTCGCGATAGATGGTGTCTGTCGCGATAGACGCTGTCTGTCGTCTGTCGTGATTTGGTCTGTCGCGATAGACGGTGTCTGTCGCAATAGACGCTGTCTGTCGTGGAATTTTGGTCTGTCGCGATAGACGGTGTCTGTCGCGATAGACGGGGTCTATCGTGGATTTCTGTCTGTCGCGATAGACGGTGTCTGTCGCGATAGACAGTGTCTGTCGCGATAGACGGTGTCTGTCGCGATAGACTGAAAAAACGCAACTTTTTGAGAAACTTCTAGTGATTTAGAGTGCTCTAATGGTGTAGGTTACTGTGCCAAACACGCATTCACAAAACATTAAGTTTTTCTGTCTGTCGCGACAGACAGAGGTCGTCGTCCCGGGACCTGTGCAGAGTCTGTCGTACCTGCGCACACTGCTGGAGGAGGTGGTACAACAAGTTCCTGCAACAAAAGCTCAAAAACACACCAAAAACAGATTGCATGCAAGCTCTCTCTCGCACTCTCTCACAATGAAATGAGGGAAATGAGGTGGAGGGTGTAATATGACCAAAAACTGAAATTTTTTGTGGAGATGGAGATGGAGATGGGAGATGGTGGAGATGATGATGGTGATGATGGTGATGCAAAAGTAAGGAAAAAATGAAGAAAAATCAAAAGAAAGAAGGATATTACCTATAACTCCAATGTCTCAACTCGACGTCTTACCATCACACGCTCGTCCTCGAAGCTCTCTCCCCGGCAACGGCGCCAAATTTGGTGTCACTCTAGCACAATGGTGAGTACCAACGTGAGAAGATTCACCTCATAATTGTCAATCCGTGGAGACGTGAGGACTAGTATGAAGACTATGAGCAAGTGAAGGCACAAGTGCGTGAGTGAGAAGCACACAAGCATGCACACACACGCGCACACAAGGCAAGAACAAGGAGAGGAACAATGGAGTTCTTTGCATTAATCAAAAGGTCTCTTACATAAGCTCAATTCACAAACAATCTAACCCCAAAAATGAGCTCTCTAGCTCTTTTTATAGTTTTCTAACTAGCTTTGGTCTTGTCCAGACCTAGTGTCCGGCCTAGTTAAAAATTAGGTTCTAGAGTCTATTTGAGAGCTCAAACAGAGTCTAAAAATTATGAAAATTGATATGTCGCTAGTTCTAATACTCCTCAAGCTCGAGGACTCCTCCGCTTGCACAAAATGGAGTCTATTCTACCAAAAACGGGATTTACAATGTTTGTGTAGTGATTAAAATCACTTGAGTTGTAAATAGTCCATGGGAAAAAAATGATTTGGCCTTGTTGCCGTATTGTGCATGACTCGTCTATTGCTTTGTATGCCAACAGATAGCTTGGATGTTCATGCTCTTGTGAGAAAAAAATCCCTTCTAAAAATTAGAACTCACAGGAGAAAGCATCATGCATTTCGAAATCGAAGGTGGTGTTAGTGGGTTCTGCTTCCAAGGTCGGGAAAGAAAAGTCTTCAGCACCAATGGTGGTGGGAATTTTGCCTACTACAATAGTATTTTCTAAGTGGTGGTTGCTTGAGGATTTACGACACTAGTAGTGCCTTCTGTGACAATAGGTTCTGAGAGCAGGATATGTATTGGTTGCACAGGTGGGGGGGGGGTTCTGTTGGAGATTGCTATGGTGACGGGGACTCTGGAACCTGCAAGCATGGGATAGAACCTCGCATACGCTTCCTGACCCTTCCTTGGCTACTTTTTCTGGCCTTTTTGGTGGTTCCCTTGAATGTTTTCAATTCTTTACTGTTCATAGCATGTTCCCTAGGCAAATGTTAGGCCAAACACATATAGACTATTCTAGTAAGGGCACAATAGTCGTGGATTATGTGTTTGCATTGCCATCTTTGTTGAGCTAAATACAGTTGATAAATAATCCAGCTAGCAAGATCAATGGTCTGGGGCCCTATGCAAGCAAGATACAATCCAAACCAGATACGTTTCTAAGGGATGGTAAAGCGCACATGGGCCAGAAATTCAAAATGTTGCATACATATGCGCAATGGTTTGGAGAGTTTGGGTTGAATGGCCAAAATATCAGCCCACTTCAAAACATCATCTCGTTTCATAGGCTTTGGAATAAGCCGTTCTCGCTTTATTGGCGTGTGAGTCCCGTGGACCTTAAGTGTTGCCTGAATAAGATCTTTTGAAAGGTAGAACTTCTTGTATGGAGGATCATTTACCAGTTAGGGAAGAATAAATGTTACTGACAAGTCCTTCTTGGGGGCTATAAGTGTAGTCGCCAAGTAATAACATCGGTAGAAGTCAGGTTTGGGCAATGGATCACTAAAATATTCTGTAAAACCAAATCTAGCCCAAATATGCCTTAACTCTTCTGAATTTTGAAGTGCTTCGAATTCTCTCTAGAAGAATTGGTATGTGCCCCACTTGATACCATCAAAACACAACATGTCATCATATATAAAATCCATGTGTGCAAAGAATCCTGATAAACCTTGGAACCAATGAGAGTTGCTATGAAATTTGTCAATGTGTCGCATAGAAGGATCGTGTATGGCCATTGGTCCTGGGAAACCCTACAAACCTGGGGGTTGTGAGGTAGGATATGAATCAGATAATAAATTGCCAAAATTGGCCACTAGCATATTGGGGCTAGCCATGGAGGGTCCTTCAGCTTGCATGATGACTCAAAGTGAGTGCTTTGGTGGTCTGCTTAAAAAGATTAACACATTAGTATGGAAATTAAGTAGGATCCTAATTAAATGAGAGCACAATCCCTTTCCATAACCGATGTGTAACCCCTGTAGCCATGTATTGTGAGGTGGTTTATGGGATGATTTTGTAGAAACTAATGCAAGTTGCTAGACACCTACATGCTTTAGATCATGCATACATTGCTTTTGATGACATGTTATTATAAGTGATGGTGGGTTATTGTGGGTGAATTTGTACAAGGTTGAGTTGTGAGTGAATTATTACAAGGACGAAGGTTAGTCGGGATGTGTGTAATGTTGTACAAAGGATCATGTGGTAACCTCTGGATATGTTTCGACATTCATTTCCTAAGAGTTGATGAGTGAGTAGTATTCTTCTACTGAGGTACAAAAGGTGATTTTGGTGGTTGTGGTGTCGATGGGTAAAGGGATTTCAAAGGGTTATATATTACATGGGTTTAGTTTTGAGCTATAAAAAAAGCATTGGGAACCCAGATCTCCATGGGTGTGGGTCAATTTGTGAGGTACTTCTTGGTGATCCAAATCTTTTGAACTCGTATTGTTGGAGAAGAAGGTCGAGGGTATGTGGAGTGTTGACTTCGATTCTCCCTGGACTTCTCCTTGTCAAAGCCTTTGTTGTTGTGGTTGGTTGGTGCCTCTTGTCCTTTGGTACCCATACCTACTTTATGCGGGTAATCTCGGTCTGCTGATGCTGCTACCATCTTTGTCTCATCTAGTATGATTGTCAGTTTGGGTTCCTTAGTCGTGGTTGAATTCTTGGAGGTCGTGGTTGAGAGGTTTGATTGACACTCTGATTTGGAAAATAAGGGAGGTCCAACACTTGCAAAACTTGCCCATTAGGAAGTGAGGCATTTTGTACAATAGACCTAGGCCAATCTACAGTAAGATGTGGAAGGATGGACACTGGAGGCTATTATGCCCCTCTATTCATTGATGCAGTCCACTTGACTGCTGATGTAACCCACTTGACTACTGATGGTCTCCATTTGTCCTTGCCAATCGTTGTGGTTCTCATGTTGAGTTTGGAGACACCAGGGGGAAATCTGTTGACATTTACCGGAAGGATAGTCTTTCATTTCTACCCCTACATAGGCTGGTGTGAAAGTACTTCGACCTATCTATCCGAAAATCTTTTGGCACTCCAACATCTCCGTTTCATATGCTAGGGGTCCGTCTTCCTCAGGGGGAGTATTGTTAGGAAATTCAAGCGGTATCACTCACTACTGGTAAGGTTCCAATTTGGAGGGAGCCTTGTTGAAGACTTAGGTCCACTGAGTGATCGTATAGCCAATCTTGGCCAAGGATTAGGGCCTTTATCAGGTCATCCTCATGGCACACTAGGAGCTTCATTGTCATGGTCACTTCATGTATGAGGATAGGAAGGTCCACCTCACCCATGCAAGGGGTTTGCATGCCTCCTAGCCCTATGAGGTAAGCCTCAATTGGCCGCATTTCCATTCCTGAATCCTGATAGTGGGACCATCTAATGGCACTAGTTGCATCACCTGAATCAATTAAAGCCTTAAGCTCGTGGTGAGTGTTTCTACATTCTAGCATGACCGTAATGAATGGTCTCCTATCCACTATGCTAGGATGAGTAGTTGACTTTGCTTCACGCATGGCCATGGTGTATCTGGGTGTTTCTTCCAGATGGTTATAATGTTCTCTCCCTAGTCTTTGTCTTCTTTGCTTCATGCACTTAATGCCTTCTAAGGCTTCTGCTTGAGCTTCTGTGCTTATTCTCTTTTCTTCCTCCTTATGTTTCTTTGCAAACATGAGTCATCTAAGCATGTCCTCAGTAAGAGGTTCCTGATATAGCTTGACTCTACAGTCACTAATGTAATTAGGCCTTATCTCTCCTTCTATAGTGGCTAATTGTACCGCTCCACTCGAGTCTCTTAATGATCATAGGTCCATAACCTCACTTTTCTAGTTTCTGTGCATGCAGTTTCAACGTATACACTAGGACTAAGTTACCTTCTTTTAAGCATTTTCCTTTCACATGTGCATCAAAATAGGCTTTCTGTCGCTTCTTTGCTGCATATATGTCTGCTGCTTCTTTCAATCTAGTTTCTCCTAATCGTTCCAAGTCCATTATCCTTGATGATAATTCATGGCCGATCGAGTGATATTCTTATGGAACCTTAAGGGTGGGTATCAAGAAGTCCAAAGGAAGCACAACATTTTGAACAAAAAACATCTGAAAGGGAGTTACATTGAGTACGGTCTTGTAGGCCTCTCAATATGCCCAAACACTATGGTGTAACTATTTGTCTCAATCTGAACATTTGTTGTTCACGAGTTTTCTCAGTATGTTACAAAGGATCTTGTTAGTGCTTTCTGCTTGACCATTGGCTTGAGGATGATATGGTGCGGATTTCTTGTGAATCACGATAAATATTCAATGGCTTGGTTTAAAAAGTGAGTTTCTCGATCGCTCATGAGTTCTATAGGCAGTCCATATCTTGTAAAGACATTTTCAAATAACAATTTTGAGTCATGTGTGCATCATTCCTTTTTGTGGCCTTGGCCTCTACCCATTTAGTAAGGTAGTCTATTGTTTTTATGATGTATTCTGCATGAGCACCTTTTACAGGTGGGTTAGTGGTCCTACAAAGTCTATACCCCACTTGGAAAATGCATGTCCTCCCATCATGGGTTTGAGTGGCATTTCATCTCTGCGAGTAAGAAACTGAGTCCTTTGGGCACACATCACATCTCTTAACATAGGCATGTGCATCCATGTGAAGAGTGGGCCACCATAATCCTAGAAATAGTATGGCTTTGATTATCCAATTGGGGCCAAAATGACCTCGTGCAACTCCTTGGTATGGAGTCTCTAATACGCTCAAATAATCACTCTCATGAACACATTGTCTTAGGTATTCATCTCGTCCTAATTTGTACAAATTATTGCCAATAAGTGAGTAGTCTTGAGCTTCCTTCTCTAGAATTCATTGTCATGCTAAAGTCATTCCTTGAGGGAATGTTTTTGTCCTCAAGTACATCACTAGCGGTTCACTCCATTCTGGTGTGAGAGTCATATCATATAAAGTGGCATGTTCTACCGGTGGTCTTTCACAATAGACACGACATTCTTTACACAACTTATAGATCTCTAATTCCATGGAAGGCCAATATACTCCTAGTCTATGTAGAGCCTGTAATGTACGATGTTTTGAATGATGCTGCTTTAATGCACCTACATGTGCTAATTCCAACCAGTTCACATATTCTGATTCGTCTACACAACAAGCAAGAAGTTTTTTCTTATCTTGTTTATATATAGTTCCTGCTATTATCTAGTATCTTTGTGACATGGTAATCTCTCCTTCTCTTATCCTAATCCTAGGATTCTTGGATCCAAATGTGAGAATAGGGACGATAGGTATAGCCCATTTAGGTACTATTTCGAAGTTAAACAAATATGCATCTGGTAGTTCATGAGGAGCTTCTCGTGAAGTTAACCTTGAGAGATGGTCAGCTCTAAGGTGGGTCTTTCCCTTCCTTATCACTACTTTGAAGTCATACTCCATCAGTAATAGAAACCATCGTATCAATCATCCAGTATTACAAGTCTTATTGACTAAGTACAATAATGCCTGATGATCTATGAAGAACTTGAACTTATTCGCCAACAAGTAATGCCTGAATTTATTTACCACGTAAATCATTCCTAATCCTTTGCATTCTGTAGTGGTGTAATTTCTTTCCGGTGCATTCAGCTATCTGCTTGCGTAAGCTATAGGAATATCTATATTGCATCCATTCACAAGTTGTGCCAACACACATTCTATGGCGTAGTTGGATGCATCCACATGTACATGGAATGGCTTATTCCAATCTAGGGTTGTAAATATAGGTGCTGGACACAACGTCATTTGAGTTCATTGAATGAATCCTCACACTTATTTGTCCATTCAAACTTGGTCAAAAGAGAGTACAAGGGCTTTGCTATGATGGTGTACATGTGCATAAATTGTCAATAATATCCACAATGGCCCATGAAAGCATTTACTTCTTTTACATTTTTTGGCTTAGGTAGGTCTGCAATTACTTTCACTTTTTCCTCATCGGTAGAGATTCCGTTCTTTGACACAATGTGTCCTAGAATCTTGCCTTTCCTGACCATGAAAATGCACTTTTTTGGGTTAAAGAAAAGCTGATATTCTAGACATTTGTCAAAATGTTTCCTTAATTCAGGGATGTGGGTAAGTCTCATGTTCGAATGAGCACATAAGTCATCCACATAAATTTCGAAATTTGCGTAAGAATTCCTTAAAAACATGACACATGAGTCGTTGAAAGGTGGTAGGTGCATTTGTTAGCCCAAATGTTATTACACAAAATGCAAATATGCCCCATTCTGTGGTAAAATCCATCTTGTGTTGGTCTTCAAGAGCAATGGCTACTTGGTTATAACACGCGAATCTATCAAGGAAGCTGTAAACTTCCTTGCCCACGACTCGCTCTTATAAGTGTTTCATGATAGGAAGAGGATAACTGCCTCTAATAGTGGCGACATTAATGATTTTAAGGTTAATACACATGCACAATTTTCCATTCTTCTTGGGAACAACCACAATGGGGAATACCATTTGATATGCTCAATTTCAGAAATGAATCCTGCTTCTATCAAACGATCTATCTCTTCTTTAATCTTAGCAGTATAATTATCATTGTACGTGTATGGTTTCTGCTTGGACAATTTGGCTGTTAGAGTCATAGGGAGCATACATCTAGGTCTACTCCTTTCAAATCTTGGTAACTCCAAGCAAACACATCTCTATATTCCTACAATAGGGCAATTAACTCCTCTTCTTCTTCATTGCTCAAATCATGCCCTATATACGTACATTTTTCTTCTCCTTCTTCTATGGTAACTATGATTTTTTTTATTTTCTCTCGATTATCATACACTTCTCTGATGCCTTGTTCTCTTTTTAGGCATTCGTACCATAATTCTTCTATCTTCTATTTCATAATTCTTTAAGTTCTTGGGTACTTCCATGAGTGGTTCTTCTTCTTCTTCTATCCTAGGTGATTTCTTTCTCTTCTTTAGCTTACTTTCGGTATCTTTTATGAGTGCCTCGGGTTGTTGATTTTGACTTTCCTTGTCCATTTCAAGGGTTTTGGATTCCACAAAATAAAGATAATCTTCTTCAGTTGAGCAAAAGGGTTCCATGATAATGGATTCTAAGTCCTCATCGCCACTCTCTTCGAGTTCTTGGGTCACTTCTATGTGTTCTTTTAGGATAAAGTTTTCCTCAACAGGTTCAATCATAAAGATGGAAATGTCATGACCATCCTCATCACAATGAGGATTCCATTGTTGTTCATCATTCACTAATGTGTCCACTGTAACTAAAATCTTGGCCCAACTATGAGGTTCAAATACCTTGTTTGGGAATACTATAGGTGCATAAACAAGGTCTTGAAGAGTTTGCAGATGTCGTTCTAAACCTAAGGTCATGGGTTCTAGTCGTTCTTCCTCTTGCTTGTCTACTTTACACATCCATAGATGAGTATCCTCGTGCAACCATGAGGGGTCTGATTCTAATGAGTGTATTGACTCTATTTCTTCCTGTGTTTTATGGATGGTATTCCATTGTATTGGGGGTACATCACGATGGGAATAGTCCTTAAGATTGACTTTGGTGGTTACTCCTAAATGTTGCAAGTACAAATAATTAGTTCCCCAATCTTGTACAATTTGCAACTGACGCATGAATGGTCTTCCTAGTATTATCTCATAAACGTGATTTTCCCCAAAATAAAAAATGGCAAAAGTATGTTCAAACTCCACAACACAAGTGGCGAGAGATATACCTTCTAGTAAGCCTAATGTCTTTTCTATATGTCCATCAACCATCTGTAGCTTCATCCTGGTGGGTCTAAGTGATGGCTTATCCCAACATTTCCATAAAGTAGTGGTAGTGATGGTTACTCCTGCTCCTAAAATCTAAGATGGCTTTAGTGGTGTAACCCTTGTGGGTTATTGGAAGATAAGTATTACCTTCCTCTCCCTCACTCACATCTCCAATTCTTTGGACTGGTATCTGTGGTACCTTGTCGTGTGATCCTATCTAGGAGGGAGTAGTACCAATCCTAGGGAATTGATTTGCTACATGCTTCCACAATTTTGGTTTAATCTTTAACAATTCTTCTAGAGTGAGATGACGCTGTACTTTGGTATTCTTTATCACCTCCGTGTTTCTAGGGATTACTAATTCTTCATTCCTCACTATTATGGTGGTTTCACTCATGCTAATAGACTTGGCTTCCCAAGGTCCTATGAACTGAGGAAATTGTTGCAAAGAGTTGGATTCAAAATCTGTTTGTTCACTCAGTTGCTCTTCATTTACATCACCATAGATGGAGGGTATGTCTTGGGGAAATTGTTCTTGCAAGTCTTCTATCTCTTGAATAGGAGAATGGGTTTCTTTCTCTCATCCCCACTTGAGATAGGGATGGTGCATTACCTTCCTACGTCTCAAGAACATTAGGGCTCTTCTATAGATTCGTCTTCTCGTTGCTAGCAATCAAGTATTCTAACCTCTCCAGTAGTCCTTGAAAGTGTAATTCTGGTTTTTCCATGTTGTTCCTATTAATATAACGAGAGGCTTCAAAGATAGTTTGGGCTAGCTCTACAATCTTCATGCAAAGTTTAGTTCTCTCAATTTCTAAGTTTGCTCTTGGATAGTTCTTACTCAATTCAGCTACCTAGGGTCCTTCTTTAATCTCACCTGATATGCTCAAAACATCATATCTAGCTTTTTAGGTATGGGTTCAACTAGGACTCATCCTAATCTCTGAGCTAGGTTTTCTTGATTAGATTCTTGAGAAGTTAATTCTAGGATTTTGGCTCTAGATTCCTTTAGAATTCCTTCCAACTCATTTATCTTTTTACTCCACTTCCTTTTGATTCTCTTTTGTGAATTCTTCCAAGATTTCATCTTTCTACTAATAGACTCTCCAACTTCACTAATCTTGGCTGTCTTTTCAAGATTAAGCTTTTGATTTTGTAATAGCGCTTGGTTTCTTGTTATAGCTTGGATAGGCACATATGTTGGGTTGGATCCATCTGAGTTATGCACAATACCTATCACATTAATGGGCGTCATTTTTGAGGCATTAGTAGGGTTCTTTGCACAATCTCTAATGGCATGCTCTTTTCCACATTCGACACAAAAACCTTGTATGTTATAGTATTGTGAGTGTCGTGCTATTGGAGGATGTGGGCAATCCTTAATGAAATGATCTCCTTGGCACCTAGAGCATGGTCCTCTAGGGCCTTGTGGTTTTGGCTGTCTTAATTGGGGCCGTGTGTTAGGGTTCATATACATGATATTGACATACTCGAGCTCCCAACTGTTTTCCAGGGGTGGACTATCGTATTGATATGTTTCCAATTGTTTTGGTGACTTTGTGTAATATGCAGGTGAACTATCTACATGCGTGGAGTTAGAACTTTTAGAATTAGGATCACTATCAGTGATAAGGGGTGAAGAAGGCACTAAAGACCTATTGAGGTTCTCTTCTACAACAATGTAGTTTACTGAGATTACATTAGCTGGGGTTGGTGGTTGTTGAGCTAAAACAGGTTGTGGTCTCTATTGAGCCTAATAAGGATAGTTTTTTGGAGGCATATATTAATGAGTCTAAGCATTGTATTGACCTTGATACCTACCTGCTTGGAGGTATGCTTACGGGTAGTTGTGTCGCACTACTTTTTTGTTGTATGGGAAATCCTATGCCATGTGATTTGTGTATTGTCTTTCAATTGTACAGTATTGGCCACTAGGGTTGGCTTGAGGTTGTGTTACATTGGGACACACATTTGCCATATGATCACCACCACAGGTGTAACAACGTTTTTTTGTTGTTAACCTAGGCATCTGTTTGCTAGAGACTCCTAGTTTCCGGGCCACTTTTTCTGCTAGGTCTTCTATCGAGCTAGAAAGTTTTGCAGATGATTGAGATGAGATATCTCAGTCTTTATAGACCTCTGAAAGTTCTAGTTCATCTCCTAAATTGTCTTGAATGTCTATACAAATCCTTACACACTGCTCTAGTGTTCTCGGTTCGTTCAGACATACATAGGATCATAGTTTAGAGCTCAAGAGGCCATCTAGAAACAGAGACACTTGCTTGGCCTATGAGGGTAGTTCTTGAATTTGGCATCTCTTGACATATTGTCTAAATCTACATCCTGCAAGTCTGACTATTTCCTGAGGAGTCCATTTGAAGCTATGAACCAACTAAGAAGTATCATGTTTAATTCCACTTTTAGAGAATTCTATGATGAATGACTCTAACAAGTGATGAATATCCCTGAATTGCCTTTGTTGCAATGGTTGGAACCAAGTTAAAGCCATGTTCTTTAACATGAGTCCAAATGCATTATATTGTGTGAACATATCTTCTACTTGCTCTGCTCACAACACCTGCTTAAATTCGGCAACATGGTCATAGGGATCTTCTGTCCCATCAAAGTAATTTTTCATCGACTTTACTAATTGAGTGGGTCTTAGTATCCTTGGATGTTCATGTGGTCTAGGAAGAGGAAACTCAATTCTACCACATGGTATTCTTGGTTCCCTTTGTCATTCAAATCTATCGGTGTCCATGGTTGGTCTATCCCTCCCTATGGGGTGAGTGAAACTTACTTTTGGCCTTTCTTTGTTCTTCTCTCTATGAGTTCCGTGAGTTGTGGATGTCTCGACACCATGATGACTAGTCTTTACATTTGCTCATGATGGGGGGAACACTAACTCGCCTCTCCATGTATAGGCATGTCTTGCATGATCTAACACTACAAATACTTGTTCTAAAGTGTTGTCCAAGTATACTACCTTTCTAGGTGTATCTGGATCCTTGAATTCATAAATTGTAATGGAGCCTATCATACTAGGTTGTTCCATTCTGTATCTCCAAAATGCTTCATCAGTGTCCTTATTCAGAAACAACTCAACGCTTCTATTATCCTGAGGGATCTATTTTCGGTTTAGTACTCTTGTCAGTACAAATTTCCCTCTAGGCATCCTAGATTCGTCTCCTAAAGGTTCTTTTCCTTGGGTTCTCGCTTCTGTATCGGGACTAATTACACCTAAATCATTGGTATGATTAGGTTGATTCCATAGGATGTACATTGTTCCTTCTTTGTCTATGTAATCATCTCTCTCGAATTTCCCCACTCGATGTTCTAGTCCAATGGGTTGGTCAAGGTTATGCAACTGAACCACTGATCTTCTCAAACCATCCTCATAGATGCGAGCACCTAGGTGGTTGGTTCAAACATATTCTAATTGGGGCCTGTTGGGTCCTTCGGGTCTTTCTAAGTATGATAAGTTTGACCCTCCTTCTGGTCTTTCCATGCTCAAAGCCATTTTTGACTCACTGGTATGTGAGCTCAACTCGTAAGGGTAGCTATTCAATTGTTGTGCCCACGAACATGCAGTAGTTCCTACACTTGCTTTTGAAGATCTAAGGCTTCTTCGATCAGACTTACCTATATGCATGCCTGATCTAAGGTTCATGAATTTACTCCCTTAAACACTCAACGCACACTCTGGTCATCAATGTTCCTTTGTTCTCAGTCACTTCTCATTTTTAATTCCTTTAGATTCTTGTCTTGTCTTGATGTATGCATCAAGAATGGAATTTTCTTTGTACTTTAGAATTCTCGTTTCGTCAAACTTAAGTTAGTTCCTTTAGGTTTTTCATATCGCACACTTTTATCTTGTTCATAGACTTGAAAAAATTAAGTCTCTTAGACTTGATACGTTCCTGTCATCGTCCTAATTTAATCCACAATGCTAGATGTTTAGCCTAAGCTAATAATTGACTGAGGGGGTTGAGTATTTTTCCAGCCTCTAGTGAGCTTCTTTGATAGCCCTGATGCCCAATAAGTTGTGCTTCCCAAGCCTTTCTTAGTTCGCCCTTGCCTTGCTTTGATTGCCCTTGGATAGCTCTTACTAGACCTTTAAAAATCCAAATTTTAGACCAATTCTTAAATCAATGATCAAACACTTTGATATATACACCTTTAAGGGTCCCTTTTTCTCCTTATGAAATTCCCAAGTGCCCCCTTGCTTTCCTAATCCCACAGATGGGTCAACCTCAATTTACAGTATCTAAATATCAACGTGAACTCTAAAGGAATTCAGAAACAGCTTTCCAACGAGCTATGAAGCTCCAAAAACTGACTTCGAATGAAAAAGTTATGGATGTTCAGGCTCTCGGGGGTGAGAATAGGTAGACTGGCTTTTCTCCAAATATGAGCTAAAGGGGGTCTTCAATATGCCTAATCACTCAAAAATTCAGTCAAAATAGGCCTTATATTTGCAAAAAATCAAAAACCTAGATTTCGCATTTTAGGCGGACAATCGCAATGGTCTAGGACCATCACGATGGTCCACTTGAAATGTCGCGATGGTTTGGAACCATCGCAATGGTTTGGAACCATCGCGATGGTATAAGAGTGCGAGGCATCATGATGGTATGGCCAATGAGCATCATGGTGGCGTAAGCCCATTGTGATGGTCAACAGTCAATGCAATCGTCACAATGGCATGTGCCCGTTGTGATGGTCACGAGGTGTCACAATGGCTTGAGCCAATCGCGATGGTCTGATATTGAAGCATCACGATGGCGTACCTATATCGTCGCGATGGTTTGGAGGACACGTGGCAAGTAGGATCATCACAATGGTGTGAGTCAATCATGATGGCATGGGCCCCCCCGGATCATCACGATGGTCACTGACCATTGCGATAGTTCAAGTGAACTCTCATGATGGTGTGAGACTATCGCGATGGTCCAGCTGAGCTATCATGATGGCATGAGCCAGTTGCGATGGTGCAACATAATCACGATGGCATCAAACCATCACGATGGTCCACCAAAATGAAAATTTTTTTGATGCATCTATGGATTCCTATGTGTGCGAGTGTTCTCTATGCCATGGTGTAGACACTTACAAAAAAATTTGACTTTGTCGAACCATCGCGATGGTTTGATACCTATGGAAGATCTAACGGAAACTTGAATTTCTCATCTTTTTGGAGCTCTCCTACTGTTCTGGAGCATTGTACCTGCAAGAAAACTCAAAAACACGCACACCGATGTACACTCAAAAGCTCTCTCTCCCTCTCTCTCTCATATGCGCAAATGAGGGAAATTAGGAGGATAGGTGGTTATGGTGAAATTTCTTATTTTTTTGGAGTGAAAGAAGATGATGTGGTGGTGAAGGAGGAGTGTAGGGGAGATGAAAAGCAAAAAAAACTACTCAAGAACAACAACAAAAACTGAAATTTTTACCTTCCAATACCAATTCTTGCTATACTCTTACCATCATGCATTCATCCTAGAACTCGATCCCTAGCAACAGTGCCAAATTTGGTGTTGCTCTAGCATGATGGTAAGCACCATGTTAAGAAGATCCACCTCCTTAATGTCAATCCGCAGAAGAGATAGGAGTGATAGGAAGATCGTGAATGCAAGATGTAGTGAGAGTGAAGGTGAGACACATGGAGATGCACACACACACATGTAAGAGACAAGAAAGACAGAATTGAAGGTTCAAAGTAGACTCTATTGCTCAATAACAATATTACAAGCTCAAAATAGCTCTAAGCTCTTCTCAACTCACACTAGCTAACCTCAAAAATGAGGTCTCTAGCTCTTTTTATAGATTCTACACTAGTTTTGACCAGTTTCACATCTAATGTCTGGCATGGTTAAAAAGTAGGTTCTAGGCACTATTTGGAGGTCTAAAAATAGCCAAAATTGGTATGCTTGTTCTACCTAAGCTCCTCAAGCTCGAGGACTCTTGGGCTTGCACAAAATGGAGTTACTAATTACAAAATTGGGTCTTTCTATGATACATATCTTACAAAAGTGATAAAAATCATTGTTTGGGGTTTTGAAAGAGTAATATCAAATATATTTCTTTGAGAAAAAAATGATTGCATGGCTCCCCATGACTCTTTGTAGTCCATCTTCACATGCTAGCTTTGTGTTTGTACATTTGGCTACTGCCAACAGGCGAGCCTCACAAGTTCCTTTAGACTGCATGATGATCTACATGGTTGTGTAGATGATCTGCGACAAAAGGATAACACATTAGTATGGAAATTAATTTTGATTTCAATTAAGTGACACCGCAATCCCTTTCCATAGCCGATGTGTAACCCATGTAGCCGAGTGCTGTGAGGTGGTTTATGGAATGATTTTTCAAAAACTAATGTAGGTCACTAGACACCTACATGCTTTAGATAGTGCATACATTGCTTTTCATGAAATGTTATTATAAGTGATGGTGGGTTAGTGTGGGTGGATTTGTAAAAGGTTTAGTTGTAAGTGAATTATTACAAGGATGAAGGTTAGTTGCGATAGATGTTATACTAGACAAAAGGTTGTGTGAAGGCTTCTAGACATGTCGTGGAATCCATTTCCTAAGAGTTGATGAGTGGGTGGAATTCTTCTACTGAGGTACAAAAGGTGAATTGAGTATTGATGGTGTCGATGGGTGAAGTGATTTCAAAGGGGTATATATTACATGCCTTGGATTTTGAGCTATAATACAATTCTTGGGAACCTAGATCGGCTTGGGTGTGGGTCGATTCGTTAGGTACTTTTTGGTGATCCAGATTTGTCGAGTTTGCGTCCATGGAGAAGAAGGTCGAGCTAGGTTGGATACTAACTCTGATTCTGCTTGGACTTCTTCTTGTCACTATCTCTGTTGTTGAAAACTATTGGTGCTTTCTGGCCTTTGGGCACCCATATTTGCTTTGTGCCACTTTTCTTGATCTACTTATACTACTTCCACCGTTGTGTCATGTATATGGTCGTCAATTTGGGTTTCATAGTCGTGGTTGACTTCATGGAGGTCATGGTTGAGAGGTCAGGCTGACACTCTGCCTTGGAAAAGAAGGGAGGTCCAACACTTGCGTGACCTCCCCATCAAGAAATGAGGCATTATGTACAATAGATCTAGGCTGGACCATGTGAAGTGTAGAGGAGGGGACACCGGAGCCTATGGTCCCCATTTGTCCATTGATGTAGCCCACTTGACTGTTGATGGAGACCATTTGTCCACTAGCAAAAGACTCCGGGAAGATCTCTTGATGATCTCATGATTGGCAACGATCCATCCATAGGCTCTCATGGGTTGACTTTGGAGGCAGCATGCTTAGTGGATGGATCTCTCCAAAGATCTTTCGGTCCTCCATCACAATCATTTCATATGGTCTAGGGTTGCATACCTTAGGTGGAGTATTCTTAGGGAATTCAAGCGATATCACTTGCTCCTAGTATAAGGTTCTAATCTAGAGGGAGCCTTGTCTAATATCTAGGTCCATTGAGTGATTGTATAGCCAATCTGGGCCAAGGATTAGGGGTTCTATCAGGTCATCATCATGGCACACTAGGAGCTTCACTATCATGGTCACTTTGTGTATGAGGATAGGGAAGTCCATCTCACCCATGCAAGGGGTTTCCATGCCTCCTAGCCCTATGAGGTATGCCTCAATTGGCCACATTTCTATTCTTGAATTCTGATAGTGGGACCATCTAATTGCACTAGTCCCAGCACCTGAGTCAATTAGAGCTCTAAGTTTCTACTGGGTGTTGCCTTGTCTTACCATGACTGTAATGAATGGTCTACTATCTGCTATACTAGGATGAACAGTTAAATTTACTTGACACATGGCCATCTGATATTTTGGTGTTTTGTTGTGATGGTTATAATGTTCTCTCCCTGGTCTTTGTCTTCATAATTTCATACATTTAATGTGTTGTAGAGCTTCTGCCTGAGCTTCTATGCGTATTCTCTTTTCTTCCTCCTTATGCTTCTTTTCCAACATGAGTCATCTAAGCATGTCCTCAATAAGAGCTTCTTGATAAAGCTTCACTCCGCAGCCACTAATGTAATTAGGCATTATCTCTCCTTCTAGGGTGGCTAATTATACCACTCCACTTGTCGAAATTCTGTTAACGATCATAGGTCCATAACCTCACTCTTCTAGTTTCCGTGCATGTTGTTTTAGCATATTGTTGGGGATTCGGGGACAAGAAGGAGTTTGAGGGTTTGTAGGAGAAAAAGAGATGATGAAAATGGAATAACAGTGAGAACTTCTGCAAAGGAATACTCTTGGAGACCTTGAATATTAATTATCCTTCAACAATTACAATGATTGCGCACAGTCTAATCAATGACTAAATACCACTTCAGAGAGTATCAATTACTGAAGACCAATTATCTCAAGTCTTCCAGCGGCGGCCTCTCGTGCACCAATCCTTCACTTGCTTCCCGCTTCCCTTGTGCACACCTTGCACTAAGCTTCCGCCAAGCTAAGGAATTGGTATCACTGCGCACGCACACAATAGCCCTTGGAACTCTTGGAATCCAGCCCGCCTTCTCTCTTCTCTTCACACTTTCCTCTTGGCACCTCTTGCACTCTTGAATGTTGTCAGCACACTGGAGGCTCTTCTTGCTTCCTTTCTTGCTCCTCTGAAGCTCTCTCTTGCTCCCAACTCTTGATGTAAGAATAGCCTTTGTCCTTCCTTTTGTTTGAGTCCGCCGGTTCGCGCACTCTAACTGCAATACAATCTTGGTGTCCTTTCAATGTCCCAAGATTGTCTTTTTGAACTGGTCCTCAACGATTCGCTACTTTGTCTTGTAGTGACTTTAGAACAAGAGTGACTTTTAAAATAAAATTTTGATTGGGCGGCTTATTTCCACCTTTTCGTACGTGGCCTTCCACCTTCACTTTTCCTTTTAATTCTTTTACTTTTGCACCTTAAGATTTAGATTCAACCTTTGAACCTTAAGAGGAAAAATACTTTGTACCTTTAGTTTCAACCGGTTAGGGCTCTACAGATGCCCACCACCTAAAGATCTCTCCGTCCCGGAGAGATAACAGCGATACCAACTGAGAAATTGCAAAGACACAGAGATGAAAATAACGGGGCAAGAAAAAAAAATTGAAGGGTGTTTATCTTATTAAGTGAAGAAGAAAAAATATATGCACCCGACAAAATTGATGAAAGATCAAAAGTATGAGGTAATTATTGGCAAGGAATACCGGAATCTAAGAGCAATTATTATGACTGTGGATGAGCAATTTATTTAGACCGAGGGGGGCAATTTATTGTGGAGGTGGATTGAGATTGTCCGCCGAGGTTGATGGAGAAGGGGGCAAAGGAGCAGAAGCTTGTTCGATCGTAAACTGTAGCGAACTAAGGCATTGTCTAAGGTGATCCCTTTCCCTGCGGATACGTCGGCATGCAGCATTAGCACAAAGACCTAAATTGGAGCGATTCTGAAGATCTTCTAAGGCTTTCATCGCAGAGTCGGCCATATCGCGATAATGATCTCGCTCTTCTTTGAGAGAGGCCTGAGCATTGCCGATAGCAACTACACTGGAGTAATTGCAAAAATGAAGGAGTTGATGGTAGGTCAAAAGGCGGAGTGGGAGTGACCGTTGGAGCGGTATGGGAAGGGGTAGGGGGAATATTCTGCCGAGGAGGATGAATGGTTGGAGGGTAAGATGGAGTGGGAAGTGAAAAATTGGGGGAAGGGATCGGTTGACTGACAGGAAGGTTACGGATAGAGGGGGAGGTGAAATCTGGGTGAATTGGTGGCATACAGGTGGGGTTTTGGGGGTTGAGCTGTGTTTGAATAAGTGGGGTGAAATCGGAAGAGAGTGGAGGTCTAGGGATAATAGGAGGGGTAGGCATGGATGGAGAATGTGTAGTTACAGGAGGGAAAGGGGGAGAAGATTGGGTAGTGGAGGAGGGGACGTGAGGTGGGGGAGTCATGAATGGAGAAATTGTAGATGCAGGAGGGAGGGGGGAAGAAGATTGGGCAGGGAAGGAGGCTACATCAGGGGGATACGTCATGAATGGAAAGGTGGTGGATGAAGGAGGGATAGGAGAAGAAGATTGGGGAGGGAAGGAGGGTACATTAGGGGGATTAGTTATGAACGGAGAAGTGGTAGGGGCAGGAGGGAGAGGCGAAGAGGAATGGGGAGGGAGGGAGGTTACATCAGGGGGGTTAGGTATGATTGGAGAGGTGGTAGAGGCAGGAGGGATGGGTGAAGAAGATTGGGGAGGGTAGGAAGTTACATCAGGTGGCGCGGATGTGGGTGTCGAGGCGGAAGCTGAGTCAATAGAGATTAGCGGGGGGGGAGGGGGATGGAGCAATGGAAGGTTCAGGGTGGGTAGGTAAATAAGAAGCATTGTGCGCCGAGTGTGCAGGTATGCGATAGAGCCAAGCAACGAAGGGTGCAGAATAGATGGAAAATGCATGAGATCCTCTAGAGATAGACTCGCGGAGTCGACGGGAGCGCAAATTCAAGGAACTATAAATGAGATGTGCGTAAGGGTAAGGACGGCTATGGAGAAAGCAAAAAAGCGGATCGGCGATACGAATATCTGACCAGGGGAGGGAAGAGGTTTGGCTGCGAAGTAAGAAGAAAAAGATGAACGCATTGAGAAGGGTGGTCATGCGGAGCGAAAATCGAGCAGTACTTTGAAAGTGTGTGGTACAAAAGGCAATAGTCGCCGAGGCGGATAGGCCAGAGTATAGGAAAGGGGGAGCACGAAATTCTATTAGGGGAGACCCAATACTGGCGGCAATGTCTGGGATGAATAGAGTGCCGGTTCTAAAATGAGGGAAGTGGCGGATAGCTTCATAAACGTGGGAAAAATTGGCGGGGTTATTGAAGAAGACATTAGCCAAGCCCCACAAGCCCGCCTGCTGAAGATCTTCAATGGAAAACATTTGACGAAGGGCAATGGTAGGGATGGATAAATGCATTCGGATTTGCAGGTTTATGTCAGGTGGGAGAAACAGGCGCATATAATCTCCGGTTGGTGAAGATGGGTGGGATGAATGAGACATAGATGGGGAAGGAGAAGGAGGGTGTGGGAGGGGAGGCGGGGAATAAAGGTAGCTGGAATCGGAGTCGATGGAATAAATGGGAAGATCCAGGGCCATAGTTGCTGTTGGAGTCGCTTGAACTGATGGTGCTGCCGATGAAGGAGGAGGTGGATTGGGATGGTCAGAGGGAATTGTGGAGGGAGGATCGGAAGGAGTAGTCGGAGCGGGGTCCGCCATTGATGGAAATGGGGATAGGCAGAGGGGTGGAGGGGTGGAGGGTGATGGGAGAAAGAGGTTGGCGGACGGGGAGGATGGAAGGGGTTCGATGGGGTTGGAGGCGGAGAGTTGCGAGGGGTGGTATGGATGCGAAGCGGTGTTGAAGAGAGGGGGTTGATGGTTGTCGGGTGGGGTCGGAGGGGGGGTTGGGTGTAGGATGAGAGGGTGGTTATGTTAGGTTGGGTGGGGCGCTGCAGTGCGGAGAGGGGAGGGGGGAAGTGATGATGAGGGGGTGTGTGTTGAGGCGGGGTGAGGGGTGCGGTGCGGTGAGGGGGGGAAGGGGTGGGGGGCGCTTAGTTGGTGAGAGGGGTGGGTTGTGGCGCCGGTGAGGGGGGCTGCGGGGTGGGGCGCTATGGTGCGGTGAGGGGAGGGGGGGGGAGGAGTTTTGAGGGGGGGGGGGGGCTTAGGTGGTGGCGCTAGAGGGAGGGCTGTGGCGCCGGTGAGGGGGGGCTGCGGGGTGGGGGGCTATGGTTCGGTGAGGGGAGGGGGGGAGAGGAGTTTTGATGGGGGCGGGTGAGGGAGGGTGCGGTGCGGTGAGGGGAGGGGGGGGGGAGGGATGATGAGGGGGGGGGGGGGCGCTTAGTGGGTGAGGGGGGAGTGGGGGCGTGGTGAGGGGGGCTGCGGGGTGGGGCGCTACGGTGCGGTGAGGGGAGGGGGGGGGGAGAGGGATGATGAGGGGGTGTGTGATGAGGTGGGGTGAGGGGTGCGGTGCGGTGAGGGGGGGGGGAGGGGTGGGGGGCGCTTAGTTGGTGAGAGGGGGGGGGTTGTGGCGCCGGTGAGGGGAGCTGCGGGATGGGGCACTATGGTGCGGTGAGGGGAGGGGGGAGAGGAGTTTTGAGGGGGGGGTGAGGGAGGGTGCGGTGCGGTGCGGTGAGGGGAGGGGGGGGAGGGATGATGAGGGGGGGGGGGGGGGGCGCTTAGTGGGTGAGGGGGGAGTGGGGGCGTGGTGAGGGGGGCTGCGGGGTGGGGCGCTACGGTGCGGTGAGGGGAGGGGGGGAGAGGAGTTTTGAGGGGGGGGGTGAGGGAGGGTGCGGTGCGGTGAGGGGAGGGGGGGGGAGGGATGATGAGGGGGTGTGTGTTGAGGCGGGGTGAGGGGGGAGTGAGGGCGTGGTGAGGGGGGCTGCGGGGTGGGGCGCTATGGTGCGGTGAGGGGAGGGGGGGAGAGGATTTTTGAGGGGGGGGGTGAGGGAAGGTGCGGTGCGGTGAGGGGAGGGGGGGGAGGGATGATGAGGGGGGGGCGCTTAGTGGGTGAGGGGGGAGTGGGGGCGTGGTGAGGGGGGCTGCGGGGTGGGGCGCTATGGTGCGGTGAGGGGAGGGGGGGAGAGGAGTTTTGAGGGGGGGGGTGAGGGAGGGTGCGGTGCGGTGAGGGGAGGGGGGGGAGGGATGATGAGGGTGGGGGGCGCTTAGTGGGTGAGGGGGGAGTGGGGGCGTGGTGAGGGGGGCTGCGGGGTGGGGCGCTACGGTGCGGTGAGGGGAGGGGGGGGGAGGGATGATGAGGGGGTGTGTGTTGAGGTGGGGTGAGGGGTGCGGTGCGGTGAGGGGGGGGAAGGGGTGGGGGGCGCTTAGTTGGTGAGAGGGGGGGGGTTGTGGCGCCGGTGAGGGGGGCTGTGGGGTGGGGCGCTATGGTGCGGTGAGGGGAGGGGGGAGAGGAGTTTTGAGGGGGGGGGGGTGAGGGAGGGTGCGGTGCGGTGAGGGGAGGGGGGGGAGGGATGATGAGGGGGTGTGTGTTGAGGCGGGGTGAGGGGGGAGTGAGGGCGTGGTGAGGGGGGCTGCGGGGTGGGGCGCTATGGTGCGGTGAGGGGAGGGGGGGAGAGGAGTTTTGAGGGGGGGGGTGAGGGAGGGTGCGGTGCGGTGAGGGGAGGGGGGGGGAGGGATGATGGGGGGGGGGGGGGGGGCGCTTAGTGGGTGAGGGGGGAGTGGGGGCGTGGTGAGGGGGGCTGCGGGGTGGGGCGCTACGGTGCGGGGAGGGGAGGGGGGGGGAGGGATGATGAGGGGGTGTGTGTTGAGGTGGGGTGAGGGGTGCGGTGCGGTGAGGGGGGGGGAGGGGTGGGGGGCGCTTAGTTGGTGAGAGGGGGGGGGTTGTGGCGCCGGTGAGGGGGGCTGCGGGGTGGGGCGCTATGGTGCGGTGAGGGGAGGGGGGGAGAGGAGTTTTGAGGGGGGGGGGGTGAGGGAGGGTGCGGTGCGGTGAGGGGAGGGGGGGGGAGGGATGATGAGGGGGTGTGTGTTGAGGCGGGGTGAGGGGGGAGTGAGGGCGTGGTGAGGGGGGCTGCGGGGTGGGGCGCTATGGTGTGGTGAGGGGAGGGGGGGAGAGGAGTTTTGAGGGGGGGGGGTGAGGGAGGGTGCGGTGCGGTGAGGGGAGGGGGGGGGAGGGATGATGAGGGGGAGGGGCGCTTAGTGGGTGAGGGGGGAGTGAGGGCGTGGTGAGGGGGGCTGCGGGGTGGAGAGGGTGTGAGATGCTCTTCTTCTTTCCTTCCAAGCACGTCTTGGCTTTTGCATTGAGAATAAGAACGGAATTCTGAGGATGTTGAAGCAAGAATGAAGAAAGAGGCCATATTATATAGCTATTTCGAATGAGGGAGCACCTCTCAAGAAGGAGCGGTCTAGCATAAAAAGGTGATCAAAAAGAGAGGAGATGATAATGTTAATCTCATCCATCCGAGAGACAAACAAAGGAAAGGGCAAAACTGAAAGTTACTTAGCAAAACTAAGAGCCATTCAAGTGATGAAAATCTTTTTATGAAGTGGTGAATTCTTGATTTATTGATGGAAAAGAAAACATGCGCCCAAAATTGATAAGGAAAAGAAAAAAATCGTGCGCCCAATTTCCGGAATTTCAAACAAAAAAAAAAGAACGACACCCAAAACTTGCGCCCAACATTTTTTATTTATTGATTTTTATTGAGAAAGAAAGAAAAAAAAAAACGTGCGCTCATATTTCTGATTTTTGATAAAAACGACGCCCAACAATCCGATTATTACTACTTATTAAAACAATCCAAAACCAACAAGATAAAGGAAAATGCAATGTTTATGATACTTGATAATAAGCCTTGAGTCTGGAAATGTTAACCAAAGGTAGGGTGTTGCCAGCGAGTGTTTCCAATTGCACTGCACCCCACTGCAGCATCTTCGTAATGCGAAAAGGGCCTTCCCAGTGAGGGATCCATTTCCCTTTGTTTTGATTAGAAATTTGTGGTCTGTGTAGCAGGGCTAAATCTCCAGGCTTCAAATTGTTTTGCCATAGATTTTTGTCATGAGTCTCCTTCCTGTGTAATTGCAGCTTCTCTAACTGTTTGGATGCTAAAATTCTCGATTCTTCCAGTTTATGCAAAGCAGTTAGTCTTGCTGAAACTTCCATCCCATTTCTCTCTAGTCTTTCCGTTCTTAAAGAGCCACTGATAAATTCAAATGGTTCAATAGGAACCAAGCCATAAACTAATTGAAAGGGGGAATACCCAGTCTCTTTATAGGCCAGTCTGTATGCCCATAATGTACCCAGATAGGCCCGTCCCCAAGAGGTCGGCTGCAACATGCATTCTTTTCGTAACATTGAAATTAATACTTTGTTTGTTGACTCGGCTTGTCCGTTAGCTCGTGGGTAGTATGCACAAGAAGTCCTGTGTAGGATGCGATACCTGTTTGAAATTTCCTGTAGGACTTTGTTAACAAAATGAGTACCCTGATCGGTACAGATTTCAAGCGGGCATCCAAATCTGCAAATGATGTTACAATACAAAAAATCAGCCACTGTTTGTGCAGAGCAATCCGTTGATGCAATAGCTTCAGCCCATTTTGTTGGGTAGTCCGTGGCTATCAGTAAGTACTTTTCCCTTTTTGGAAGTGCCGGAGGGTATATAGGCCCAACAAAGTCTAATCCCCACTTCTCAAAGGGCTGCCAAGAAGTGGAAACTACCAAAGGGTGATGTCTTTGCTTGGTGGGTTTAGGTCCACACCTCTGGCACACATCACATGTTTTTCTCCAATTATCTGCATCCCTAAAGAGTGTAGGCCACCATAGACCAGCATCTAGTATTCTCTGGCTCATGATATGCCCTGGAAGGTGCCCACCACCTGTTCCTTCATGTGCAAATTGCAGTATTTCCCTCACTTCATCTTCCTCTAAGCATTTCCTCATCCTATCTTCCTTGCCTTGTCTATAGAGTTTACCCTGAATGGAAGTATATGGTCTACTCTTGATAAGCAGCCTCTTTCTTAGTACAGCATTAGCACTTTCTGGATACAATCCAGTATTAATGAACTGCTTGATATCGTCATACCATCCTTTAGGTTGTATTGCAAACAAGTATGCGTCCGGGAAATCATCATTGATACCACTGGTTTGATCCTTCCTATTTATTCTGGACAAGTGATCTGCCATCACATTTTCTCTTCCTGGCTTATGGATTACCGAGAAGTCGAACTCTTGGAATAACAGTAAGCACCTCCATATTCTACCCGTAGCATGTGGTTTGTTGAGTAAGTACTTGAGTGGTTGGTGATCTGATATAATAATAAATTTTACCCCCAATAAGTAATGGCGGAATTTTTGAACTGCAAAGACCATTGCTAGTGCTTCCCTTTCGGTTGTACTGTAATTTCTTTCAGCCTTGGTCAAGATTCTACTGGCATATTGAATTGGCCTGTCCATTTTAAATTCTTCACTGGGTTGAGTCAGAACTGCTCCCACTGCATATGCACTGGCATCGACATGTATATGAAAGATTTTTGACCACGCCGGGGTGACCAAGATAGGAGCACACACTAGCCGAGACCTTAATGTCTGATATGCTTTTTCCTCCTCTTCTTCCCATTTGAAAGGTACTTCTTTACCAGTGAGTCTAGTCAGAGGTCTAGCTATCTCTGCATACATTTTTATAAACCTTCTATGATAACCGGTATGCCCCAAAAAACTCTGGATCTCTTTAGGAGTTTTGGGTCTAGGTAACTTTAACATAGAAAGAATTTTGTCAGGATCTGGGGCCATACCTTTAGCGGATACCACATGTCCTAAGAGGGTTCCTTCTGTCACAAGGAAATGACATTTATTTGGATTGAGCTTTAACTTAGTTTCTCTGCATCTTTGGAAAATATCCTGCAGCTGTCGCAAGTGTTGGTCCAAACAATCTAGATGAGTTTCTTTGTGAGATCCTGAAAATGAAGAGAAATCATCCATGAAGATTCTAAGTGATTCCAGCAATAAGGGGCCAAAAATGAGATTGACCGTTCTGTTAAATGTGGCTGGAGCATTTCTTAGCCCAAATGGCATTTTTACATACACATACGTTCCCCACGGTGTGATAAAAGCAGTCTTTTCACGATCCTCTAGGTGTATTGATATTTGATTATAGCCACTGAAGCCATCCATAAAACTATATAGCGCATGCCCCGCCACTTCTTCAATGACCTGTTCTGCAAAAGGCATAGGGAACCCGTCTGGAATGGTCACCTTGTTGAGAGCTCTAAAGTCCACACAAATCCTGATTTTATTAGTATTCTTCTTTGGTACTATAACCATAGGCGAGAGCCATTCTGAGTGTTCCACAGGAATGATGATTCCTGCATCTTCCATCTTTCGGATTTCCCCATAGACAGCTTCGGCATACTTTGGATTGAGTCTATAACTCCTTCCTCTGATGGGTCTGGCTCCCTCCATCAGAGGAATTCTGTGCTCTCCATAAGATGCAGGCACTCCTTCTAAGTCTTTATAATGCCAGGCAAAAACATCTGCATACTGTGTTAAGAATGATTTAACCTTTTCCATAAGCTTTGGGTGGCTCCATAACCAAGTGGCCACTAGAACTGGGTGATTATTGTTTTGGGTGCATAAATGTACTTCTTGAACCGGGTTTCTTGTTACCAGATTATCTTCTTGTGCATCTGCTTCTTTGTCTTCTTCTACTAGCTTTTCGTGCATTGCTTCATAAGCAGGTGTATTTTGAACTTCGATGTTTTCCTCCTTGTCCTGCATCCATCCTGCAGGGATTTCTTGAATTGGGAAAGAACATTCAACCTCAGAATTTTTTACCTTGCTTTTAGCTTGGGAAACTTCGTTATCTGATGTTGACACATCCTCCTCCAATTTGTATTTGAGGGGTATCTTCCTGCCCCTTCTGTGGTCAGTGATGGGCTCTCCCAATCCATCAACCTGGACCTTTCCTTTGTCTTCATCATAGCCTCCAAATGTACCAGGATTATCAAGAAAAATTCCAAAACAAGAAGAAGAGTTGCCGGCATGAAGCCAACTTAAAATATCCTCTTCTTCCTCAAAATCTATTTGGGGTTGATCCTCCGCTTCTGTTTCCATGCAAATGCTCACTGTTTGCATCATACTAGTGTTTCCTTGATTGTCTGGGCCTTCTTCTAAATGAATTTGTGTCAGCTCCTGCCCTTTCTTTTGTACCCACATGGTGTCCTTACCCCAATCATGAATGACACTGGCATGCCTCAGCCAAGGTCTTCCAATTAAGAGGGGAAATCCTCCTTCAACCTGGGGCAATCTTAAAACCACAAAATCCAGAATAAATAGATTACCTTGTACTTCAAGTGGAACTTTTGGGATTACCCCTAAGGGCCTTACTTTGCTTTGATCTGCCAAAGTGACAGTGAAATTTGCAGGTCTTGAAGGGTGGAGTCCAATCCTTTTCATGGTATGTTCAGGCATCAAATTAATGCCAGAACCACCATCTACAATAACACCTTGAAATTCATGGCCCTTGATTGATATTGTAAGCCGAGGGCTTTTATAATATGTAAGGGGTGCTTCACCCCTAATTATCCCTTGATGTAGGATAGCAGTCTTAGCTACTAAGCTTGTCGTAGAAGCTTCATCAATTATCTGTAATAATTCTGACCTGAATTTCCCATCCATCTTTATTAAATCAAGAATACTAACCTCCTTTTTCATGGACTTGAGCAGTCTGGAGGCTTCTGATTCCTTAAGAGCTTGGGCTCCATTTGACTTGTCCAACTCCTCATGAGCCCTGCTGAATGCCTGTCTAATGGCATCACTGGTACCTGTGCAATTTTCCTTTTTCCTTGTGTCTGCAATTGTGGTGGCTAGGTCTTCGGACACACCTTTGTCTCTGTTTAATCCATTAATCAATGATTCTTGACCCACGTCCACTGGAGCCTTCCCCTTGCTTCTTGTCTGCACAGTAAAAGAGTCAATTTCCTCTAACTGCACCACCCTGGTAGATGGTGACGGCACCTTAACTTGATTTGCCACTTCTTCTTCCTGCACAGAAATCATTTGGATATGGGGCCCTGATGAAGAGGCTTGATTCTTAGGACAACAATTTGTATAATGGTCTCTGGCCTCAGGGCAGTTCCTGCAAGGAGGTGCATTCTCTGGTAGGGTGCACCTACTTTGGTAGTGTCCACATTCTCCACACCTGAAGCAAATAATTGGCCTTCTAGGCCCATTTGCAAGGTTAGTTCTTGGTCTAGGATTATAGTTATTACCTTGGCTTGTTGCAGCTGCCATTACATTTGCTGGTGGCAAGAGCCCACCTTGTGTCCAATATGTCGTTGTCGGTATTCCCCGTGATTGGCATTCATGGGCCTCATGCCCAATTTTTCTGCATAATTGACAAGTCACATTTAGCAAAGGACATTCACTTACTATATGTCCTTGCTTACTGCACATGGAGCACCATAGTCCGTTCTTAATGCCGCCTCCTTTTAGTTCTTGCAACTCCTGCCTCAGCTGAGCTAGTTCCTCTGCTTGGGCTTCCTCTTCCTTTTGGAGCTTGAGGGCTTCAATCTCTCTTCTCAGCTGAGCTACAGTAGTCTCCTCCTCTGTATAGGGCTTATTCCTCTTCAAGCCTTCCAATTCCCTTCTTAACTGGCTCACTGGGTCCTCCAGCTCTGTTCCATATGATAGTTGGGAAGACGTTGTACCATACTGGTGCCTTATTTGTTCCAAGCGGGTGGCCGTGTTGATGAATTCCTCAACAGAGGCCGTAGGTAGCACCAACTCTTTTATTTTGCATTGGGTGACCACAGGTAAAGGTTTGGCTAACCACTTCTTGACAAAGAAGTCGTGTGGTGGATCCGGTAATTTGGCCATTAATGCTTTTGCCCTGGTCATGAATTCGGGGAACTTCTCTCCTGGACCCAACTTCAAGTTTTCCAATTCTTCTATAATAATCTCAGCCGTGTTGCCCTGCTGAAATTGATTCTTAAAGGCCTCTTTCATCAAGTCCCAAGAGGTAAAGTGATTTTCAGCAAACTGACTAAACCACTTGTCTGCTAGACCTTCCAATGTGGCGGGGAAGAGTATCAAGAAAGCATCTTCCCTACCCATTAGTCCCCTAGTCTTACATAATGAAAGAAATCGTCGAATGTGCTCATCTGGGTCCTCATGGGCTAATCCTCTGAAGGAGGGGAATTTTATGTTTAACCTGGAGAGCAAGATTTCTAGGTCCACCTGTCCTGCCATGCTTCCTACCGATGAAGTCGATGAAAGTGGACTCGATGATCTTCGGTTCGTCTTTCTTCTTGTCTGCTTGCACTTGATTCTCAAGGTTTGTGACCGGGTCGCGGTCATGAGCTATTCATAGTCCACTTAAAATGAGACCTTGATAGAAGGATGTACCTTTTGGCCCACTGGAGTAATGTTGTCGACACTATGGAATGTTGTCCTCCAATAGCAATATATAGTCTCCTATGCTCAAAGCTCCTTGGAGGTCCCACCGTGCGTGCCAAATTTGTTGGGGATTCGGGGACAAGAAGGAGTTTGAGGGTTTGTAGGAGAAAAAGAGATGATGAAAATGGAATAACAGTGAGAACTTCTGCAAAGGAATACTCTTGGAGACCTTGAATATTAATTATCCTTCAACAATTACAATGATTGCGCACAGTCTAATCAATGACTAAATACCACTTCAGAGAGTATCAATTACTGAAGACCAATTATCTCAAGTCTTCCAGCGGTGGCCTCTCGTGCACCAATCCTTCACTTGCTTCCTGCTTCCCTTGTGCACACCTTGCACTAAGCTTCCGCCAAGCTAAGGAATTGGTATCACTGCGCACGCACACAATAGCCCTTGGAACTCTTGGAATCCAGCCCGCCTTCTCTCTTCTCTGCACACTTTCCTCTTGGCACCTCTTGCACTCTTGAATGTCGTCAGCACACTGGAGGCTCTTCTTGCTTCCTTTCTTGCTCCTCTGAAGCTCTCTCTTGCTCCCAACTCTTGATGTAAGAATAGCCTTTGTCCTTCCTTTTGTTTGAGTCCGCCGGTTCGCGCACTCTAACTGCAATACAATCTTGGTGTCCTTTCAATGTCCCAAGATTGTCTTTTTGAACTGGTCCTCAACGATTCGCTACTTTGTCTTGTAGTGACTTTAGAACAAGAGTGACTTTTAAAATAAAATTTTGATTGGGCGGCTTATTTCCACCTTTTCGTACGTGGCCTTCCACCTTCACTTTTCCTTTTAATTCTTTTACTTTTGCACCTTAAGATTTAGATTCAACCTTTGAACCTTAAGAGGAAAAATACTTTGTACCTTTAGTTTCAACCGGTTAGGGCTCTACACATATACACTATGAATAACTCACCTTCTTTTAAGCCTTTGTCTTATGTCACTTCTTTGCTTCATGTATGCATGCTACTACTTTCAATTTGGTTTCTCCTAATCGTTCCAAGTCCACTATCCTTGATGATAATTCATGGCCGGTCCACTGATGTTCTTGTGAAACCTTAAGGGTAGGTATAAAAAAGTCTAAAGGAAGCACATTGTTTTGACCAAACACCATGTGAAAGGGAGTTGCATTGAGTATGGTCTTGTAGGCCACTCAATATGCCCAAACAACATGGTGTAGCTGTTTGTCCCAATTCGAACATTTGTTGTTCACGAGTTTTGTCAGTACGTTACAACGGATCTTATTAGTGCTTTTTGCTTGACCATTGGCCTACGGATGATATGGTGCAGATTTTTTGTGAATCACCATAAAATCCTGTAGCAAATATTCAATGACCTGGTTTAGAAAGTGAGTTTCTCAATCGCTCACTAACTCTATAGGTAATCCATATCCCGACATTTTCAAATAAAAATTTTTAGTCGTGTGCATCATTCTTCTTTGTGGCCTTGGCCTCTACCCATTTGGTAAGATAATCGACCACAACTATGATGTATTCTGCATGAGTACCATTTGTAGGGGGGTCAATGGGTATGACAAAGTCTATACCCCACTTAGAGAATGCACATCCTCCCATCATGGGTTTCAGTGGCATTTCATCTCGACGAGTAGGAAACTGAGTCCTTTGGCACACATCATATCTCTTAACATAGGTATGTGCATCCATGTGAAGAGTGGGTCACCATAATCTTGCAAATAGTATGGCTTTGATTATCCTGTTGGGCCCAAAATGACCTCTTGCAACACCTTGGTGTGCAATCTCTAATACGATCAAGTAATTGCCCTAATGAACACATTGTCTTAGGTATCTGTCGCACTCACGTTTGTACAAGTTATCACCAATAAGGGAGTCGTCTTGCACCAGCTCTAGACTTCGTTTTCATGCTAAAGTCATTCCTTGACGGAATGTTTGCATCCTCTAATACGTAACTAGCAGTTCAATTCATTTTGGTGTAAGAGACATATGATATAAAGTGGCATGTTCTACTAGTCATTTTTCACAAGAGACATGACATTCTTTACACTGCTTATAGACATCTGCTGTCAGGGGAGCACTAGATTGTGCTCTCTAACTACAGTAGACAAGATTTTGGAAATACACTTATGATTACGAGAACACCCATGTAGGGAAAATAATACAAGAAGATGTAGCCGATACAAGACGCCCCACAACTTGGGACCAATAGGTATGGAAAACTGGACTAGAGATGATACAGGAGATCCTACAACCCGGGATCGTAAGTATGAGACAAGATATCTCGATTAAGGGAACTCCCTTCTAGGAGGTGAACTAGGTACAAGAAAGAACTCGACAAGATCTCGTACTACGAGATTACAAGAGGACAAGACAAGATGTCCAAGAACTAGACTAGATAAGACTAGAACAAGGAACAAGACAAGAACTGGAACTGGAACTTGGAGAGTACTTACTTGGCGGTCACGACTCCTTGAGCTCCCAAGACTGGTATTGGCAAGACTGATTATGAATGTGGCCAACCCCTCCTTATATAGGCTTTCCAAGGGCTATTCTAGGGTAGTTATGAATTGATGATATCATTGATGATATCATCAATTTGAAGCATGGTCTCTGGATGTCAGAATCAAGCAAGAAGACAATCGATCTTAGGGTTTTTGTACATTCGGGATGCAATGGAAGCATTAGTTTCCCCAAATTCTGAACCAATCATGAGATATAGGATTCACATGGAATTTGAGATTCAGGATGGTTTCCTTTGTCCATGACATTACCTCCCCCTCAAGCGACGAGTTCCACGAGGAGCGGTCACATTCTCTGGTCTCGACTTCATTGGATTTCTCTTATGGAATTCTTGAACCTTGATTGGTGCTCTTTGAAGATTTTCTACAGGTTCCTAAGTAGGATCACTGATGTCATACCCTTTCCAATGAATAAGGTACTCTAATCTTCCTCCGGATATTCTCGAATCTAGGACATGCTCGACTTCAAATTCTTCATGATCATCAATCTCGATAGGTGGTGAAGGACTAGGTCTCTCCCCCCTCAATGGTGAAATTTGATATGGTTCCAACATGGATACATGGAAAACTGGATGTATTTCTCATGGTACTTGGTAACTAGAGCTTGAAGGTGACTGGATTAATGTTGGCCAAGATGGTAAATGGACCAAATCTTTGATGATCTAACTGTGCACAAGGCCTTGAAGTTTGCAAATTGTTTCGGAGTAACCATACTTTATCCCCAATTTGATACGATGGATTCTGGGCATGATGTTCATCTGCATAGTACTTATATTGTTGTTGAGCTTTATGGATCTCTCGTTCTTTGTGAATGTCCATCAGGTACTGGACCTTCTCTCTGGCAGCTCGGTTCTTGATATGATTTGAGAGTTGTATATCCATCCTTGGATGTTGTCCATAGTTTGCAAAGAAGGGAGTTTGCTTAGTAGATGCATGAACACTATTGTTATAGGAAAACTCTGCAAAGCGTAACAACTCGAATCAATCATTTTGGTGATAGTTGCTGGTGCAGCGGAGATATTTCTCTAGGACTTTATTCACCCAATTTGTTTGTCCATCAGTCTGTGGATGATTTGTTGTAGATAGTTTAACTTGAACACCAAGGAGCTTGCAAAGACTATTCCAAAAGCTGGATATGAACTATGGACCTGGATCACTGACAATATCATGAGGCAATCCATGAAGCCTAAATATGTATCTGAGAAAAAGTCTAGCAGTGGCCACACCTGTGATTGCCTTTGTAGTTGGAATGAAGTGTGCCATCTTTGTGAATCTATCCATAATAACAAGAATGACATCATACTTATCTGACTTTGGTAGATCTGTGATGAAATCCATAGACAATGAAGCCCATGGCCTTTCTAGAATAGGTAAAGGTTGAAAGAGGTCATGAGGCTTATGTCGGGGTACCTTAGATCTATTGCAAGTATCACAGGTTCGGATATATTCTTTGACTTCCTTCCACATTTGAGGCCACCAAAAATCCCTGGATATGAGTTCTATTGTTTTATTTACTCCAAAATGTCATGTTGCAAGGTTGTCATGAGGTTGTTGAAGTACTTGGATCCTGGGCTTTCCTGGAGGGACATACAATAGGTACTTATAGAATAGTAACTTGTCCTTTTCCTGGAATTCATATACTTCTTGGACTTTTCCTTCTTGAGTTTTTTGCTTAACATTACAAAATAATTAATCTTGTGGTAGATGCTCACGAATCAAATGATTCAAGGCTGAATCTTCAGGATGGGGTTGAAGAGATAGCTGCTAATTGGAGATGCTTAGGCTTGAGTAATACACTCTTGTTGATGGAAGGCCTCTTCACCCTTCTTTTGTGCAAGGTAAGATCTTCTAGACAAGGCATCTGACTGACATTGTTGAGATCCTAGACGGTAGGCGATGAAAAGTAGAACTTGGATAGAAAGTTACTCCATCGAGATTTCCTTCTATTGAGAATGCGGGTGGTCATAAATTACTCTAGGTTCTTGTGATCTGTATACATGGTAACTTTATGAGCTGCTCCTAGATGGTGACACCAGGTATCAAATGCATCCACTATGGCAAGAAGTTCTTTATCATGAATTTCATAATTAATTTCTGGAGGGGAAAATTTCCTTGAATGATATGCACCTGGATGTAGGTGCCCATCATCTCCATATTGGGAAAGAATGGACCCTAGGGCAAAGTCTGATGCATCTGTCTCTAGGAGGAAGGGCTTACTGGAATCAAGATGAACTAGAATTGGAGCAGTAATGAATGCTGATTTCAAGGTTTGGAAGGCTTTTTCTGCTTCTTTGGTCCATGAGAATTTGGAGTTCCCTGTAAGCTTGGTAAGGGGTGTCACTATCTTAGAGTAATCTCTGATGAATATCATATAGAAGTTGGCAAACCCCAGAAAACATTGTACATCTCGAACACATGAAGGTGGTTGCCAATCAAGGATTGTCTCAATTTTCTTAGGGTCCATAAAAATTCCTTTATGTGATATAATGTACCCTAAAAATTCCACTTCTGCCTTATGGAAAGAGCACTTCTCCAATTTTGCATATAATCCTTTTTCTCTTAGTTTCTCTAGGACTATCTTTACATGACATTCATGATCCTCTAGATTTTTGGAGAATATCAAGATATCATCAAGGTATATTACAACAAAATCATCTGAATATTCTCAAAGGATATCATTCATCATATGTTCGAAGACAGCTTGAGCATTTGTAAGACTGAATGGCATAACTACATATTCAAAATGGCCATACCTTGTTCGAAATGCTGTCTTCCATTTGTCTCCTTCTCTAATCCTGAAAAGGTTGTAAGCTCCTCGAAGATCAATTTTCATGTTCATGCATTTACTAAGCAAACTCCCTTCTTTGCAAACTATGGACAACATCCAAGGATGGATATAAAACTCTCAAATCATGTCAAGAACCCAGCTACCAGAGACAAGGCCCAGTACCTGATGGACATTCACAAAGAACTCAAGGAAGAGATCCATAAATCTCAACAACAATATAAGTACTATGCATATCAACATCATGTCTAGAATCCATCGTATCAAATTGGGGATAAAGTATGGTTACTCCGAAACAATTTGCAAACTTCAAGGCCTTGTGCAAAGTTAGATAATCAAAGATTTGGTCCATTTACCATCTTAGCCAAGATTAATCCAATCACCTTCAAGCTCCAGTTACCAAGTACCATGAGAATACATCTAGTTTTCCATGTATCCATGTTGGAACCATATCAGATTTCACCATTGAGGGGGAGAGACCTAGTCCTTCATAAATGATGTACTAGGTCATTGATTCACTTGAATACCCCCTTGATTTGCTTGAAGACTGCTCATTCGTTCTTGTAATTCTTGGAGGAGTGCACCTACATGCATTGGATGTCCCATCTCGACGTGTGTCTATCGATGAGCTAGGTCCTCAACTTGTTGTTGGAGACTCTAAAGTGATGCTAGAATCTCTTCATAAGCATTCTCCATGATGTCTGATCTTGGATAAAAGCTAGTCTTGCCAAAATGTCAGGGGAGCACTAGATTGTGCTCTCTGATTACAGTAGACAAGATTTCAGAAATACACTTTTGATTACAAGAACACCCATGTAGGGAAAATAATACAAGAAGATGTAGCCAATATAAGACGTCCCACAACCCGGGACCAATAGGTATGGAAAACTGGACCAGAGATGATACAAGAGATCCCACAACCCAGGATCGTAAGTATGAGACAAGATATCTAGATTACAAGAACTCCCTTCTGGGAGGTGAACTAGATACAAGAAAGAACTCGACAAGATTTCATACTATGACATTACAAGAGGACAAGAGAGGATGTCCAAGAACTAGACTAGACAAGACTAGAACAAGGAACAAGGAACGAGGATGTCCTTCACAATTGCTATGGACGTATACATGGACATGCAGATTCGAGATCTTACCACACACATGGGACAACTCTTTACCCATGAAGCCAAGTGCAACAAAAATGGAGATTCATCAAGAGGTAACAACTTTTTTGCCCTATACACAGATAAAGGAAAGTCTAAAGAGAAAAGAAAGAGCCAAAAGGTTGAAGATGAAGGTACTACTTCTCAAGGTAACTATGCACAAAGAGGTAGGAACTCAGGAGGAAGGGGAGAGGAGGTAAGCAAGGTAGGGGGAGACCTTTCAACTCTTCCCCATGCAACATATGTGGATTGTCTAATCACACTACAGATGAGTGCTATAGGAACTACGGATATCAAAGAGGTGGCTACTCACAATCAAAAGCAAGATTCAACCATACTCAAGGTTGCAATAACTACAACAACAATTATAACAAGAACTACAACAAAAACTATCGAGGATACAAATCAAGAAAGGACTACAACAATTACACAGAGAATCAAGAGGATTCCCTTCTGATTATGAACATGACTCCAAAGCAAGGTATGAATGATGAACACCTATTCTATATTGACTCAGGTTGTTCAAACCATGTTGCACGCAATGTAGCTCTTCTCTCTGACCTTGAGGAACCCAAGGGAAAGCACCAAGTGCAAACAAGTGAAGACACCAAGCATTTAGTGGTCAAGATAGGAAATGTCAAAACCTCTGATGGGAATAGGAATGTGTTGAGCAGGGTTCTTTATGTACCTACAATCACCAAGAACTTAATGAGTGTTGGAGAGATTGTGGAAAAGGGCTTCCAGGTTAGGTTCAACAAATATGGAGCATTTGTGGGGGATCCCCAACATGGATTCAAGAGAATTGCCAAGGGAGAAAAACTAGGTAGACTATTTACATCTGAACTTGAGGACACTAGAAATATTGCACTTTACAATTACAAGGATCAAACATTATGAGAGCTTGAGATTTGGCATAAAAGATTAGGGCATATTGGTGAGAGAACCTTGAAGCAAATATGTAGAGATCAATGTGTGATTGGGATACCTAATGTATCTAAGCAACACATGATCTATAAATATGGTGCATGTCAGTTTGGTAAATCACACAGGTTACCCTTCACAAAGAAAGGTTACATGCATGAGGATTACTTGGAACTTATCCACATAGATGTGTGGGGACCAAGCAAGGACCCTTCAATTTCTGGCTCAATTTCACTAGGTGGACTATCTTATATTTTATGAAACATAAAGATGAAGTGTTCAATTACATTAAGAAGTATCTTGCACTTGTGGAAAACCAAACAGGAAGAAGCCTGAAGAGGCTAAGGTGAGATGGAGGAGGTGAGCACTTCTCAAATGAATGTTATGCATTCTTGCAGGATAGAGGAATCAAAAGGGAGATTACTACAACATATACCCTTGAGCAAAATGGGGTAGCAGAGAGGAGAAATAAGTTGATTGTTGAAACAACTAGGTCAATGCTAAATGAGAAAGAGGTTACCTAATTATTTGTGGGCAGAGAGTGTATCTACTGCCACTTATCTTATTAACAGGTTGCCATCCAAATCACTTGATGGGATGACCCCATATGAAGCATGGCATGGTAGAAGGCCATCACTTGATCATTACAAAATCTTTGGATGTGTTGCTGATGTGCACGTTCCATCTCAAATCAGAGGTAAGCTAGACCATAAGGCAGAGAAGTGCATCTTCATAGGGTATGATTTAAATCATAAAGGATACAGGTTTTATAATCCATCGAACAAAGGATTTATGGTCAGTAGAGATGTTGTGTTTGATGAGAATGATTCTTGGTTTGAAAGTGAATGCAGGAAGGTTAAGTTGCCATATGACTTGGAAGAGGAGTTTCCAAGCCTCACCAAGGAGGAGCCAAACCAGATTGAAGACATCAAATCAAATGATGAGGACATCATCAATCTAGAAGAATTCAAGGCATGGAAATCAAAGGGCAAAGACAAAATGAAGAGGTTGGAAGACTTAGCTGAATCATCCAACTAAGCTCTAAGGAGATCACAAAGGGAAATCAAGAAACCAATCGGATATGGGTATGAAACTACTTTAGTTACGAAGCACTCCATTTATCTTTCTAAGGATTTATCATTTGAAGAACCTACTTCATATGAAGAAGCAAAGACCAAGGCAGAATGGAAGGAAGCTATGGATAAAGAAATAGAAGCACTCAAGGATAATGATACTTGGGAGCTAGTGCCAAAGAAGGAATCAATGAGGAGACTTTCTCACTTGTGGCCAAAATGCTAACCATCAGAGTATTGGTAAGTGTGGTTGCATCATGGAATTGGAATATGTACCAATTGGATGTAAAGAATGCTTTACTTAATGGCTGGATTTTAGAGGAGGTTACATGGCTCAACCTCCTAGTTATGAAGACTCAAGCAAGGTAAATTATGTGTGCAAACTAAACAGAGATCTTTATGGATTGAAGCAGGCACCTAGGGTAGACTACATACCTTCAAGATCAAGGATTTATGATGAGCAAAGTAGATACTTCTATGTTTGTCAAGAGAAGTAATTCAAAGGTGATTTACCTATGTGTGTATGTTGATAATATCATACTTACAAGTAGTGATGCGAATGGCATCAAACATATGAACAATCAAATGATGCAGGAGTTCAAAATCAGTGACCTAGGGCTTCTAAAATATTTTCTTGGACTTGAATTAGTCCATACAAATTCTAGAATTTTTATTACTCAAAGAAAGCATGTGCAGGACATGTTGAAGAAGTTCCACTTGGAGAATGCCAAGATAGCTAGCACCCCTATGGAGGTAAACTGAAAATTGAGTGCTCATGAAGGTGATGTGCTTGAAGATATTGCAGGATATCAAAGCATAGTTTGAAGTCTAAACTATGCAACTTTGACAAGGATTGATATTTCTTATGGAGTAAGTGTTTTAAGTCAATTCATGCATAAACCTAGAGCACCTCACTTGGAAGCTACCAAAAGGATTTTGAAGTATCTAAAGGGTACTCAAAATCAAGGTTTGTACTTCCCATACATATCAAATTTGGACATCAAACTTTATTCAGATGCGATTGGGCAGGTTGTAAGGATGACAGGAGGAGTACTTCTGGTTATATTTCTTTTCGAGGTGATAAGCCCATTTCATGGTCTTCCAAGAAGCAACCTGTTGTTGCTTTATCCTCAATAGAGGCTGAATATACAGGATTAGTACTCAAGATACCATATAGATTAGATTTCTCTACTCAGATTTGGGACTTGACACACACGCACTCACCTATGATCTTTGGTGACAATACAAGTTCTTTACATCTTGTAGAAAATTGTATCTATCATGCAAGAACTAAGCATATAGAAGTTCACTACCATTATGTGAGAGAGAAGCGATTGAGTAGGGAGATTGAACTTGCATATGTATCCACTAATATGCAATGTGTAGACTTATTGACCAAAGCACTTGATGGTACTAAACTTTGCAGGTTTAAAGCTATGATTGAATTGTAGGACATTCAAGAGGATTCATGAAGAAGACCAAGCCAAGATGTTTGGCTTGAGGGGGAGATGTTGGTGCAAATGCCAAGCCTTTACACTTGGCTAGGCATTGAAGAAGCTATGTGCAGAAACTTGAAGGACCACATGACCCATTGCTTGTAAAGATAGATCATTTACTTCTTGTAAAAGTAGAGAGAATATTGTAATCCCATTTATTTCGTGGATTTTGGAAAGCTAAAACCTACGAATCTCACTTAGAAGAATTAATCCTAACTTAGAGGAACACTTTTAGGTGGAGCTCTATTTGAATTTCAAAATTCAAACTTGGAGAAAACTCAATATATAAAGTACTTGAAAACTCATGGCTTTATGCCCCCATTACTGAGCCTATTGTAGATCATTTTGTTAAGGTTGAGAGGCTTACACTATAGCCTACTCTTATCACGATCATTGGGCATCATATTCATGCCAACGATCATGTATAACATTGTTACATAATACATTACATCATTGATCATGTTCATCTTCTCCTCTGTTATATCTACTCAAAATAGTGTACTTGTAATGCTCATATCGTAGCGATGTCTCCACCATTTTCAATGATCTATAGCTTGTTGGAGCCAGCTCAGATTCTACTACAAGCTATCAATTTTGAAGGTATTTGATTCAGCCATTTGGGAGAAAATCACCTCCAAGTGTTCACTAGTCATTCTTTGCACATCTCCTAAAAGGTCAAGGGTAAGGCTTCACTTGTTAAATTGATTGCTCTATGTATACTCAATTGTTTTAAGTGATTTCACTTGGAATGTCTAGCTCTCTAAGCTAATTAGATGCTCTCGAAAGGAATTTTTTTAATTGCCACTATACAATGAGTACTGAGCAAAACATCCATCAAGTATTAAGACCAAAATAGCAAGTTTTTTGGTCACAAGCTAGTTGCAAAGTTATCTATTTTGAAATAATTGTTTGAAGCATCATCTCCAAAGTACATAGGTACTTTATGTATGTAATTTACAAGCTAAGAGGGCCTACAACATAACTCTGAAGTGAAAGAGGGCAGGTACAAAGCTGGGATTAGCAGTACCAACTCATTTCTTGAGGTGTCCATCCATCTTTCCCAACACTCTAGTCACAATACCTACTTAAATTTGGCAACATGATCATAGGGATCTCCTATCCCATCAAAGTAATTTTTCATTGACTTTACTAATTGAGTGGGTCTTAGTATCCTTGATTGACTTTACTTCTCGCCTTTCTTTGTTCCTCTCTCTTTGAGTACCATGGGCTAGGGATGTCTCGGCACCTTGATGACTAGTGTTCCCATGTGCTCATAATGGGGGTAACACTAACTTGCCTCTCCATGTATAGGCATGTCTCACATGATCTGATACTACAAACACTCGTTTTGAAGTGTAAGTCTAGGTAAACTACCTTTCTAGGTGTGTCTGTGTCCTTGAATTCATAATTGGTGATGGAACTTACTTCTCTTGGTTGTTCCATTCTGTATCTCCAAAATGATTCATCTGTGTGGTCCTTGTTCAAGAAAAATTCAATGCTTCTATTATCCTTAGGGATCCATTCTGGGTTTAGTACTGCAGAAAGTCTAAGTTTTTACATTTTTGGAGCTCTCCTATTGTTTTGGATTATTGTTCCTACAAGAAAACTCAAAAACATGCACACACATACAAGATCAAAAGCTCTCTCCCTCTCTCTCGCATGTGCAAATGAGGGAAATGGGGAGGATAGGTGGATATGGTGAGAATTTTTATTTTTTTGGAGTGGAAGAAGATGATGTGGTGGTGAAGGAGGAGTGTAGAGGAGATGAAAAATGCAAAAAAATACTCAAAAACAAAAATAAAAACGGAAATTTTTACATTCCACCTCCAGCTCATGCTATACTCTTACCATCATGCATTCGTCCTAGAACTTGATCCCCGACAATCGTGCCAAATTTGGTGGTGCTCTAGCACAATGGTAAGCACCACGTTAAGAAGCTCCACCTCCTTAATGTCAATCAGTGGAAGAGATAGGAGTGATATGAAGATCGTGCATGCAAGAAATAGTGGGAGTGAAGGTGAGAAGCAAGAAGATGCACACATGCATACACACACACACATGTAAGTAGACAAGCAAGACAATGGAAAATTGCAACACAATACTTTACCGCATGTTCTTGAGCTCTCCAAGTGATAAAAAGCCGACCATCCTTGGCAACAGCACCAAAAAGTGTTGAGGTTATAGCAAGGAACGACCAAAAACACTCACCACCTTGCATGGAAGCAAGAAGGAAAGCTCAAGAGTGACTCTCCTCTCATCCACCCCTACCTCCCACATGTTCAAGCCATTGGCATCAGCCCCATGCTATGCCACATGATTGAAAACAACGAGAATAGGGAGTCAAGGATCTTAGTCCATGAGGAAAATACAAGCAAATGCAACTACTCTACTCACACAGAGGAGAGACATGCATAGGAACACAAACTCCACTCTCACACACTCACAAAGACACAAATAGATGTAAATGTAACAAGTCTTGGAGTAAATGAGAGCCTTCTTCCATTGATAAGAGATATTACATGAGAGCACGTCGAACAAAAGCTCCCCTCTTTACAAAAATGAGCTTCTATTTATAGGCTAAGCTCTATTCCCCATGTGCTTCTTTGAAAAGTAAAAAAGGTGATTCTCTCTCTAACTACCATATCCTCTAGGATATTCCAAGATCAAATATGTAGCCACCAAATCCCAATGAAGGGCATGCATGGGAATTTCTACGTGGGATTTCTTTTAGGAGAGCTAAAAGGTAAATTATCCAAGGGTCACATATACTATGGTATAAGGAAATATCAAAAAGTGATTTTTGGAGAGTGTTCACATGTGACACTCAAGTATATACAAAAAAGGTTATTTCCCATGGTCTAGGGAGGGTTCTCATGCACAAATGAGGATGTGTGCATACCCTACAACCCAACACTCTCCTGATGTGGTAGTGTTAAACAAAAAAAATGTACTTGACATAACAAAATTTGCCGCTGATTTGCAATCGTTTAGAGGGAAGCTGTGTCTTTGACCTTCCTATTCTATAGTTAACAGAGTCGTAAAAAGGATGAATCATTCAGTCGAATACATAAGTTTTAGATATCATCATCATCATCAGGGACAAAGATAAACTACGTCCCTCTTCTTAGGCAAGTGTACAAGTTGTTGGAGCAAGTCTATGACAAGCCTAAGTATTGGCTTGAGTCCCACAAAGTCATAGAAGAAGCCTTAAAATGAAGACAATTTAAAGTTCACTTGTGAACTACCTCTTACTTTTGAAGACTTAATGTAAAAGTGAAAGAATCTTAAGTGGTTGAGTCCACTTGGTCAAAAAGGGAAAGAGGAGCCACGAATTCATGATTTGTGGTAGATAGAGAATCAAATCAATCACTAATTGATTGGAGAGTGATTGAGGGAAGTTAGCCTCCCAAGATCAACTATAAATACATGGTAGTCTTAATCGTGGTTATGTGAAGACCTCCAAGAGCCAAACTTTATGCCATATCAAGGTGTGATTACAAGGCACAAATATTTATCAGTAAGTCCATTGTATAGTACAATCAATATACTTCCATTTTCATGATCATTTGAGTTCATATTTCCATGTTCTTGTGAAGTGTACTGCTCACAACCATATCTCTCAGTTTTCTTAGTCAGATTGCAGAGATTGTTTCTCTGCGCTTGGTGCATCATTTTCAGTGATTTAACTTGGTAAAGTTAGCTCTATAAGTCTACTATATGCTCATCAATTTTCATTTCATTTGGGTATTCCAATCTTTAGTTATGTTGAGTTGAATTCAACACTGTCTGTTCATTTTCACTTCTCTGTCAGGTACCTGACTTTTTACTCATCTTGTCAGAGCTTTTTCTTAGTGTGTACTTATCCAAACTCAATGATTTAAATCTTGTTGGATTCAGCATACTGCCTAGTATAAGCATACAAATGCTCATAATCATTGGATCCTTAAATCTGGAGTTACGTCTATTTTTTTGCTCACTAGTCTCATTACTGTAGCAGCCCATGAAAATCGGGATGATGTCATTACTTGTTAAACATCATTCTCAGTGTGTGGTTCATTATTTTTTATGTGATTACTCTTGAAAGTTAGCTCTTTAAGTTAACTAGACTTTTCCAGGAGGAATTAAGCTAATTTCTGTTGTGCTCAGAGAATTATGCAAAACACTGGATAGGTGTATGAACCAAAATAGCAAGTTCTTCACCTTTCAGCTAACTCCAACTTATCTTTTTTTATCTATCTTTTTGAGAGTGATATTCCAAGGTACATAGGGTGTCTAATACATCCATTGGAAAGCTAAAAGGGCCCACCACATACTCCTGGAGTTCATTTGGCTGGTGTAGATCAAGGATTTTGCAACACCTCTTCATATTGATGCACATACCTATCCATCTCTTCAGAGTGGTATCAGAGCAAGGTTGGACAACATGGCAGATGGATTTCCTTCATCAATTGACAAATTGGACAGAGCTAACTACTCAGCTTGGTCATTAAGAATGGAATCTTATCTCCAAGGTAGAAGTTTATATGGTTATGTGGCTGGAGATGAAGTTATGCCAAGTTTCAAGAACAAAAGACAACCAACACAAGAAGAGCAAGAAAGATTGAGCACATGGTGCTCCAAGGATGCACTTGCAAGGTCTTATCTTCTCAACTCTATCTCATTTTTTTTGTTGCCTCACATCAGAAGTTGTAAGACACCTCAGGAAGTGCGGGATGAACTTGAAGCCTTCTTCTCTTCAAGTACCAAAGCTAGGAAGCATCAATTATGGCTGGATTTCACAACTCTCAAGAAGGCTCCCAAACAAAATGTGACTGATTTTGTCACAAAGCTCAAGGACATAGCAGATCAGTTGGGAACCATTGGAGAGGTAATAGATGAAGAGCAAATTGTAAGGCAGGTCATCAATGGCTTGAAATCAGATGACAAGTGGGAAGCATTCACCACAGCTATAGATTTGTACATGGACATGCATGTACCTGATTTCAATACACTCATTGGACAACTACTTACTCAAGACGCAAAGCTTATCAAAAATAGAGAAATCTCTAAAGGTAATCAATCTTCAGCTTTATACACTGATAAAAGCAAGTCCAAAGATAACAAAGGAAAGGCAAAGAAAGTGGATGATGAAGCAGGAACATATCAAGCTAACTATGCAGGTAGAGGAAGACATGGCAGAGGTAGAGGAAGAGGAGGTAGACAAGGCAGGGGGAGATTCCAAGACTCCAACTCATGTTCTATTTGTGGATTAACTAATCATACAACTAAAAATTGCTTTAGGAATTCCAGGAATCAAAGAGGCGGAGGATACAATAGAGGAAGTTATGGCTACTCAAGAGGAAGGTTCAACAATTATCATGGAAACTACAACAACTACAATCATTCAAACTATCAAGGAGGCTAAAAAGGAAGGAGAAACTTCAATAACTACACAGAAGACTCAAACAAAGAGGATTCATCATTGATCATGAACATGGCTATGCCACAAGGTAAATATGATGAGCATGTTTTCTACATAGATTCAAGTTGTTCAAATCATGTGGCAGGAAATGTGGCACTTTTATCAGATTTAGAAGATCCAAGGAATAAGCATGAGATACATACAGGAGATGATACAAGACATCTTAAGGAAAAAATAGGCAATGTCAAAGCACCTGATGGAAACATCAACCTACTTAGTAAGGTACTCTATGTCCCTACCATTACAAAGAATTTGGTAAGTGTTGGGCAGATAGTAGAGAAAGGATTGCAAGTCAGGTTCACAAAAATAGGAGCATTTGTTGAAGATCCAAGTCAAGGATTCAAAAGAATTGCAAAAGGTGAAAAGATAGGTAGATTGTTCACATTTGAATTACAAGACACTAGAAACATTGCTCTCTTTAATTATGGTAGTCAAACACTCACAGAATTGGAAGTATGGCGCAAAACATTAGCACATATTGGTGAAAGTTCATTAAAGCAAATTTGCAAGGACCAAAGTGTACTTGGACTCCCTAATTTGTCAAAACAACATATGATTTATAAGTGTAGTGCATGTCAATTTGGAAAGTCTCACAGGTTACCATTCATGAAGAAAGGTTATATGCATGGAGATCTCTTGGAGTTGGTTCATACATATGTATGGGGACCTAGCAAGGAAGCTTCAATATCTGGATTAAGGTATTATGTCTCCTTTATTGATGATTGCAGCAGATGGATGTTAGTAGCAGACAAGGAACTGAAGGACTGACAAGGCATGGCAGTCAGAGAAGAGAGTCAGAGGGGAGAGAAGGCACAAGCAGACAAGGGAGTCAACGACGATCTGGCAAGTAGGCCAATAATTTTCTTCACGAAGAAGCAAGTACGAGCATTCACGCAGATCTAGCACTAAGGCAACCCTTTAATTTTTCAAAATCCTTACCCAAATTAAAAGTGATTCTCATCACTAACAACCCCTGTAAATACCATGTTCACCTTTTTGTAGCTCCATTTTGTGCAAGCCGAGGAGTCCTCGAGCTTGAGGAGCCTTAGAAGTAGTTACTTACCAATTTTCGTAATTTTTAGATCTCGTTTGAGCCCTCAAATAAGCCCTGGAACCTAATTTTTAACTAGGCCGGACACTAGGTCTGAACAGGGCCAAAGCTAGTCAAAAACTATAAAAGGAGCTAGAGAGCTCATTTTTGGGGCTAGATTGTAATTGAAACGAACTTGTAAGAGCTTTTTGAAAGTAATCTAAGAACTCCATTACTTCTCACTCTTTGTCTTGCCGTGTGTGCGCGTGTGTGTGTATGTGTGTGCATGCTTGTGTGCTTCTCACTCACGCACTTGTGCCGCCACTTGCTCGAGGTCTTCATACCATCCTCTCGTCTTCCCGGATTGACATTAAAGGAGGTGCTACTCATCACTGAGCTACACCAAATTTTGGCGCCGTTGCCGGGGACCGAGCTTTGAGGACAAGCGTGTGATGGTAAGATGTAGAGTTGACGCGTTGGAGTTGTAGGTATTTTCTTCACTTTCATCTATTTTCTTGTTTTTTCTTCACCATCTTCATCACCATCATCATCATCACCATCTCCCACCTCCATCTCCATCATCGCGAAAATCTTCAGTTTTGATCATATCACCATCTCCACCTCATTTCCTTCATTCTACTTGTGAGAGAGAGCGATATTGCTTGCACTGTTTTTGCATGTTTGTTGTGTTTTTTGCAGGTATCATCATCATCATCCCCGCCAGCACGCTACGCAGGTACGAAACTCGTCGAATTTGTCTCGCAGTCGCCAGCCTCTGTCGATCGCGATCGACAGAAAATTCGATCATTTGGTAAAAGAAAGTTCACCACTAGCACAAGCATGATGAGCACATCCCAAATCACCTAAAACAATAGAAAAATTCCGTGTTTTTCTGTCAATCGCGACCGACAGACTTCACGACCGACAGACTGCCATGTAGGACCCTGTCAATCGCGATTGACACCGTCGATCGCGATCGACAGCCACGACCGACACCTCTGTCAGTCGCGATTGACACCGTCGATCGCGACCGACTGAAATTCAACGATTGATTGACTTTTTCGCGTAGCCACGTGTCCATCGCGACTGATAGGCCCCCGATTGACTGAAATTTCGGCGAAAAACCCGGAAAACGTGTCGATCGCGATTGATACCATCGATCGCGATTGACAGCCACGATCGACTCTGTCGATCACGATTGACACTGTCGATCGCGACTGACAGGCCCGACGGACACCTCTGTCAATCGCGATTGACAGACCTGTCGATCGCGATTGACAGGCTTTTCGGCCAAAAATTAGGGTTTGTTTTTGTTCAAAATTGGGGATAATTTTGGGGCAAAATAGTCAATCCATTAGCATTTCTAGAGGTTCCTACACTTGAGATTTGGGAGAAAACCCTAGGATCTGTCAGCCAGATTGAATCCTGTTTTAACCCCTAAACCCTGAACAGTCATAACTTTTCCATTCGGAATCCATTTTTTGAGCTCAAAGTCAGGGGTCTTTAGAATTGTTTTCCTAAAAATCACTATGCAAATTAGTGTGTGTGCTACAGGAATGAAAATCATTGGTTCTGTCTTTAGAATTTAAATCTTAAAGCTAGCTTTGGAACTCTTACAGATCTATTGAGAGCATCGGAAGGCGTTCTAAGCAAGTGTAAGTGCAAGCTTGGGAACACACTTCCTGGGCATTCAAGGCAACCAAGAAGGAAACAAAAGGTTGGAAATTCTCAACTCCCTTTGTCAATTCCTAGCTTAGGCTAAGAACGACTAGTGATAGGAGTAAGCCAGGGCGACGATAGGCAGTTATCAAGTTGAAGACTACCTAAAAACTCAAGTTCAAGTTAAAAACCTAATCTCTGTGCTGTCGATAACACAAAGGAAAAGAACCTAACGTGGAATGATCAACTCCAAGTACGAAAACTACTCAAGTATTCCTGACGACACAATATCAGACAAGATCATAAACACGATAATCAACATAAAAAGGGGATTAAGTAATTGGTACAAAAGGACTCTGCAACGAGGTTGTACTCTGGACAAAAATTGGGCTACTTAAATAGGCATATGAACCTTAGATCAGGACGACATCTAGTAAGGGATAGACAAAGTCTTAGGTCTTCAGAGGCTAGTGTCAACCACACTGCTAGGTCGTGGGCCCAGCAGTTGAGCCACCACTCCTACTACCCTAGCTCTGATACCAGTGAATCAGAGATGTCTCAAGGCATGGAGAGACGTACAGGCAGTTCAGGAGTGCCATACCTGCATAGGGTAGAAGGCCCTTACAAAATGCAGTTGGAATACCTTAGGACCAACCGATTAGGTGCCAGCATCTATGAGGACGGCCTAGGAAGATCTGTGGTACAGATTAAGAATCCTGATCAATCCATTGGACTAGAGCACCCAGCTGTCAAGTTTGAAAATGGAGCATACTTGGACAAAGAAGGAACCATATACATAGTCACCAGTCACCTAGATAGGACGGACGAATTTGGGAATGTGATCTCAGAAGCAGACTTAGGGGACCTAGAGCAAGGAAACATGGGAACAGAACCTAGAACCCCTCGAGGCAAATCGGTTCTCACTAGGATTATCACACCAGAGTGGATTCCCCAGGATAATAAGAGCATAGATTTGCTCCTCAATCGAGAGACTGACGAAGCCTTTTGGAGGTACAAATCTGATCAGCCAACTGATATAGGAACAATCATGATCTATGAGTTTAAGGATCCTGATAGCCCAGGTAGAGTGACCTACTTAGATCACGCTTCGGAGACGATCTTTGTGGTGACAGAACATGATAGGCATGCTTACACTTGGAAGGGTGAATTCGTTTTCCCCCAACCAAGATCGAATGTATCCTATGGTCACCCTGGTGCTGGAACATCCCAAGCTCATGGAATGCAAAGAGATAGAAGTAGAGATAGACCAGAAGTAAGCTTTGCCAACCCAGTGGGCAGAGAAAGAACAAGGACGAAAACAAATAGAGTAGAACCTGAGATACTTAGAGCTCACAGGAATCAAAGAAATGCGGATGAGTTCCCTCTACCACGACCTAGAGAGCACACAAGGACTTTGAGACCGACTCAGCTAGTTAAGTCCATGAAGAACTACTTCAATGGCACTGGAGATCCATACGATCATGTGGCTGAGTTTAGGCAAGTCTTGAGAGCTGAACAAGTGGAGGATCTATTCACGCAGTACAATGCCTTTGGTCTGACCCTTAGGAACACTGCCCTGACATGGTTTCAGCCACTAAATGAGAGGCAGTTCAGGAGCATAGACCAACTCCTAGAGGCTTTCATTATTGAATTCTCTAAGAGTGGCATAAGGCATAATACCTCCTCGCTGATTCACAGCTTCAAGCAAACCCCTCAAGAAACCGTGAGACTTGCAGGAAGAAGATTTAGGCAATACTTAGAAAGATGCCCTGTCTCGGAGCTTCCCACACCAGCTAAGCAAGTGGCTTTATTCCTGGATGGATTGCTAAGTACTAAATTGAGATCTTATGTGTACTTGAAGGACCCTAGGACCATAGAAGAGTGTGTGCGCATGTGCATTGATATCGAGGATAACCTAGGGGAGGAGTTAGAGCTTTCCAAGATATACAAAGATTCGGATAGTGCCTCTAACCTCTCTTCCACGCAATCCACATCGATTGAGGAACTTGCAGAGAAAGTTGCTCAGAAACTAGGTGTCTCTAGCAAACAAATTCCGAGATTTGCCCCTGTAAAAAGATGGTATACTTGTGGCGGCGACCACATGGCGAATGTATGTCCCATTATGGCTCAACCCCAAGTAAATCCTAGTAGCGAGTACTGCACCATAGAACGAAGATACACCAATCACACCGCGCAAGATTGCCCATACAATAAGCAAGCGGTTAGGCAAACCTACCCTCAGCCATACCCTCAACAAGGAAGATACCAGAATCAGTACCCACCTCAGCAATACGCTAGGCCTCAGCAAAATTACCAACCGCAACATCGAGCCCAACTGAGACCTCAGCCAGTGTTAGCACAACAACCAACCGCTCCTACGAATGTGATTCCGGTAAAGTATGCAGTTGCAGAAGAGAACCTGAATAGAGCTATAGTCCCTGTAACACCACTGCTTTCTGAAAGTGACCCCAGTGACCATAGCTTTGATTCTACACATGATGATAGTCCCCAGGCATACTACATGCAATCTCCTGAACATGGTGAGTCCTACTATAGTGAAGAACCGAGTGAACCTAGTTGGGAGTCAGATCACACAAACGTCATGTATGCAAACCCCAACCCTAGACCTCAACCTAGGCAGGTAAGACCCCCATTCCCTAGAGGACCATGCTACAGATGTCAGGGGGATCACCTCATTCGTGATTGTCCTGTGCCTCCACCGACACAACCCCAGTCAGTAACGATCCAGGGTTTTTGCCAAGACTGTGGAAAGGAACATCTCTTACGAGACTGCCCTAGGAATCCTAATAATATGCCAAAAATCACTCCTATCAACGTTGTTGGGTTAGTGGTAGACTCCACAGGGAGCGTGACTTCCACTGCACCAGTACAAGTAATCACTAGAGCCCAAGCACTACAGCAAAACCAGGGTGTGGGTCAGGAAAAGAGCCCAGATGTTAGTGAAACAGAGAGTACGACAAAGAAGAGGACTAGAGCGTGGAAAGATAGTCGGGAAAGAATGAAAAGACAATGGGCTAAAAAGATGAGTGAACTTGAGGAAAGCATAAGAGAAACCAAAGCCAGGATAACTGAACTCACATCTCAAACTCCCTCTCACACTACTCCACCTCCACCATTCCCAACTCCATCCCACCCGCCACCTTCCGACCCGCCTCAACTAGTTCCACCACCCCCTAGAGTAGGATCAGTCCTAGCAGATCCCACTCCAGAAGACCTTAATATGATGCTTAAAGCATATCAGGCCAGAATCCAAGAAGGGCCAAATGTAACTGATCATGAAAAGTGTTAGCCAAGAGCAGAACTAGAGTTAGAACGAACCAAAATTTGTGCTAAGATGGTGGAATTGGCTCAGACCATGTTTGAGGCCAGTCGCCTATTTAACATCTCTAGTTCAGCGAAGACACAGTTGCACTTTGATGGACTGTTAGAAAGAATAGAGAAGGTGATTGCACAATCAGAAAAGGAACCCCCCTCTCAACACAAGGACAAGGCAAGTGAAAGAGCAAGTCTTCCTGCCCAGAAAGCCTATGCGCCTGAAGCCTATGTGCCTAACTCTACGGAGCCAGACACATCATCTTCTATGAATCGGTTCACACCAGAATTCCTACGCGAGATTCAAGAAGACAAATGGGCCAAAGAGAGTGAAGTCCCTCCTCCTATTGAACTTGTGGATGATGCACATGACCAATTCCCACAAGATATCCCATCCATTTATGAGGAGCAGGAGAGCACCCAATCTCAGGAAAGATTAGACCTTGAGTCTAACTCTCTACAAGAATTACCCCACTTCACAGGCCCATGGGAAGCAAGGTCCATCTGTATGAGAGCACCTACAGTCATGGTAAGAAACGAAGACTCAGTCTTACCTAGGAACACAGAGGTAGTGAAAAACACTAAAGTGCACTGCAATCTCCAGTTAGAAGAGCTACTCAAGGTTAGACCTGAATTATGGAAACATGTAGCCAAACAAGTACCAGAAATAGCTAAACCTCGTTCCCAGGTAGGATCCCAGAGAACAGTGCCAGAAATACCCTTGGATAGGATAGGAGATATGTGTGAAGGTGAAGAAGGGAACACCTATCTTCCCATTACCTACCAAGAGTACACCACCAAGGCAATTTTGGACTCAGGTGTAGGAGTTGCAATTGCCACCACTTCCCTACGGAAGCGTTGGGGCAAGCCAGCACTCAGGCCAACGAGAATGAAATTGCAGATGGCCGATGGTCACATAGAGAGACCCCTAGTGTTGTTAGAAGGAATAACTCTCACTACATGTGGTGTTGAGTTCGAGCATACATTTGCTATATGTGACTTTAGCAAAAATCATGCCTATGAGATGATTTTGGGAAGACCATTTATGCGACAGTTGCAAGTGGTACAGGACTGGGGAACCAACTCCTTGTATTTGCAACACTTAGGTGTTACAACCAAAGTAAATCTCAAAGATTACTCTCATAGAGACGTACCTCCCATCCAATGGAATCCCATCCATAGAGCCAAAGATGATACGGAATCTGTGCATTCCATAGGATCAGGATCCTCATGGATGCATGAAGACACCCACTTATGGATGTGCAAGGTAGCAGTAGAAGAAGAGAAGAGAGAGAAAGCCAGAGAGGTAGGTGCGAAAGAAACCCATAGATCAATCCAAGACCCAGCCTATGCACCTGTAGTTTTTCCAGACGAAGAATTTGAACCTCACGGCTGGGCAGAAATCCTAGCAACAATGGATGTAGCCATCAATGAGGAACAATGGACACCTCACTGTGATGAGGATGGCTATGACATTTCAATCTTCTCCATAGAGCCAATCATGGGAGAGGCAGTTCTAGAAGAATGCGAACCTAGCCCTTATGCAATTGAGGATGCAAGTGACTCCGATCTAGAGTCAATCATTATGGACCTACCTTTTGCATCAGATGAAGAATACTTCCACGAAGTAGAATTTCAACCCCAGAGGCATGGAGATCTTACAAACGATGTGAGATTAGCCACACATGTGACACTGAAGGAAGAAGGAAAGAAACGAAAGAATAAAGAAGTCTCACCAGAAGAGGAAGAATCCTTGTTTGAGGTCCCAGAAAATTTTAAGAAGTACGAGATAGACGACAGGAGAGTCATGATAAGAATGCCTAAACGAGAGGCGCAATCAGGAGAGGCCTATGATAACAAAGAAACCACCAAGAAAATAGTAGTGGCCCTAGAAGAAGGAGAGGAGAGATGCACGTACATAGGCCATGACCTAACAGAGGAAGAGGAGCATGCGTTAATTGCCTTGCTAAGAGAATACAGAGATGTGTTCGCTTGGAGTTACAAGGATTTGAAGGGTGTGGACTCTGACATATGCTCACACACCATCCCCATGACTTCAGATGCCAAACCCTCTAAGCAAAAGCCCTACACATATAATGATAATTACGCTGCTAAGATCAAAGAGGAGATAGATAGACTGGTCGAAGCTGGATTTATCTATGAAATTGAGCACACTGAGTGGGTATCCCCCATCGTAGTGGTGCCCAAGAAGAATGGCAAGCTGCGTGTATGCATTAACTTGAAGAAGGTCAATGCAGCCACAATTCGAGATAACTATCTGCTTCCCATCACAGAACATCTCTTAGAAAGAGTAGCAGGTAAGGAAGTGTACAACTTCCTCGATGGATTTTCGGGCTACAATCAAGTAGCCATAGCTCTAGAAGATCAGCATAAGACAGCTTTTGCCACAGAGTGGGGTATATTTGCCTTTCGTGTAATGCCATTTGGGCTTACCAATGCACCAGCTACCTTCCAGAGACTAATGTGCCATGTGTTTAAGGAGTTCCTGAGGAAGAACTTAGAGGTCTATGTTGATGATCTTTGTGCTCATTCCAACATTAGACAAACCCATATCCCTGAACTCAGACAAATCTTTGACAAATGTAGAGAATATCAAGTCTGCCTAAACCCAGAAAAGTGTGTTTTCATGGTCAGGCAAGGCAAGATTCTAGGACACATAGTGTCAAAGAATGGCATATCTACTGACGAAGAGAAAGTGAGAGCCATAGCAGAGCTACCTAGGCCAAGGAATGTCAAGGAAGTACAAGCTTTCATGGGACATTGTGGTTACTACCGCCGGTTCATTCACATGTATGCTGTCATTGCAAAGCCCATGTACGGACTTCTGACTAACTTTGAGTGGAGGGATGAATGTGAGAATTCCTTCCAGGAGCTTAAACGAAGATTATGTTCAGCACCAATCTTGACCACACCAGATTGGAATAAACCATTCCATGTTCATGTGGATGCATCCAATTATGCCATTGGATGTGTGCTTGCACAACCTACTGGTGAAGGTAATATGGATCTTCCAATTGCCTACGCTAGTAGACAATTGAATGCAGCCGAACGAAATTACACCACTACGGAGAGAGAAGGCTTAGGCATGGTGTATGCAGTTAAGAAATTTAGACACTATTTGCTTGCAAATAAGTTTAAATTTTTCACTGACCACCAAGCATTGCTATATCTTGTGAACAAGCCATGTAATACAGGTAGATTAGTAAGATGGTTTCTCTTACTAATGGAATATGACTTCGAGGTTGTGGTGAGAAAAGGGAGGACTCATTTGAGAGCAGATCATCTCTCTAGGCTCACATCTGGAGAAGCCCCACAAGGAGTATCAGATGACCTTCCTGACGCTTACTTGTTTAATTTGGAAGTGGTGCCGCAGTGGGCTAAGCCATTGGTACCAGTATTGACATACGGGCCTAACCATCAAGTAGTAAACACACGGAATAGAGAGGTTGTGAAAGCCCAAAAGTACCACATCATGGCAGGAAGCATGTACAAGCACACGGATCAAGGAATCTTGGCCTGTTGTGTGGAAGAGGATGAGTACGCTAAATGGTTGCATTTAGCACATGTAGGTGCATTAGAGCAACACTACTCAAAGCAACGAACCTTACTGACGCTAAGGAGACTCGGAGTCCATTGGCCAACTATGGAAGCGGATGTCCAAAGGTTGTGCAAAGAATGCCCAATCTATCGCACTAAACCACCGGTGGAACATGCCACTCTTTATCAAGTGTCCATTGTGCCAGATTGGAGTGAACCACTAGTATCCTTCCTGAGGACGAGAACATTCCCTCCAGATATGACCTTGGCTAGGAAAAGAAGTTTAGAACAAGAAGCCCAGGATTACTCTCTTATTGGCGATAATCTATACAAACGTGGTAAAGATGGTTACTTGAGACTATGTGTCCATGAAAGTGAATATCTCAAGATCTTGGAAACTGCTCACCAAGGTGTAGCAGGAGGACACTTTGGACCAGATTGGGTGATCAAGGCAATACTATTTGCGGGCTTCTGGTGGCCAACCCTTCACATGGATGCACATACCTATGTGAAACGGTGTGATGTCTGTCAGAGAACTCAGTATCCTGTACGTAAAGATGAGATGCCACTGAAACCTATGATGGGTGGACGTGCATTCTCTAAGTGGGGAATAGACTTCGTAGGTCCTATTAATCCCCCAGCTAAAGGTTCTCATGCAGAATACATCATTGTTGCAACAGACTATCTAACTAAGTGGGTAGAGGTAAAAGCCACAACGAAGAACGATGCTCAAACAACTGCTAAATTCTTGTTTGAGAATGTATTCACAAGATATGGGCTACCTATAGAGCTTGTAAGTGATAGAGGCACTCACTTCTTGAACGAAGTGATTGAAAATCTACTCCAAGAATTCTTGGTAATACATAAGAAGTCTGCCCCCTATCACCCTCAAGCTAATGGACAAGCCGAAAGCACCAACAAGATCTTATGCAATGTACTGACAAAATTAGTGAACACTAAACGCTATGATTGGGACAAACAACTACACCATGTTGTTTGGGCATACCGAGTTGCCTACAAAACGGTACTCCAAGCCACCCCCTTTCAGATGGTATTTGGCCAAAACGCGGTGCTACCCTTGGACTTCTTGATACCTACATTGAAGGTAGCACAAGAGCACGAATGGACGGGTCATGAACTCTCCTCTAGAATTTTTGACCTTGAACGATTAGGAGAAACAAGACTGAGAGCAGCTGCGGGGATATATGCAGCTAAGAAGAGACAGAAGGCATACTTTGATGCCCATGTGAAGGATAAGGGCTTGAAAGCAGGAGATCTAGTTTTAGTCTACACATTGAAACAACATGCAAGGAAGCTAGAAAAGAGAGGCTACGGACCTATGATCATCAATAGGATCTCCACGAGTGGAGCAGTACAACTAGCCACTTTAGAGGGTGATGTTCTCCCAAACTATATTAGCGGATGCAGAGTCAAGTTGTATCAGGAACCCCTCACCGAGGAAATGCTAAGTCGACTCAGCACTGCTAAGAAACGTAAAGAGGAAGAAAAGCGAATTCGAGAAGAAGCTCAAGCAGAAGCCCTAGAGTGCATCCGGAGAATGAAATTAAGAAGACAAGGTAGAGAGCACCCTAGGCAAGATGCATATGCAGATCAAGGATATGACGTGGCTATGTGTGAAGTTTCAGGTGCTAGCTCACATAGGATAACTGATCGACGTCCTTTCATAACCTTAGATATAGGACAAGGAAAGAGTGCAAGGACTGTAAGAGCCTTGATTGACTCAGGTGCAGCCACTAGTGCTGTTAAATTGTCTTACTGTCAAGAGTTGCAATTAAATGTCAATCCTGTGGAAGCATATCTCATAGGATTGGGAGGCGTGGAAACCCCTTGCATGGGCAAGGTGGAACTTCCCCTCTATATTCATGATGAGGCAATGACAGTTAAAGTGCTAGTATGTCAAGATGAGGACCTCACTGAACCTCTCGTCTTGGGTCAAGACTGGATTTATGACCAAGCAGTCAACTTAAACCTAAGAAGTGGACTTCTTCAGGTATGGGTGAAGCAGACTAGAATTACTATGGAGTTAAATAATGGAGCACTCAAGGAACTAGGAAAGGCACAGACTCCTGGTCCCTCCAAGGGTGCACATGAAGTTGACCATGCTGTTCTTGTCCAAGGCTATGTGATGCAGAAGAATGAAGATCTCAAAAAAGGAGTCAGAACCACAACGGAACTCCCTTCTTTTCCAAAGTCCAGAGGGAGGCAGCAACCAAAGGTGGAACAAAGGCAGAAGAAGCAGAGTACTACCTATGTCAGAGATCAAAAGTACCTGCGCAGCAAAATGTCTCAGCTAGTGAAACAAGTGTGGGTGCGGAAAGGCAAACACCCGGTTGCACTCAAGCCAACCACACGGGCAAAGCCTCTTATTAGTAACCAACAACACGACACTAATAAGAAGTCTTTCCGAAGTTCTTCTGCTAACGTGAAGTCTATTTGGGTGCCCAAGAAGTCGATGAAGGCTAGCCCACAATCAAGACAAATTTGGGTGCCTAAGGCTTGTTGGCGGGCTCAAATAGCTACACCAAGACCACACCCTAGACAACATGATCCATTCACTCGCACAGCCGGCATTCACTCGTTTTCAACACTCAGGAACACACCAAGGCTCATGAGCACGAACAGAATCACCGGTAAATGGGTCCCTAAAAGGCCTCATTTTCAAGCCGACTCACCTGTAAAGCTCTCGAGAGTCTCTATGAAACCAAGAGCAAAACCTATCCACTGCATTTGGCAGCCTAAGACTTGTAACAAACCCCCGGACCCCATTTGTAAATCCATGACAACCTACTAACCACATCATTATCACACTACATCATTCCACTTAGCTCTTAGGTCTACTGAACTCCTAACCACACACACACTCACACCGAGCACTTACTAACCTATTATTCGCTCCCGACCCTCATGTTAATGTTGTAATGGGAACAACAACGGTTCTCTCTTGTCCTGTACAATGTTAACACATGTTCTATATTCTCACAGAGATAGGCAGCAAGAAGTAACATGGTAGATACGGTAGGAACTAGCTCCCAGGCAGGCACCAGCCCCCAAGTTGTGGACATTGAAAGCCTTCCGGTCGAGGAGGAATTAAAGGAAAGACCAGCGGCATTAAGGGCATTACATGCCATACCTATTCAGAATCCTCCATAGGGTCACACAATGCCGGTGGGCAAAACCTCACACTGGTTCAGTGACGTTGCGGGACCTCTGGGTGAAGGCACATACATGTGGGAGTCCGAGGTAGAATTCAATGGACGTTGGGGCAGATACCACTTCTTTACCAGGGAGTTTGAAAAGCTACAGAATAACGAAGGAGTGAAGCCGATATGGAAGAAGGCTGGGCTCTATGATTATTTCAAGTTCCAACTACCAAAGCCCGATTTTCTAAGGTGCTCATACTTGATTAGCACCCTCACTCCAAGCAAAGACAAAAAAGGATACAGCTCCTTTGTACTCCCATCACTCACAAGGGGCAACGAGCTGAAGCGTTTCCGCTTGACTATCAACTTGGTAAGAGAAGCTCTCGACATGAAAGGTATGCACATTCCTACGGAGAAAGAGACAATGGTCCCCGATAATATGAAGAACAGGAATCTGACGAAGTTAAAGGACATGGTCGCGATGACACCTACGATCGCCGTTCATTTACGCATGGTCATGCAACATTTTGCATTCCCCGCGCAGGAAAGGTTCACAATGCCTCCCAAAAAGATCTGGTTTAGCCTCTACTTAGCACATGCCTTTGATTTGACAATCAATATGCCCCACTGGATTATCGACCAGATTCATTTGGCTCATCAAAGGTGGTATAAGAAACAAAAATCTGTACTGTATGGTTGCTGTGCGCTTACCAGAATTGTGTATAGATGTCTCGCATATGATGTACCGGTGCAAAGGGCTCTCATTTGGACCAGAGCACAGGAGTTTCAACGCCGACTGTCAGCCGCAGGGCCTCCCTCAAAGAAGATGAGAGGCACCGTCCAGATGCCTTGTGCACAAGCCCGTGGTGCAACCCTAACACCTGAAACAACTCCAAGGCTTCCCAGACGGGTACAACCATTTACTATCAGGTTACCCAGGCACAGCACAGATGGCCCTAACCTTGTGTTTCCACCAGTACCTACTGATCTGGAATTTCCTCACGGATTCACTTTGGAAGATCTAACGGATGAAGAAGTTGCCAGAATCATTGAAGCTGTTAATGCGGAAGTCGAAGCAAAGCAGGGTAGTGGACAACAAACGGCCACAGAACAACCCCAGCCAAGACAACCAGAAGTGGTGGAATTGGAGGATGAAGAAGAAGAAGGCCAAGAGGATGAACAGGAAGGATTTTCTGATGAGGAGGCGCATGACTATGAGCAAGAAGTTATACAGGAGCTAGAGGGTGCCCCAGCATATACAAAGGAGTTGAAAAAGCTCTACGATACCATCAACAGGGTCCAACAACAACATAAGTTATCCCTTGCAGCAGGAAAGGCTATCATGCACCAAATCCTTGAGGAGGAAGGAGTTGACGAACAGTATCGTGCCACATTGGATATGATCTTTGATGCCTTACGAGTACCTGAGGCAGTGCAGACGGCCCTGGCACAATCACGCAGAATGGAAAGAAGATACGGAAGACGCCCCCCACGAACAGGGAAACAAATGAATGTATAAGGATCAGGACCACAAGGCACCCCCACAACCACGGGCACTGCACACACCGCTCACGACACCGAGGAAGCCCATGTGTCCAATCCACCCCCATCACCCCCCTTGCCACCCCCGCCTCCCACTCCACCACATTCACCTCCCCTTACCAATGTAACAACCACCATTACCGCCTCCGAGTCCACCGCCATGACTGAAGCACAAACCGCCAATCAACCCACACACCCTTTCAACACCTCCCGTGTATACACCTCCACTAACACTGTAATCCTAACGGCAGCTACTGACATCCCCATTCCCCCACTCACACTTTCGGGCAGTTCACATTCACAACTGCACACACCACTGTACACATTCACCACAATCACTGCACCCACCATTCCACTATTCACAATCACTCCCACTGCTGCTTCCACCATGGATTTTATGGACATATCACCCTCCACTGCACCTCTCCCTCCCCCCATACGACCACAATCTCCCATTCCCCCACCACCCACTTCACCACTTTCCAGCACCACATTCACACTTCCCTTCCCCTTTCCCTTTCCCTTTGCATTGAACACCCTTACTGCATCCACCCCCATTAATAATGTATTTAATAACATGTATCAGTGCATGTCTCAGTTACAACAACACTATCAGCACCTCGATGCTCAGCATACAAGTTTGTTCAGGAGTCATGAAGCATTACAAGGAAGATTCACTGACTTAGAGCAAGAGAAGAAACAATTACAACAGCAGTTTAGTGCATTACAAGAACAACATGAGCAATTAGTGGCAAATCCACTGCAGCCAGATGCCAAAGAAAGACAACAAATGGATGATCTGCTACACTCCCAAATCACAGAGAACCTCAAGCTCCGCCGCAACATGGCTCTATTACGGAAACATATGTCTGCAGCCCTGGAAGAAAATAGACGGCTTCAGACACAAAACAAAGAGAACTTGGAAGTAGCCATGGACGGTTCCCCACAAGAAATTGACCCGGAGAGGTTTAAGGCCATTCCCTTGGACAATATGCAAATCATATTGGAAACCCATGCTGATCTCCTCGAAGCCCATGCAGCCTTAGAAAAGGAAAGAGACGAACTACGAAGGCAATTGGCAGCTCAACCAGCACCACCCAAAGAGGTCCCAACCACAGTTGACACAACTGATGAAGTAGCAGCGCTCAAAGCACAGCTCGAAGAATTACAAAAGAAAGTGCTTGTGTATGAACGCCAACCCTCCCCCTTGGTGGAACCAGAACCTGAAGACCTAGTACCCATCGAAGTAGAGGAAACCTTTGAGGAACCGTACGTTCCGATGCCAGCACCTGGAGGCAAGCAAACAGATGAGGGCATGGACACCCTTGAAATAGAGGCTCCTGAATGGATGCAGAAATTGGAAAAGGTGGCCACAACACATGATGATAGGGTGGCAGTCCAGATAGCATTGATGTCACGCTTGGAAGAGGTGGTCATAAAATCGGACTATTTTAGGAACCTCTCTCATCACAGGTGGATCGGGACCTCCGACGACTTGTATGTTCCTTTTTGTGTCTTAATGGCAGACTATAATGCTGAGATCAAGCACCACACCTCACGGGAACCAACCTCGGCCACACAGTTTGCACCAGACGACATCCCAGAAAGTGCCAAGCAGGGAAATATTCGCCAACCGACTTGGAGAATTCGACTGCTTGAAACCTACCCGGAAATGAATCGCACATGGAATAACATGCCCCTGTATATCAAGTACAATCCCTACTACTGTCCTGTTTTCCGAAGAAGGTCGTGGCCGGAATACACAAAGATGGTGCTGACAACCAAAGGCTGCGAGAAGTGGCTCAACTATGTCTACTTAGCACCACCTAAAGGTCAACCTACCGTAGGGTATATGATATCGACAATTCGGCATTGGGGTGTCAGGTTCAAAAACGTACCAGATGTCATGACACAGATGTGTCTTAAAATTTTTGAACTCATGATAGTCACCTTCCGGACCTTCAAGAATGTTAAGGAACCTCACCTCTCTGCGCTCGGATTTAATGAAGGCAATCAGGATCTTGTTTATGACATGAGCACAACGCCCTCTATTAATGTTGTTTATGCATGGCATGCCCGCATAAAGTACCTACCGGCCTGCTTCAAACAGACATTTGAAGAGATGTTTGTCACCGGGTTCTGGGAATACCACTCAGAGATCTTCATTCCCAGGCCCTCACATTTATTACAATTGTTTGCAGTGGAACAAGCTCTCCACTCAGATAAGTTACGTATGCCACATCCAGAGGTTCCCGGGCCGGTAGATTGGGATGCTCTACTCACAGATTTGGCCAAAGGATTAAGGATTGCCGAACATCACTTAGCGCAAGATGTCGTTGAGTACTACATCCAAAAACCCACACAACAAGGGTCTGTCAGGGACGACAGACACGAGAGAGGGGGGGGTGTTAGCAGCAGACAAGGAACTGAAGGACTGACAAGGCATGGCAGTCAGAGAAGAGAGTCAGAGGGGAGAGAAGGCACAAGCAGACAAGGGAGTCAACGACGATCTGGCAAGTAGGCCAATAATTTTCTTCACGAAGAAGCAAGTACGAGCATTCACGTAGATCTAGCACTAAGGGAACCCTTTAATTTTTCAAAATCCTTACCCAAATTAAAAGTGATTCTCATCACTAACAACCCCTGTAAATACCATGTTCACCTTTTTGTAGCTCCATTTTGTGCAAGCCGAGGAGTCCTCGAGCTTGAGGAGCCTTAGAAGTAGTTACTTACCAATTTTTGTAATTTTTAGATCTCGTTTGAGCCCTCAAATAAGCCCTGGAACCTAATTTTTAACTAGGCCGGACACTAGGTCTGAACAGGGCCAAAGCTAGTCAAAAACTATAAAAGGAGCTAGAGAGCTCATTTTTGGGGCTAGATTGTAATTGAAACGAACTTGTAAGAGCTTTTTGAAAGTAATCTAAGAACTCCATTACTTCTCACTCTTTGTCTTGCCGTGTGTGCGCGTGTGTGTGTATGTGTGTGCATGCTTGTGTGCTTCTCACTCACGCACTTGTGCCGCCACTTGCTCGAGGTCTTCATACCATCCTCTCGTCTTCCCCGATTGACATTAAAGGAGGTGCTACTCATCACTGAGCTACAATGGACTATCCTATTCTTTATGAAACACAAAGATGAAGTTTTTTCATGTTTCAAAAGATATTTGGCTCTTGTGGAGAATCAAACAGGTAAATCACTAAAAAGGCTAAGGTCAGATGGAGGGGGAGAATACTTCTCCCATGAGTTTGATTCTTTTCTTCAAGAAAGAGGAATCAAAAGAGAGGTAACTACAAGGTACACTCCTGAGCAAAATGGAGTGACAGAAAGGAGGAATAGGACAATTGTTGAAGCTGCAAGGTCCATGTTAAATGAAAAGCATTTGCCTAATTATCGATGGGCTGAGGCTGTATCTACAACCACTTACTTGATTAACAGGTTGCCTTCAAAATCCCTTCATGGGATGACTCCATATGAGGCTTGGAATGGAAGAAGACCAAGCTTAGATCATTGTAAGATTTTTGGATGTATTGCTTTTGCTCATGTTCCTTCACAGGTTAGAGGGAAGATGGATCCAAAGGCAGAAAGGTGTGTATTTATTGGATATGACAACAATCAAAAGGGTTACAAGTTATACAACCCTACCAACAAAGGATTCTTGGTAAGCAGAGATGTAGTTTTTGATGAAAACAATTCATGGTATGAAGATTCATGCAGGAAGGTCAATTTACCATATGATCTTGAAGAAGATTTTCCAAAGCTTGGTAGAGAACAACCAAAGATTGAAGAACAAGACACCTCGGAGGATGATGAAGAATCTCAGATGGAAAAGATCAAAGCATGGAAGTCTAAAGGTAAAGCAAAATTGCACCCTACATAGCACAGTACATAAATCGAGAGGAGCCATCATCCTTTGAAGAGGCCAAAGCAAAATCAGAATGGAAGCATGCAATGAAGGAAGAGATTGAAGCACTTGAGGAAAACAAAACTTGGGATTTGGTGCCCAAGACTTCATCCATGAAGGTAATAGGCTCAAGATGGGTCTAAAAACTCAAGAAGAATTTGGTTCCATTAACACGTATAAGTCAAGGCTTGTAGCAAAAGGCTTTGCACAAACTCAGGGAATTGATTATGAGGAGACCTTCTCTCCTGTAGCAAAGATGCCTACTATTAGGGTTTGCTTAGTATTGCCTTTTCCAAGAATTGGAAGATACTTCAACTAGATGTAAAGAATGCATTCTTGAATGGTTGGATAACAGAAGAGATATATATGGCACAACCACCTGGTTTTGAGAATCAAGTTTATCCTGATTATGTGTGTAAACTTAACAAAGCATTGTATGGTCTTAAGCAAGCTCCAAGAGCTTGGAATTTTAGGCTTGTTTCATTATTGTAGGACAAAGGGTTTCAACCAAGCAAGGCAGATCCTTCACTCTTTATTAAAAAGAGTAATTCTGAGATCATCTACCTATGTGTACATGTAGATGATATTATATTGACAGGAAATGATGCAGATGGTATTAAGAAGATCAAAGATCAGATGAGAGAAGAGTTCAAGATAAGTGATTTGGGTTCACTTACCTACTTCCTAGATTTGGAAGTTGTCTACAAAGATCATGGTTTGTTTCTCACTCAAAGAAAGTACATTAAGGACATGTTGGCAAAATTCAAGATGAAAGATTGTAAGATTGTAGGTACTCCAATGGAGGTCAATCACAAATTGAGCTAACATGAAGGTGAACCCATAGAGGACATCACATCATATCAAAGTCTAGTGGATAGTCTCAACTATGCCGCATTAACAACAGTAGATATATGTTACAATGTCAATTTATGCACACACCAAGGAAACCACATATGGATGCTGCCAAAAGGATTCTCAAGTATCTCAAAGGAACCATAAATGAAGGACTTTATTATCCTTATGTATCTGATTTAGGTTTGAAGCTATTTTCTGATGCAGATTGGGCTGGCTCCAAGGAAGATAGAAGGAGGACTTCAGGTTATCTTACCTTTGTAGGTTCAAAGCTTATTTCATGGTCATCCAAGAAGCAACCCACAGTTTCTCTCTCTTCTATTGAAGCTGAATAGAGAGGTCTTGCCATAGCTACACAAGAAGTTATGTGGACGAAGACATTATTCAAAGATCTTGGATTGGAGTTTGGAAGTCCAACTATTTATCGTGACAATATGAGTCTATTCATTTGGCTGCTAATCCTATTTTTCATGCAAGGACTAAACATATTGAAGTTCATTATCACTATGTAAGAGAGAAGGTTCTAAGAAAAGAGATTCAAATATCATATGTGTCCACTCATCAACAATGTGTAGATGTTCTAACCCAAGCATTGGATGGTACAAAGCTTTGAAAATTCAAAGCCATGTTTGGTTTACAGGTAATCTTGGAAGATTCAAGACCTCAAGCATACTTGGCTTGCGGGGGAGCTGCTGGAGCAAGTCTATGACAAGCCTAAGTATGGCTTGAGTCCCATAAAGTCATAGAAGAAGCCTTAAAATGAAGCGAATGTAAAGTTCACCTGTGAACTTCCTCTTGTAACTTTTGAAGACTTTAATTAATGTAAAAGTGAAAGAATCTTAAGTGGTTGAGTCCATTTGATCAAAAAGAGAAAGAGGAGCCACGAATTCATGATTTGTGGTAGATAGAGAATCAAATCAATCACTAATTGATTGGAGAGTGATTGAGGGAAGTTAGCCTCCCAAGATCAACTATAAATACATGGTAGTCTTAGTCGTGGTTATGTGAAGACCTCCAAGAGCTGAGCTTTATGCCAAAGTGTGATTACAAGGCACACATATGTAAAAATAATTCCATTGTATTGTACAATCAATATTTTTTCATTTTCATGATCATTTGAGTTCATATTTCTATGTTCTTGTGAAGTGTACTACTCACTACCATATCTCTTAGTTTTCTCAGTCAGATTGCAGAGATCGTTTCTCTGAGCTTGGTGCATCCTTTTTAGTGATTTAACTTGATAAAGTTAGCTCTATAAGTCTACTATATGCTCACAAAGTTTCATTTCATTTGGATATTGAAATCTTCAGTTATGTTCAGTTGAAGTAAACCCTGCCTGTTCATTTTCACTTCTCTGTCAGGTACCCGACTTTTTTACTCATCTTGTTAGAGCTGTTTCTCAGTGTGTGCTTATCCCAACTCAATGATTTAAAGCTTGTTGGATTCACCATACTGTCTAGTATAAGCATATAAATTTTCATAATCATTGGATACATAAATCTGTAGTTATATGTATTTTTCTGCTCACTAGTCTCATTACTGTAGCAGCCTGTGAAAATCGAGATGATGTCATCACTTGTTAAACATCATTCTCAGTGTGTGGTTCATTATTTTTTATGATATTACTCTTGAAAGTTAGCTCTTTAAGTTAAATAGACTTCCCCAAGAGGAATTAAGCTAATTGCTGCTGTGCTCAGACAATTATGCAAAACACTGGACAGGTGTATGAACCAAAATAGCAAGTTCTTCACCTCTGAGCTAACTCCAACTTATCTGGTTTGATCTATCTTTTTGAGAGTGATCTTCCAAGGTACATAAGGTTTCTAATACATCCATTGGAAAGCTAAAAGGGCCCACCGCATACTCCTGGAGTTTATTTGGCTAGTGTAGATCAAGGATTTTGCAACACCTCTTCATCTTCAAGCACATACCTATCCATCTCTTCACACAAGTATCTTAGCTTTATGTATTCTAAAACATTCTCCTGAGATATCGCGGCTAGGAGTAAGAAGATATCAATTATTGAGCGTTATTTTTCGAGGAGAGAGATAGCGATAGAGATCCATACTCCTGCATATTGTAAGGTTTCGGTAACAATTTTTTCCTATGAGACACATAGACCGAGAGGAAGGGCAACACATCATGATCTTGCGGGAATGTGCTCGGCTTAGGAGGAAGATGACAACCGCATTGGGCACGTAATCTCCTAGGAAGACACCATATCCATACCTCAAAAAGGCCAACAAATAGCTTAAAGTGACACACCAATTTGACAATTAAGCCGCAGTTGTTGAGGAATCCATCACTTTTTGTTCGAGCCAAACAAAGTGCCACTTCTGAATAAGAACTTCCACGTTGGAACTTGAATGGTCAAGAAGACCACATGAGCTTCAGACCTGGGTAGCAAAAGGAGGTGCAGAAGGGGAAGCAAAGCACAACCCTCCCACAAAGTGTTGTTCTACATAGGGGCAACATTATTTCCCCACTGGTGCATTGATTCTGAGGGGAAATGGTCAGAATGAAATCGGGAAAAACAACCCCATCTCCAATCTCCACACGAAAAACACTAAGCAAAACTAGTCTCAGAAATGCATCTTGGGGAGGCGAGGATGCATTGATTTTGTCACTGAGGTGCACACAATCGAGCAAAAAAAACCCACCCAGCTTGGCGCTATTGTAGAGTATGAGGACTACTAGTCCCGATAGAACTGAGGGAGGAGGGAGCCGTAAATAACACAACCACTAAGTGAGCAAAAACAAGGGGTCCTCGATGAGCATGCATGTTGCAGAGAGTAGGCATGAGTGAGTAACTAGGGTGTACCCGACATCACTGCAACAATCATGGAACAAAGCTCTGCCCTCATAGATCATCACTGAGCAGAGCATGTTAGATGTTCACTCCCATCATCATAAAGCATGAGCGAAGGAAGCCATACTACTTGAAAGCTAGAGCAATCAGTGGGATAGGTAATGGGTGGGAGACGATGATCCCCTCCCCTTGATAGCCACCATAGCCGACCTTTGAACTTCCAATATGTATTAGTGAAAGAGAAGGAGATTAACTCCTCACCTTGATTTGAATGGACATGCCCACAATCGGCGGAAGGTAGGCACGACAACCAATGGCAGAGAAAAAGAGAGCCCTACACCCTGTGCCATAGAACAAGCGGGCACGAGGAGTCCTTCAGCTTGATCCCTTCATGGAAGAATAAAAACACGATCTCGATGAGGGGAGCTCCACGCATGCATACACAAGGCCTCAACCTTGAATAGCACCCTCTAGGAGTCTTCAAACTGGAGAAGAAGAAGGGAAGAGAAGCACCGAGCAGATCCAAAGGAGATGAATATTTGCCTACAAGGAGAACATGCACAGTAGGGGGAGCTCAGTGGATCTCAACCCTGAAAGAGGTAGGGGAAAAGGGGGAGCCCAAGGTTCTCGATCCCTCCACCTGCCCGTGCCACACCTCGAATGAAAGAAGGAGGAGCATTTCATGCCAACCTCAATAGTCCTGCCAGATGGGAGAATCATGGAGTAAAGACTCCAATCAACCACTGCGACATATGCATTCGTGTAAGCCAGAGGAGAGATATGAGCATTATTCACACATTCAAAAAGAGAGAGGAAGTTAATGCCACTTCCCCCTCCAAATTCATGCACAGACATTCTTATCAACTGTCATCAGTCAGAAAGAATGAGAGAGACAACCACCAACCCTCTCCATAATTCAAATATGTGCACATCATACATGGAGGCACATGGCGTGGAGCAAAAGGAAACCGAGAGTGATTTTCTTGCTGGTTTGAATTGGAAAAGAGGTTGAAATTATCATATGTTCTTGTTGTGACTTTCTAGTTTTCTTGAAATTTGAAGAGGGGGAGGGAGAAAATGAAAACTACCCAATCCCCCTTTCCAAGGCATGCACTAAATCAAAGATGAAAAAGATGAGAGTGATGCCATAGAGTATTTGGGAGAATATGTATGTGAGAGAGAAAGAGAGGGACGGGGGTTGGGGGGTGTTTTTGTGCATCAAACAAACTGGAACTGAAACTACCCTACAAAAGTAAGAAAATGGGTAGCAGTTGGCCCAAAGGAAGGGTGAAAGTGCCATGCACAAACTCAAATCCTATACAAATGAGCAAAAAAATTACAACACAATACTTTAGCACATGTTCTTGAGCTCTCCAAGTGATGAAAGGCCGACCATCCCCGGCAACGGCGCCAAAAAGTGTTGAGGTTGTAGCAAGGAATGACCAAAAACCCTCACCACCTTGCATGGAAGCAAGAAGGAAAGCTCAAGAGTGACTCTCCTCTCATCCACCCCTACCTCCCACATGTTCAAGCCATTGGCATCAGCCCCATGCTATGCCACATGCTTGAAAACAACGAGAATAGGGAGTCAAGGATCCTAGTCCATGAGTAAAATACAAGCAAATGCAACTACTCTACTCACACAAAGGAGAGACATGCATAGGCACACACACTCCACTCTCACACACTCACAAAGACACAAATACATGTAAATGTAACAAGTCTTGGAGTAAATGAGAGGCTTCTTCCATTCATAAGAGACATTACATGAGATCACATCGTCCAAAAGCTCCCCTCTTTACAAAAATGAGCTTCTATTTATAGGTTAAGCTCTATTCCCCATGTGCTTCTTTGAAAAGTCAAAAAGGTGATTCTCTCTCTAACTACCATATCTTCTAGGATATTCCAAGATCAAATATGTAACCACCAAATCCCAATGAAGGGCATGCGTGGGAATTTCTACATGGGATTTCTTTTAGGAGAGCAAAATAGGTAAATTATCCAAGGGTCACATATACTATGGTATAAGGAAATATCAAAAAGTGATTTTTGGAGAGTGTTCACATGTGACACTCAATAATATACAAAAAAGGTTGTTTCCCATGGTCTAGGGAGGGTTCTCATGCACAAATGAGGATGTGTGCATACCCTACAACCCAACACTCTTCAACAACAATAAGCTTGTAGAGGTTGTGGCTCTCTCTACAGAGCTGCAAATTAGATGATTTAGCACTCATTCAGAAGATATTATTGTCTAGTCTATGTAAATAAATTTTCAAAGCACTTTATTTAGTAGATAGGGAGAAATCTTTGTTTTTGTTTCTCAGGGTCTATCTCTTTGTATTCCTAAAAAATACGAGGAACCATTGTTGAGTGTCAGGCTCATTCCAAAAGCATATTTTTCTTATTTCTTGTACTCTTGTGCATTATATACATTCAAGCTTATGTGTATTACTCCTCCAAAATGAGTTTTTCCAATTGTGATTATGTTGGCTGCTATGAGCATTTGAAGTTGATTATCTCATCCAAAGATAATAAGTTTTTTGAGCTAACCAATGCGCAAACCTATATGTTTTGTATCGACTCTTTCTCCTTGATGCTCCAAAGTACATAGTGCATTTTATTGCACTTATTGCACGATATAATGTCTATTTGAGTCTCCACAGTCTCAAGGGCTGGTCTTGTGTTGGTTGGCTGGACCAAACTTCATCGCTTCACAACTCACTTTTCTACTTCTTACAAGCTTCTCCAAGTTCTTTCAGTGGCATCAGAGCTAGATCAAGATGGGTGATGGCTTTCCCTCAATGATTGAGAAGCTTGATTGACACAAGTATGTGGCTTGACAAATCAGAATTGAGGCCTATTGGCAAGGTAGAAATCCGTATGGAATTGTAGCAGGTGATGAAGCTATGCCTATTCAAAGATTCAAAGGAGGAGCTACACAAGAGGAGACAAATAAGCTCACACTTTGGTGTGCAAGGGATGTTCAAGAAAGGTCCTACACATTAAACTCTATCTTTGAATTTCTATTACCACATATTAGAAGATGCAAGACATCTCAGGACACTTGGGATGCCCTAGAGACTTCCTTTTCTGCTAGTACCAAAGCAAGAAAGAATCATCTTTGGAATGAGCTCAACCAAATGAAGAAGAAACCTAAACAAACCATCATAGAGTTTGTTACCAATTTCAAGGAGGTTCCGGATTAGTTAGCATCCATTTGAGTGATAATTGAAGATAAGGCTATCATCAGGCAAATTCTCAATGGGATTTGAAGTGATAAGCAATGGCAATCCTTCACCATGGCTTATGATCTCATCATGGATATGCAAACTCTAGACTTCAACATCTTTCTTGGACAACTCTTCAATCAAGAGACCAACAATAGCATAAGGAAGGTAACTCCTATCATGGTAATTCAACTAGTGCTCTATATGCAGATAAGAAGAATGAGAAGTTGAAAGGCAAGAAGAAGGAAGAGGATGAAGAGGAGATTGCACAAGCCAACTTCACAAGCAAGAGCAAGTAGAAAGGGAAGAAGAAAGGACCAAAGCATGGCAAAGCCAAAGGTCAAATTGTTCAACCTTGTGCTATCTATGATAAGACCAACCACACCACTTAGAATTGCTGATTCAATGGGAGGACCCATAAAGGAAGTGGAAGAGGTGGATATGGTAGCAATAGAGGAAGAGGTGGATACAACTTCAACAATAACAATAGCGGCCATAATAGAAGGGATTACAATAATTATTCTGAAGATCAAGCACATGAACACTCATTGCTTCTAATGAATCTAAGCCGCAAAGAAGATAAAGAAGATGATCATTTATTTTACATAGATTTTGAATGTCCAAATCATCTTGCAGGCAATAATGCTCTTCTATCTCATTAGGAAAGTCCAAAGCATAGACATGAAGTTCAAATAAGGGATGACACAAAGCACAATGTGGAGAAAATTGGTAATGTCAAAGCTTCCAATGGTAGGACAGACATTATGAGCAAGGTTCTCTATGTACCACTATCATTAAAAACCTGATAAGAGTAGGCCAAATAGTTGAAAAAGGATTGCAAGTTAGGTTCACCCAACATGGAGCTTTTGTGGAAGATCCATGTCAAGGCTTCTATAAGATAGCCAGAGGTGAGAAGTATGGTAAGCTCTTTACTTTTGAAGCAGGAGAAACCAAGAACATAGCTCTATTCACTTTTCAGTCTCAAACCCTAAGTGAGCTTGAAGTGTGGCATAAGAGATTTCTCATGTGAATGAAAGAACCTTGAAGGATATATGCAAGGATCAAAGTGTTCTAGGACTACCAAACATATCAAAGAAACACATGATCAATAAATGTGATGCATGTCAGATTGGGAAGGCATAGAGACAACAATTCAACCACAAAGGCTACATCCATAAAAAAGTATTAGACTTAGTACATACAGATGTATGGGGACCAAGTCAAAAACCCTCATTGGTAGGATGAAGGTATTATGTCTCATTTATTGATGACCATAGTAGATGGAGTATTCTATACTTTATCAAGAGTAAGAATGAAGTGTTTGATTGCTTCAAAACATATCTAGCACATGTGGAGAATCATACAAGTAGATCACTCAAGAAGCTCATATCTGATGGAGGGGGAGAATACTTCTCCAAAGATTTTGATGAGTTCTTGCAAGATAAAGGTATCAAAAGGGAAGTCACTACGAGGTACTCTCCTCAACTAACAAGAATTGCAGAGACATTGGTTGTATCATCCACAACAATGCTTGAAGAGAAGAGGTTGCCACATTATCTATGGCCAGAGGCTATTTCAATTGCTGTGTACCTTGTCAATAGACTGCCATCCAAATCACTCTAAGGTTTGACTCCTTATGAAGCATGGCATGGAAGAAAATCTAATCTTGGACATTGTAAGGTGTTTGGTTGTTTAGCTTATGTTCATGTACCATCACAAATAAGAGGTAAGCTAGATGAAAGGGAAACAAAGTTAGTGTTTATTGGGTATGAATCAACTCTGATTGGTGACTGGTTCTATAATCCTTCAACCAAGCAATTCACTACAAGTAGAGATGTTCTCTTTGAAGAATACAGGTCTTGGTATGATGAAGACAAACAAAAGGTAACTCTACCATATGATCTTGATTCTGATTCCCATCAATTCAAAAGCAAGCATCATACATAATTCAGGATCCAAGAAGTGATACAAATGATGAATAAAATGAAAGGGAAAATAATTACAAACTATGGAAGTGAAGAGGCAAACCAAAGATGCAGGAGTGTGGAGAATGCTCTAAACAAGCTCCTACAAGATCAACAAGAGAGAAGCAGCAACCAGAAAGGTATGGATATGATTCCACATTTGTTAAAAAGCATTCAATCTACTTGGAAAAAGACTCAATTTCACAAGAACTGTCAGCCTATGAGGAGGCAAAGGGAAACCCTAATTGGGAAAATTCCATGGAAGAAGAAATAGATGCATTGAAGGAAGTTGTCACTTGGGATTCGGTTCCAATGTCATCCAATCAAAAGGTAATTGGTTCCAGATGGGTACATAAAGTTAAAATAAACTTAGATGGATCAGTTTGCATGTACAAGGCAAGAATAGTTGCCAATGGATGCTCACAAACACATGGTATAGACTATGAGGAAACATTCTCACCAATTGTAAAAATGACTACAATCAGAACATTGATAAGTGTAGCTACTACAAGAAATTGGAGACTCCTCCAACTTGATGTAAAAAATGAGTTTCTAAATGGTTGGATAAGTGAAGATGTATACATGTCACAAAGTCTAGGTTTTGGAAACCCTAATCATGCATCTTATGTTTGTAGACTTAAGAAAGCATTGCATGGACTGAAACAAGCTCTTAGAGCTTGGGATTACAGGTTCGTTACATACCTTCAAGATCAAGGGTTCAAACCTAGCAACTCAGATCCTTCTCTATTCATCAAAAGGGATCATAATGAGCTTATCTATCTATGTGTATATGTAGTTGATATTATTGTGACACGTGATGATCTGAATGGCATTCAAAGGATCAAGAGGCACATGGAAGAGGAGTTCACAATCAGTGACTTAGGTGAGCTCACATATTTCCTAGGTATGCAAGTGATTTATACAGATGAAGGGATGAATCTAACTCATAGAGGATACATTCAAGATGTACTTCTTAAGTTTAGAATGGAGAACACAAATCTTGCAAGTAAACCTTTGGAGTTGAATCATAAACTTAGTGTTTATGAAGGTGAGAAAATTGAAGGCATTAAAGAATATAAAAGCTTGGTAGGTAGCTTGATCTATGCTACTCATACAAGGGCAGAGATCTCATATAGTGTGGGAGTGCTTAGTCAATTCATGCACTCAACCAGAAGACCAAACATGGATGTAGCTAAGAGAGTACTTAAGTATCTCAAAGGTACAATCAATGAAGGTATATTCTATCCTTACTCTTCAGATTTGGATATCAAAATCTATTGAGATGTAGATTGGTCAGGAGCTAAGGATGATAGAAGAAGTACCTCTAGTTACTTAGCATTTGCAGGATCAAAGCTAGTGTCATGGAGTTCCAAGAAGCAACCAATAGTTGCTTTATCCTCAGCTGAAGTAGATTATAGAGGCTTGACCATAGCAAGTCAAGAGGCAATATGGTTAAAAGTGTTGTATACAGATTTGGGACTTCTGAGTTCCAAACCTCACATATTTGGAGATAATGTAAGTTCCATGCATCTAGCAGCAAGCCCGATTTTCCATGCAAGAAACAAATACATAGAGGTTCATTACCACTTCATTAGGGAGAAGCTCATGGAAAAGTAGATTAACATTTCTTTTGTTCCAACTGAAAAGAGGTAGCAGATATGATGATGAAGGCACTTGATGGAATAAAGCTTTGCAAATTTAAATCAATGGTAGGCATCCAACCTTTTAGAGAATGAAAAATTAACCATACCTTAGCTTGAGGGGGAGCTGTTGGAACATCAAACTTACACCATGGTTGATGTGGATTTGATCTACATCAGAAAAGCTATGGTTTGGATTATGCCAAAATATCCATTGAAACGTTATTTTACCTACGGTCACTTATTGTATTTTTCTATAGATTTTTTATGGACCATTTACCATTGTAAAAGCCTAGAGCTTTAAACATGTAAAAGGAGAAAAAGAGAGATAAACTTCCATGAGTTTGAGGTGGTTGATTTGCAATCAATGAATCAATCAATCACGTAAAAGTACATCAAAATAGATGTTCACTTTTCGTAGATTGTAGGAAAGTGAATTGATTCTCTTCAACAACCTTTAGTACCTTCATTTGAATTCAAAGTCCATTCGTAGAAGTCATGGAGCACTTCAAGAGTCTATATAAAGACTTCAAATCACTTGCACATTACATGGAAGAAATATACATACACTTATGACCATCATTGTCTTGCTCATTCATTTTTGTGCATCATCTTCTTCAACAACAATAAGCTTGTAGAGACTGCAAGTCTCTCTAGAGAGCTACAAATTGGATGAGGAAGCACTCATTGAAAATGTATTATTGTCTAGTTTATGCTTATAAACAAAGCATCTGGTTTAGTAGATTGGTAGAAATCTCACTTTTGTTGTCTTGGGGTCTATCTCTATGCAATCCTAAAAAAAGGGATGTACCAATGTTGAGTGGCAGGCTCATTCCAAAAGCATATTTTGCTTATTTCTTGTACTCTTGTGCATTCTATGTGAGGAGATGGTTGGATACACTCCTAAGATGAGGTGGTGTTGTAATAATCCTGCTCTACACCTGCCAATGTGACTTCAGATTACCTTATTAGACACCTTTAGCTTCTGAAGTATGCATTTAGACCTACTTTTTACATTGGAGCATCGTTGCCAAATAGTTGTGCCAAAGTAGATAACTTCCAAGATAGAAGAACTTCTAAAAACTTGCTATCCTTTGGACTTGAACCTCTCAAAGAAATGATATGTTCTCATTCTCTGATAGCAATTGATGCAAAAACTTTTAGAAACATCTAATTTATGATTGTAAATAACTATCCCAAGTTACTTCACTAATTTAGAGCGATTATATGATGAGAAATGATATTAAGAAGTTAGGGGTGTTATCCTGACTTTTTAGGAGAATGATAGTATGCAGACATAGGTTGCTTGCAGAGGACATATCTCAAGATCTAATGATCCAAATGAAGTGAAAATTGAAATCTAGCAATTAGACTAATCCCATGACCTATCCCAATTTAAAGCAAGTCAAAAAATTCAGTACAACATGTTTGACCAAATTCACTAAAATGATGAGGTAGGAGCAAACAAGAATAGACAGTGCTTAACTTGCACTAATGACCCAAAATGTATATGATTATGAATGTATTTTACAATAGAGATGTAGTGGACTTACTCATACAATTGTGATCTAAGTGTAAGCTCAACCTTGAGGCTCAATGGCTCATTCTTTTCTATCATACCCCACAACTAAGAATAACTCCTATTTATAATCATAAAGTGAGTTTGAAATTTGAATTTCATCACCTAAAAGTGTTCCTACTCTTTTGGTGGTAATGGATTTGATTCCAACCACTAAGTAGTTGTGGTTCATGGCTCATAATGTCACGAGATTCCCTCAATCATTTCCTCTTACTTTTATCTCAAGAGATAAAGTCTATGACTTTTACAAGGGGTGTTCTTGTGTACTTTAAGAGTGATAAAAAAATGGATATGTGATACGTCCTTGCTATTTGGTCAAGCATCAAGGCTTGCAAAATCTGCCAAGAGCTACCCTTCAAGCCTAAGATGCTTGAGTCTTCATTCTTTTCTATCATACCCCACAACTAAGAATAACTCCTATTTATAATCATAAAGTGAGTTTGAAATTTGAATTTCTTCACCTAAAAGTGTTCCTACTCTTTTGGTGGTAATGGATTTGATTCCAACCACTAAGTAGTTGTGGTTCATGGCTCATAATGTCACGAGAGTCCCTCAATCATTTCCTCTTACTTTTATCTCAAGAGATAAAGTCTATGACTTTTACAAGGGGTGTTCTTGTGTACATTAAGAGTGATAAAAAAATGGATATGTGATACGTCCTTGCTATTTGGTCAAGCATCAAGGCTTGCAAAATCTGCCAAGAGCTACCCTTCAAGCCTAAGATGCTTGAGTCTTCATTTCTTGGTATCTCTTGCAATACAATCATGGATTTAAACATGTTTAGCTTGCTTCCATCCAATGATTTCGTCATCATATATGCACATTGCATATGAGTGGATACATAGGAGAGTTCTACCTCCTTAATCACAATCTTTTCCCTAAAAAATGATAATGGACTTCTATATGCTTAGCCTTGGCATGACAAATTCTAAATGAGTACTCTAATCGCAAGCATCTTTGCCATAGGAGAAAAAGTCTCCTCATAATCTATGCCTTGGGTTTGAGCAAACCCTTTCACCACAAGCCTTGCTTTATACCTATTTATTGATACATCTCAGTTTCTCTTTAGCTTATAGATCCACATAGATCCAATAATCTTCATGGATGACTTCTTAGGAACCAAGTCCCATGTCTGATTCTCTTGAAGGGATTCTATCTCTTCTTCCATTGCTTCTCTCCACTCTGATTTCTTCTTAGCCTCTTCAAAGGTTGATGGTTCTTTTGAATTGATATCATGAGCAATATAGATTGAGTTTTTAGTGACCAAAGAGGTGTCAAATCCATACCTTTTTGGCTTCCCTTTTTCCCTAGTTGATCTCCTTATTGTTTGTTGAGAAGATTCTGCAACATCTCTCAACTCCTTCATATTTTCTTTACCTCTGTTGTTCCAAGCCTTGATATTCCTCCTTGGTGTCTTCTGATCATCATGAGAATCACTTGAATTTTCATGTAGGTGATCATTTCCCTTCTGTAATGTTGGGAAGTCCTCCTCTAGATCATAAGGTAGCTTGACTTTCCTGCAATCATCTTCAAACCAAGAGTTGTTCTCATAAAAGAAAACATCTCTACTAACAATAACACCTTTAGTACTTGGATTATATAGCCTCTACCCTTTTTGATTTAGATCATATCCAATAAACATACACTTCTCTAATTTAGGATCCATTTTACCTCTGATTTGTGATGAAATATGTGCATAGGCTATGCATATTCCAAATATCCTACAATGATGAAGGCTAGGTCTTCTCCCATTCCATGCTTCATAGGGTATCATCCCATCTAATTCCTTTGATGGAAGTCTATTGATAAGCTAGGTGGTTGTAGATATAGCCTTTGCACACAAATAATTGTATAATTTTTTCTCATTGAGCATGGACCTTGCAACTTCAACTATGGTCCTATTTCTTCTCTCTCCCACTCCATTTTTTTCTGGAGTCTACATGGTTGTGATCTCTCTCTTGATGCCTCTATCTTGGAGATAGACATCTAATTCATAGGAGAAATATTCTTCCCCTCCATCTTACCTTAGCCTCTTTAATGTTTTCCCTGTTTGATTTTCAACAAGAGCAAGATACTTTTTTTTTTAATATAAAGGAAGTTCGGCAATAGCCTACTCTCCCGGACTTGAATTAAATTAAGAAACAAAGGTACAATAGAAGGGGACTAGTGCCCACGGGACCCCCCGAATCCCACAAAGCAGGGGAAGCTTGGATGAATCCTAGGTTGCATTACAGAGAAGGTTAATCACCCTCTCATCGCCCTCATGCGGGGCCCACTTGGGTTTGAGCTTGTTGTTGATCAAAAGGAGGACTTGATGGTGCCTGAAGGGGGGGGACTTCTTACTGTTAACGATCCTTTTGCCCAGGAGGAAAAGTGATTTCTCAATCGACCACTCCCTGGGGGGATCGCCGAAGTTGAGAGCACACCTCTCCCGCCAAATTTTCCACAGGACTTCCCCTCTGATGGCGTTCCAGAGTGTCGCAGAGCAGCCGATCACTTCTCCCAAAAGGACTTGTTTCCAACTAAGCTGTTTTTGAAGTCTGATTTTCATTCCAACCGTCTGCCAGATTCTGTAGGAGTTGGGGCAAGTAAGGAAGATGTGTGGGACATCTTCGATAGCGCGGTGGCAGCGTTTGCACCAAGGAGGGGTCCCACAAAGTTTGCTAGCCTTATGGTTGGTCCAAATTCCTCGATGAAGAATTTGCCATAAGAGGACAGACTTCTTAATCTCAATAAGGGGGTGCCAGATACCCATGAATTTCATGTCCCACCGAAGTCGCGTCCAAGACAGGCACCACTTCTTGTTGAGGCTGACCTGGAGGTCAGCCGTTTCTTTGGTGTTCGGGATTTTGAGTAGGCTATTTCCATTGTGCCATTTGAGCCCAAGCGAGTTCGGTGTGTCGTGACCCATGAGGAGGCGAGTCTTGTGACGATCCCAAGCGAGGCATCTGCTTTGCAAGGTGTTCCATTCTTCGTAGGAGATGTTTATGCGAGGGTCAATGTCCTCGAAGCTGATCCAGTTGTTGGTGTCATGTTTCCAGAGATGTTTCCATTTTTTGAATCCTTTGTTCCATAGCCTCTTGGCATTTTGAATGTTCCATGACTCCACACTCCGGATGCCATGTATCGGAAACCAGATAGAGTCGTTTTGTCTGATTCCGGCCGCCCACTTCCAGTCCTCACTAATTCTTGTGAAGCTTTTGACTTTATTCCAGCCCTTCCAAAGGGAGCACACGAGATTGGAGCCTTTCGGGAAGACGGGGATCGGGGAGAAAAGCAGGGTCATGATGTCAAGATTCTTCCAGTTCGGGAACCCCGTGAGGGCCAACTCATTCTTATTTCTGAAGATCAACTTGGCCCACGAGGCCTCCCTATTGCACCAAGCCTTAATCATCCATTTAGCTGCCAGTTTGTTAGCCATACACCCAATGTCCAGGATACCAAGCCCCCCGCTATCTCTAGGGCTAGTGCAGATTGCCCATTTGATTTTAGGCACCCCCCTTCTGTTATGATCGCCCGTCCAAAGAAAGTTTCTACAGATACTATTCAGTTTGGACAAGCCTTGCTCACTCGGTCTCCAACAAGAAAGGAAATAGATGATAGAAGAGAGGAGGAACGTGTTGATAACCATCGCACGCCCAGCGAGATTGATTTGCATACCTCTCCAGTAGTTAAGTTTGTTTTCGAGTTTAGCCAGCACCCAGTTCCATCGCTGCTCCATGGAGACGCCAAACCCCAAGGGGATTCCAAGAAGTCGAAGGATTTGGCCCTGCGGAATGATTTGACAGCCATGATCAGTGAGAAGGCCAGGATGCTGTCCCACGATAGCCCTAAAGCCGGTCTTGGAGTGGTTGATTTTGGATCCAGAGGCATCACAAAAGATAGCAAGACACCTCCAGAAAGTCTCCAGGCTGGTAATATCATTGTGGACGAACGCGTTCATATCATCAGCAAAAAGTCTCATGATGATTTGACTGTGGTCGTGAGGCAGCCGGAGGCCTTTGATATTGCCAGCCTCCACATGATGAGCCACAAGCCTGCTCAGCCCCTCAGTGGCGATGGCAAAAAGAAGGGGGGCCAGAGGGCACCCTTGTCTAATCGATCTTCTAAGATGGATCGCCTTCGAAAGTTTGCCGTTAACGTTAATTTGGGTCGTTGCGTTTCCGAGAAGGGTCGCGACCATCTTGGTGAATTTCTGACTAAGTCCGAGATCTTTGAGCGACTGCAGAATATAGTCCCATTCTAGCCTGTCGTAGGCTTTGTCAAAGTCGATCTTGAGGAAAACCACATCTTGATTAGACTCATTTGCAAATTGAATACCTTCCCAAATATCCATAATGGTTTCCAGGATAGACCTTCCTTTGATGAAACCTTTTTGATCCTCACTAAGCCAGGATCTCAGGTGGCACGAGAGTCTGTTGGCAATGACTTTGGCGATGATCTTGTATCCTGTTTGGAGCATCGTAATAGGCCGCCAGTTCTCGATTCTATTATTTTCCCCCTTCTTGTATATCAACTTGATAATTCCATTATTTAGACAAGAAGGAAGGGCACCAAACTTTAGCGCTTCTTGCCAAACCATCCGAAGAGGGGTGGCAACCACCAGCTTGAAGGATTTAAAGAACTCGTTAGTGAGTCCGTCGGGTCCCGGGCTTTTACCGAGAGGGAGGGCATCAATGACCTCAATGATTTCTGATTCTGAGATAGGGGCATGAAGCAGGGAGTGGAGGTTGGGTGGTATCCTCCGGGGGGAAACCCTAGAAATGGCAGCCATACAATCCCTTCTATGGTGGGAAAGGGGGTTCGAGGTTCCCAAGAGTCTCGTGAAGTGCCCCTCGATGATGCCAAAATTATCTTCTTCCGAATTGCATACATTGCCATGTGGGTCTAGCAGTAGGGGGATCGACTCTCTGTTGTGTTTCCTTTTAAGGATACGACACATCTCTTTGGTGGGTTTGTCGGCTTTGCCAGCCCACCACTCCTTGAAGAAGATCTGCAAGTTTTTCCTTTGTATTTCTTCCTCGTATCTCAACACTGCTCTGATTTTTCTGAGGCCTTTCTGGGCTTGTTGTTTTCCTTTGTTCACTTCCTCCTCGAGCCGCCAGAGTCTGTGGTAAAGGGCTACCCTACGAGCCCGCCGCACAGTCTCGAGCATCTTCTTAGTTCTGATCATGATCTTACGAGACTTGTCGACCGCACTTCTCCAGCACTTGGCAGGGGCCAAGCCAGAGGCGAACGCCACTTTCCACACATCGGCAATTTCTTGGTGGACAGAAGGGAGAGAGAAGGTGGAAGCGTTGGCATGGAACCACGGGGCCTTGCGGGTTTTGAAGGAAGGTTGAAGGGTGATAACGATCGAGTAGTGATCAGAGATAGTGAGGTCAGTGCGTTGCGTGATGGTGGGGTGGCCCCACTGTTGAGTAAAACTCTGAGAGATGTAGCATCTATCGAGTCTAGCTTTCCTCAGGTCCTCGCCCGCTTGGAGATTCGACCAAGAAAAGCCACTCGAGTCTTTGAACTCAATCAAATCCAAGTGGAGTTTGGTCATGTCCCACGTGTCTTTCTCCCGACTGTCGATGACCCTGCCCTTGCCCATCCATCTGTCCATAGGGTCTTCCACCATGTTGAAGTCACCACAAATAAGCACGTTGTGGGGAAGCGAGTCTAAGGAAGCCCAAGTGTTCAGTCTCTCCACATCCCCGTTAGGGGCGTACAAAGAAACCAAAGTAACACAGAGAGGAGCACCAAAAGAGACAGCAATCCAACGGTGACTTACATCTTCAATGGAGTTCTCAAGCTTTTCAAACCAGAGTTGTTTAACACCGATAGCCGTTCCTCCAGACCCCCGCTGGTGCTTCGTTGGGATCCACACATGGGCCGAGGAGATCTGTCTGAGCCGCTTCTGGAGGTCTTCTCCGTCAATTTTAATCTCTTGAATACATATAAAGTCTGGGTTTAAGCTAATGTCACGAAGCCATTGACCGATGATGGTCGCTCTTGAGGGGTCGGTTAGCCCTCGAGCATTCAGCGAGATGACAATCATTTTTGCATTGATCCCTCTTTGCGGGAGGGAGCTTTGTCCTTTCTTCTCTTGACTTCGTCTTTCTTTTTCGCTGGGATCTGTTCCCGACTTAGAAGTCGGTTCTTGTGGGGGCTTTTCCAGGGTAACTCCATAGGCTGTTTTCCTTTGCGGGATGCCCCTTGCTGGGGAGACTTGGGCCCCGTGCTCGGCACTGTTTCCGGGATCGTCGATCCTATGATGGAACTTTCACTATCCATGTTGTCTTCGTTACTAGTGGTGAAACCATCTTCTTTGCTTGTAGTGTAACCCTCCTGGGGGGTTTCTTTATTGTCAGGGATCTCTAGGGCTTTGTCGTAGGTGTCTATCTCAGGTAGCTTCCCACCTGGGTAGTCAAGCTCATTAATCTCCTTTTCTAGATTGCAATACAAATTGCTGTAGGGGGTAAGCGGCATGTTGTTTCTCTCACCGTTGGCCCTAGGGCTTCTTTTCCTTCTTCTTCTAACTTCAATAAAGCCATCAGCATCAGCTAGCGGATTAGGGAGGCCCTTGCCTTCCCCCTCCTTGGTCGAGTGGGTCAAATCGCCAATGTTGTCTTGGGCGGTTTTGGAGGCTTCTTGAAAGCGCTTGTTTTTTTGCCTGAGAGGGCAATCTTTGATCCTGTGACCTTGCTGGCCACAACGAAAGCACGCGTTGGGAAGGTTTTTGTATGTGACGTCCTGTTCCCAAAATTCTCCTTCGCCCATGTCCACTTTGATCATTGAAGGAAGCGGCGAACTGAGGTCGGCCTCGACACAGATTTGGGGGTGCCACCTAGCATTGAACGAGTGTCTTGCACCTTCATAGATGAGACCACCAACGTCTTCGCGTGAAGCCAGCGGCTTGCCGATAGGAGAGACAATGTCCCACACAAAGTTGTACAAGAAGTAAGGAAGGTTAGGGAGCTCAACCCAAAGAGGGTACCGAAGCGACTTCGATTTGTCGGGAGTAAAATCCGGGGACCATCTGAATAGGCACAGGGTCGCCCGACCTAACTGCCATGTGCCAACGCTAAGGGCTTGGAACGCCATCTCTTCATTTTCAAAGACTAGCAGCATGTGGTTCGCTGGTAAGAACTGACATTTGCTAACAATTAGTCCTCGAGGGAACCACTCTTTTCGAAGCCATTGTCGCACAGTTTCGAGCGGGGGCCTAGGGCCAAACACTTGGCCGACGAGGCAAACTTTCTTGAGCTCCTCCTGAGCCGACAGAACTGCGGGTCTACTGAGGGAAACAATGAGGGATTCAACACTTTCGGATGTCCCAGGGGCGGCACACGACCCCCCCTCCAGCAGAGCGGCCAGGATATCGGTCTCCCTAGGGGGAGGGGCCCGATTACTTTTGACGAGAGAGGGTGAAGCCACATCCATGGCCAAAAGGAGCCAGCACCCACCTTGCGCCGTGAACTTACTTTGCAAAGAGGGACTCCAACCCACAAGCGAGAAGACAAGGAGAGGCCAAACCGAAGATTATCTTGAAGGAATCGAAGACCACGAGCAAGCAAAAGGTTAACAAGAGCAAGATACTTGTTGAAACAATTGAATACTTCATCTTTGTGCTTCATAAAATATATGATGGTCCATCTGCTACAATCATCAATAAAGTTGATTGTCTCATCCAAAGATAGTAAGTTTCTTGAGCTAGTCAATGTGCAAAGCTATCTGTTTTGTATTGAATCTTTCTCCTTGATGCTCCAAAGTACATAGTGCATTTTATTTAATTTATCACATGCCTATAAGGTCTATTTGAGTTTCCATAAGCTCAAGGGCTAGTCTTGTGCCCATTGGCTAGACCAAACTTTGTTGCTTTGAAACTCACTTTTCTACCTCCTATAAGTTGCTAAGTTCTTTCATCAAGCACATGCATTGATAGCCTCGTCTATCAAACGTGTCATTATTCCTCAGATTCAAACTTGCCCAATGGAAAATGGGATACGCTTACCAATTTATACAAGGCAAGGAATGAAGCTCATTTTGCATACCTCGGAAAACAATTGGAGAGTGAGCAAATGAATGAAGGAGATTCCATGTGTTGAAGCTCAAGGTCAAGGATAAAGCATGGAAGTGCATCAAGGAAGTGGACACACAAGAAGAAGGAGCAAGTAGGGAGCTCCAAGAAGCACCTGTCAAATTTTCAGAAGAAATCCCTACAAAAATAGTGATTTTTATCACTAAAAACCATTGTAAATACCATTTTTCATTTTTATAACTCCATTTTGTTCAAGCCGAGGAGTCCTCGAGCTTGAGGAGTATTAGAACTACCATCCTACCAATTTTCATAATTTTTAGACTCCGTTTGAGCCCCCAAATAAGCCCTGGAACCTATTTTTTAACTAGGCCGGACACTAGGTCTGGACAGGGCCAAAACCACTCAAAAACTATAAAAAGGGCTGGAGAGCTCATTTTTGAGGGTAGCTTGTTGTAGATTTCAGTTTTGTAAGAGAGCTCTTTGGTAATCGAAGCTTTCCATTGTTCCACTCTTTGCTCTTACCTTGTGCGCGTGTGTGTGTATGTGTGTGCATGCTTGTGTGCTTTCACTCACGCACTTGTGCCATCACTTGCTCGCGGTCTTCATACCGGTCCTCACGTCTCCACGGATTGACATTTATGAGGTGTATCTCCTCACGTTGGTACTCACCATTGTGCTAGAGTGACACCAAATTTGGCGCCGTTGCCGGGGAGAGAGCTTGGAGGACGAGCGTGTGACGGTAAGACGTAGAGTAGCGACGTTGGAAGGTAAAAAATCACCATTTTCAGTTCAGTTTCTGAGTTTTTCTTCTTCTTCATCTTCACCTTCATCATCATCTTCTTCCCTCTTCGTATTCTCTAATTTTTTCCATTTTCGCCACTACATTCACTCGTTTTTTTCTCGTGGCCGTGAGGAACAAGCTTAGGAGGAGCTGAGAACCAAAAACGCTGAAGAAAAACACTGAAAAACTCTCAAAAACACCAGAATCTGAGCGGTGGTATCGCGGCGTGAGAGGAACAGCGCCTGGTATCGCGAGCGTTGTATCGTGACTTTGGAGAGTGACTTTGCATCTACAAGCTGATAGAAGTGACAAGGAGGACACAAGGTACACAAATCTGCAAAAATTTTTGAATTTGGGTGTCAAAATCTCCAAGTATCGTGTCCGGTTGAGTTGTGGTATCGCGATACCAGAACTCCCGTGTATCGCGACACTTGTTGAGGTATCGTATCGTGCATGCCCCACTTGAGGTATCGCGATACCATTTTGGTATCGTATCGTTAAGTGCTGGTATCGCGATCACGGTCGCCCCAGTGGTATCGTATCGTGCCAGTCTTGGTATCGTATCGTCGACCGTGCAGTATCGTATCGCCGGCCAAGTTGGTATCGCGATCGTCTAAATTTTGGTATCGTATCGCGAGGTTAAGTGGTATCGTATCGTGCATGCCCACTTGAGGTATCGCGATACCATTCTGGTATCGTATCGTCAAGTGTTGGTATCGCGATCGTAGTTGCCTCAGTGGTATCGTATCGCGACGATCACAGTATCGTATCGTTGACCAAGTGGTATCGTATCGCCTGAGATTCTGGTATCGTATCGTGCACCTTGAGGTATCATATCGTGGACTATACTAGTATCGTATCGCGCCAAATTTCTGGTATCGTATCGCCCACCTAGTGGTGTCGTATCGTGGGTCAACCGAGTATCGTGTCGTCTCTTATTCTGGTATCGTATCGTGCAAATTAGAGATATCGTATCGTGACCACTTTCAGTATCATATCGCCTAAGAGAGCAGTATCGTATCGTGAGGTTGGTATCGCGATCGCAGTTATCCTAGTGGTATCGTATCGTCTAGGTGGTATCGTCTGAAGGGGTATCGTGTAAGACAAAGGTATCGTATCGTGGAAAATCTGGTATCGTATCGCCTGTTCTGAGTTCCCAAAGAGATCCTGTTTCCCCGTTTTAACCCCCAAAACCCTGAACTGGCATAACTTTCTCATACGAAATCCGTTTGCTGTGATTTTGGTTTTGTTGGAAAGCTCGTGGGGAATACAACCAAAACATCGACTGGTTATGGTTAAATTAATACCAGGATTATTAGATAGGGTATTTTGAAGTTGACCCTCAGGAAAATTGGAAAACCAAGGTGTTCCAAAGGATTTTGAGCAATATAAGAGAACTTTGGGACTAGAAGCCAAGGCTTATGAACCTGAGATCTGGCAGACACTTAGGCAAGGATAGACAAAGCATTAGGTCATCTGAGGCTAGTGTCAACCATACATCCAAGTCTTGGGCTCAACAACTTAGTGGTTATCCTTACACACGAAGTTCAGAAACCAGTGACTCGGAAATGTCTTTTAACATGGAAAAACCCACACGTAGCTTTGGCACTGCCTATTTACAGACACCAAAAGGTCCCTATAAGACCCAATTGGAGTATATCAGGACCAACCAATTAGGTGCTCGCATCTATGAGGATGGTCTAAGGCGATCAGTGGTTCAACTCAAAAATCCTGACCAACCCTTTGGACTTGAACACCCAGTAGTCAAGTTTGAAGAGGGTGCTTACATTGATAAGGAAGGAACCATGTATGTGGTTACCAACTTACCAGATAGGACAGATGAGTTTGGAAATATCATTCCTGAGAATGAGATAGGAGACCTAGAGCAAGGAGACCTAGGAGGAGAACCCAAGACCCCTAGAGGTAAGTCAGTCTTAACCAGAGTGCTCACTCCAGAATGGATTCCTCAAGATAATAAAAGCATAGAACTATTCGTGAATAGAGAAACGGAGGAAGCCTTTTGGAGATTTAGGCCAGATCAACCCAGCCCAGTAGTCACCATCTACGAATTCAAGGACCCAGAGACACCAGGGGAAGCTGTCTACCTAGATCACACATCTCAGAAATTATTCTTGGTATCAGATCATGACAGACATGCTTACACTTGGCAAGGTGAATCAATTTTCCCTCCACCAAGATCTAATGTTTCCCAGGGCCTCCAAGGAGCCGGATCATCCAAGGCTCATGAAACCTAGAGAGAGACCGGAGGTGAGCTTTGCAGACACTATAGGCAGAGACAGATCAGGATATGGAACGGAAAGACTTGAAAGGGAGAGACATGGAGTTCATAGACATCAAAGAGATGATCATGATTTCCCATTGCCTAGACCACGAGAACACTCAAGAACCCTTAGACCCTCTCAAGTGGTTAAGACAATGAAGAACTACTTTGATGGATTTGGAGATCCTTATGATCATGTGGCGGAGTTCAAACAAGTGCTAAGAGCTGAACAGGTTGAAGACTTGTTCACCCAGTTCGAGGCATTTGGTTTGACTCTTAAGGGTACTGCCTTAGCTTGGTTTCAACCTCTAAACAGTCGCAACTATAGAGAGATAGGTCAGCTTCTAGAAGAATTCATTGTGGAATTTTCCAAAAGCGGTATCAGGCATAACACATCATCCTTGATCCACAGCTTCAAACAGACACCCCAAGAAACAGTGAGACGTGCAGGAAGAAGGTTTAGACAGTACTTGGAAAGATGCCCTGTACCAGAATTACCCACATCAGCTAAACAGGTGGCACTGTTTTTAGATGGCCTATTGAGCACAAAATTAAGGTCATATGTATACTTGAAAGAGCCTAGAGCCATAGAAGAGTGTATACGGATGTGCATTGACATAGAAGACAACTTGGGTGAGGAATTAGGACTATCCAAACTCTATAAGGATTTTGATAGTTCTACAAGTCATACCTCTAGAGCCTCCACTGAGATAGATGAGATAGCTGAGCAAGTGGCCAAAAAGCTAGGAGTTCAAAATAGACAAATGCCAAGGGTCACTTCAGTGAAGCGATGTTATACATGTGGAGGAGATCACATGGCTAATGTCTGCCCAATGATGACTCAACCCCAAGGAAACCCTAATGCTTTGTATTGCACCATTGAGAGAAAATACACAAATCATACGGCCCAAGATTGTCCGTATAACAGGCAGGCTGTTAGACAAAATTATCAGCAACCTTACCAGTAGGGTAGGTATCAGAATCAGTACCAACAGCCATATTATAGGCCACAACAATATCAACCTCAATACCAGCAGCAATATCAGGCACCATATAGGCCACAACCAGTCCTAGGAAACCAACCGCCAACTCCTGCCAATGTGATCCCAGTTAAATATACGATGGCAGAGGAGAACCCTAATAGAGCATTGGTGCCACTAACCCCATTGGTCTCAGGAAATGATTCTCACGCTCATGGTTCAGACTACTTCCATGAAGATAGTCCACATGCTTTTTATATAGTCACCTGAGCAAAGTGAGATTTCTCAGTGTCAATATGAGGCACCACCTATGGAACAAAATTGGGAGCCAAAATACTCCAATGTCATGTATACGAATCCAAATCCTAGGCCCCAATTGAGACAAGTAAGACCACAAGCCCCTAGAGGACCATGCTTTAGATGTCAGGGCGACCATTTCATTCGTGAATGCACCCACCAACCAGCTCTGGGACAAGGGCAAAACATTACAATACAAGGCTTTTGCCCTGAGTGTGGCCAGGAACATCTTCCTAGAGAGTGTCCGAGAAATCCCTCTAGTGCACCCAAGGTTACACCCATCAATGTGGTTGGCTTAGTGGCAGATTCAAGTTCAAGTAGTAGTAATGTGGCTCCTGTACAGGCAGTTACTAGGGCACATGCTGCACAACAAGCAAAACCATCTGAGCAATCGGAGTCAAGTGAGGCAGGAGAACCTAGTAAGAGGAAACCAAGAACATGGAAGGATACCAGAGAGAAGGCTAATCGCAAGTGGAACAAAAAGCTATCCGAGCTAGAAGAAAGCCTAAGGGATACCAAAACAAAAATAGACGACATTGCATCTCAAAGCCCCTCGCATGCCGAAGCTCCATCCACTCCACCTCATTCCACCCCACCACCCATTGTAAATAACCCACAACCAGGGTCTGTTCTTGCAGATCCAACCCCAGAAGGCTTGGACATGATGTTCAAGGCCTACCAGGCTCGTCTTCAAGAAGGGCCAACAACTGCAAACTTGGACAAGAGTTACCCAAGAGCAGATTTAGAGATTGAACGGATGAAAATGTGCATGAAAATGGTAGAACAAGCTCAAGCCATACTTGAGACTAGTCAAAAGTTCAATCAGACAAACTCTGTCAAACCGGATTTGCATTTCCAGGGCTTACTAGAAAGATTAGAGTAGTTGGTAAACAAACCACAAGTTTCTTTACCTCCACAGGCTCAACCAGTTATTGAAAGAGGAAGCTCACCACCAATGGGAGCTTATGTTCCTAATTCCACGGATACTGGAATACCTCCTTCAATTCAACAGTACTCTCAAGAGTTCTTGCGGGAAATACAGGAAGAGAAATGGGCCAAGGAGAAGGGTTATTCCCCTCCTATTCCTGAGATTGATGATCTTCATGATCAATTTCCCCAAGACATTCCGTCTATCTATGGAGACCAAGCTGAGCAACAAGAAGATGAAAGATTAGATTTTGAATCTAATTCTTTACAAGAGTTGCCTCATTACATAGGCCCGTGGGAATCTGAATCTCTCCAGATCAGAGCCCCCACAATATTGGTAAGAAATGAAGACTCAGTGATTCCAAGAAACACTGATGTTGTGAAGAACACTAAGGTTCAATGTCATCTCACTGTGGAAGAGCTGCTCAAAGCAAAACCTGAGCTCTGGAATCATGTGAAGGATCAAGTTCCAGACCTTGAATCCAATATGCCCAAAGTAGGCTCTAAGCAAAAAATTCCAGAGATACCTCTCGACAAGATAGGAGACATGAGCGAAGGTGAAGAAGGTAACACTTATCTTCCGATCACCTATCACGGTTACACAACCAAAGCAATCGTAGATTCAGGTGCTGGTGTTGCTATTGCGACCACCTCCTTGTGGAAGCGATGGGGCAAACCCACCTTAAGACCAACGAGAATGAAACTTCAAATGGCAGATGGTCATTTTGAAAGACCTCTAGGATTGCTTGAAGGGATAACTCTAACCACATGTGGTGTAGAGTTTGAACATACGTTTGCTATATGTGACTTTGAGAAAGATAATGTCTACGAGATGATCCTAGGAAGACCCTTCCTACGACAATTGCAAATAGTACAGGATTGGGGAACCAACTCCTTGTACTTACAGCACCTAGGGATTACCACCAAGGTCAATCTGAAGGATTACACCTTCAGAGATGTACCACCCCTACAGTGGAATCCTATCCACAAAGCAAAAGAAGATTCAATCTCCGTGCATTCTGGAAGTTCACCTGATCCATCATGGCTGCATGAAGATACTCACTTGTGGATGTGCAAGGTCGCAGAGGAAGAGGACAAGCGCCTAAAAGCGAGAGAAGAAGGAACTCCCCCAGGAGATAGACCAATAAAAGACCCAGCCTATACACCAATGATATTTCCAGATGAGGAATTTGAACCTCATGGTTGGGCAGAAATCTTAGCTACCATGGACATAGCAGTCAATGAAGAACAATGGACACCTCATTGTGATGAGGAGGGTTATGATATTTCAGTGTTCATGTGTCAGCCCCTGTTGGAAGAGTGTGATCCTAGTGAGTTCATAGAAGAAGAAGAGAATGACGATGATCTAGAATCCATTGTGATGGATACTTACTTTGACTCAGAGGAACACTATTTAGAAGACATAGGAGTGTTAACCCAAAAAGAAGAAGAACCCCTCACGAGTATTAAAACGATAAATTCAAAGGAAGGAAGTGAAGGAGGTCAAAAGAAAAAGAAAAGAAAGGCAGTGAAACAAGAAGAGGAAGAATCATTATTTGAAGTACCAGAAAATTTCAAGAAATATGAAGTGGAAGACCGAAAAATTTTGGTACGGATGCCTAAGAGAGAGGCCATTATAGGATAAGCATATGACAATAAAGAAAAGACCAAAAAAATTGTAGTGACCATTGAAGGGAACGAAGAACGATGTACGTACATAGGAGATGACCTAAGTGCAAAAGAAGAAGCAGAGCTTGTAGCTCTATTAAGGGAATATAGGGATGTGTTCGCATGGCACTATAGAGACTTGAAAGGAGTAGATCCAAAGATTTGCTCTCATACGATTCCGATGACCGCTGATGCCAAGCCCACCAAACAAAAGCCCTACACATATAATGACAATTATGCAGCCAAAATAAAGGAGGAAATTGACAGGCTGATTGAAGCTGGATTCATCTATGAGATTGAGCACACTGAATGGGTGTCCCCCATTGTGGTGGTGCCCAAGAAGAATGGGAAATTGCGAGTGTGCATTAACCTTAAAAAAGTTAATGCCGCTAGATAGTTATCCACTTCCAATCATCGAACATCTAGTGGAGCGTGTTGCAGGCAAGGAAGTTTATAGCTTCCTTGATGGATTTTTAGGTTACAACCAAGTAGCCATTGCCCCCGAAGATCAACACAAAACGGCCTTTGCCACAGAATGGGGAATTTTTGCATTTCGTGTGATGCCATTTGGGCTCACCAACGCACCTGCAACATTCCAAAGGCTCATGTGTCATGTCTTCAAAGAGTTCTTGCGGAAGAGCTTAGAAGTATATGTGGATGATTTATGTGCGCATTCCCAACAGAGAAGTTACCACATCCCTGAGCTCAGACAAATCTTCAACAAGTGTAGAGATTATCGAGTGTGTCTGAACCCAGAGAAGTGTGTGTTCATGGTACGACAAGGTAAAATCTTAGGTCACATTGTTTCTAAGAATGGAATTTCAACAGATGAAGACAAGGTAAGAGCGATAGCAGAGTTGCCAAGACCAAGAAATGTTAAAGAGGTACAGGCCTTTATGGGCCATTGTGGATATTACCGTAGGTTTATCCACATGTATGCCATCATAGCTAAACCTCTTTATGGGTTGTTAACAAATTTTGAGTGGAACGAGGAATGCGAGAATTCCTTCAACGAGCTAAAAAGACGCTTGTGCTCAGCACCAATACTGACCACTCCTGATTGGAGCAAACCATTCCATGTCCATGTCGATGCCTCCAATCATGCAATAGGATGTGTGCTAGCACAACCAACAAGTGAAGGAAACCTAGATTTGCCGATAGCATATGCTAGTAGGCAATTAAATGCAGCTGAACGAAATTATACCACAACGGAGAGAGAAGGCTTAGGCATGGTATACGCTGTGAAGAAGTTTAGACACTATCTATTGGCCAATAAGTTCAAGTTTTTCACTGATCATCAAGCCTTACTATATTTGGTCAATAAACCTTGCAATACAGGCCGCTTGGTGAGATGGTTCCTCTTACTAATGGAATACGACTTTGAAGTGGTTGTCAGGAAAGGTAGAACCCATCTTAGGGCAGACCATCTTTCTCGCATCACTTCAGGAGAGCCACCGCAAGGAGTGTCTGATGAATTGCCCGATGCTTATCTGTTCAATTTGGAAGTTGTTCCTAAATGGGCAAACAAGTTGGTACCAGTCCTAACCTTCGGTCCTGCAAATAAGAATGTGAAAACAAGCAAAGAAGAAATTGTAAAATCACAAAAGTATCAAATATTGGCCGGAAGTATGTACAAGCAAGATACCGAGGGCGTATTAGCCTGTTGTGTTGAGGACGACGAACATACTAGTTGGATGCAACAAGCCCATGAGGGATTGCTAGGAAATCACTACTCTAAACAACGAACATTGCAGAATCTAAAACGTTTAGGAGTGTATTGGCCTAGCATGGACAAAGAAATACAGGAGTGGATCCAGAATTTTCCAGTGTGCCAGAAGAGACCCCCAGTGGAGCATGCCACTCTTTATCATGTGTCATTAATCCCAGATTGGAGTGGTCCATTGGTTGAGTTCATGAGATCGAGAACATTACCCAATCAGGCTAGTCTTGCAAGAAAACGGAGCATGGAGCAAGAGGCTCAAGACTATGCCTTGGTAGGAGACAACTTATATCGAAGAGGCAAGGATGGTTACCTAAGACTGTGCGTTCATGAATCAGACTATTTGAAAGTCTTAGAAACTGCACACAACGGTGCTGCAGGTGGACACTTTGGGCCTGACAGAGTAATTAAGACCATTCTATTCTCAGGACTTTGGTGGCCCACTCTTCATATGGATGCACATACTTATGTGAAGAAATGTGACACATGCCAACGTGCCCAGTATCCGATAAGAAAAGATGAGATGCCTTTAAGGCCAATGATGGGAGGGCGCGCATTCTCGAAGTGGGGCATAGACTTTGTTGGTCCTATTAACCCCCCAGCTAGAAACTCCCATGCAGAATACATTATTGTAGCCACAGATTACCTTACAAAGTGGGTAGAAGTAAAAGCCACGACAAAGAATGATGCTCAAACAACGGCTAAGTTCTTATTCGAAAATGTGTTCACTAGGTACGGGTTACCAATAGAGTTGGTTAGTGATAGAGGTACGCACTTCTTGAATGAGGTCATTGAAAATCTCCTTCAAGAATTCATGGTGATACATAAGAAGTCTGCCCCCTATCACCCACAAGCCAACGGACAGGCCGAGAGCACGAATAAGATCCTATGTAACGTATTAACAAAACTGGTGAATAATAAACGCTCTGATTGGGACAAACAACTTCATCATGCTGTTTGGGCATACCGAGTTGCCTACAAAACGGTACTCAATGCTACCCCATTTCAGATGGTTTTTGGACAGAATGTCGTGCTACCATTGGACTTCCTAATCCCAGCCTTGAAAGTAGCACAAGAGCATGAGTGGAATGGACATGAGTTGTCTTCCAGGATCTTTGATCTAGAACGCTTAGGTGAGACGAGGCTACGAGCAGCAGCAGGCATTTATGCTGCAAAGAAAAGGCAAAAGGCATACTTTGATGCCCATGTAAAGAATAAAGGCTTGAAGGAAGGAGATCTAGTGCTGGTTTATACGCTAAAGCAACATGCCCGCAAATTGGAGAAACGAGGATATGGACCCATGATCATTAATAGACTCTCCACTAGCGGTGCAGTTCAATTGGCCACTTTAGAAGGTGATATCCTACCAAACTATATTAGTGGATGCCGAGTCAAGTTATATCAAGAACCTCTTACAGAGGAAATGCTCATGAGACTCAACACTGCCAAGAAGCGAAAAGAAGAGGAGTTAAGGGTTAGAGAAGAAGCACAAGCAGAGGCGAGAGAACGCATCAGAAGAAATAAGCTACGGCGGCTAGGCCTAGATGTCAACACAAAAGCTCCAAAATATCACATGGACATGTGCCAAAAATCGGGCATAACTACTTCTCAAATAATTGATCGACGACCCTTTGTGACTATAGAGGTAGGACAAGGAAAGAGTGTAAGAACTGTGAGAGCATTGATTGACTCAGGAGCAGCAACTAGTGCAGTTAGACTTTCATACTGCCAAGACCTGCAATTGAACATCGAGCCCATAGAAGCCTATCTCATAGGTTTAGGAGGCGTGGAAACACCTTGTTTAGGAGAGGTGGAACTTCCCATCTACCTTCAAGATGTTCCAATAAAAGTCAAGATGCTAGTGTGTCATGATGAGGACCTCACAGAGCCACTTGTCTTGGGTCAAGATTGGATTTACGACCATGCTGTCAACTTGAACCTAAGAAGTCAACTTCTTCAAGTGTGGGTATATAATCAATGCATTACATTAGAATTGGAGAATCACATGCCCACTAAAACTGACACCACACACTCTCTTTGTTCCTCTAAGGCTAATCTTCTCGAACAAGATGTTGTAGATGTCAAAAGCTCTATGATCCAGACGGACGCAATCACGGAAGGACAGTCGCAAAGGCAAGATGAACCTTCTTCTTGTTTTTTAAAGAGCAAAGCATCCACAGGAGCTCAACCTCAGAAGCAAGCAAAACAGTGCAAGACAGCCAGTCTATCAAATAGACAAAGAGCCCTCAAGAAGAAAGAAGTGTTGGGCATGACACAGATCTGGGTAAAGAAAGGCATACAACCATCGATGTTGCCTCCAAGACTCCCACCCAACCAGATCGACCATGACTACAGAAGGACCAAGCACCTACGACAGGGTCAAGCACGAAGAATCCATCAAATTTGGGTACCGAAGCTATCAATGAAGGCCGACCACAATCAGGTACAAATTTGGGTGCCTAAAAAATTAGCTACAGCTCAACAAGGGCGATTACAGATGTGGGTACCCAAGAAGCTCTTACACGTACAAAGACGTATGCTCCCCACCATGCGAAAGGCCTCAACAAAGAAGCCAAGGAAAGCAAAGGGTAAGAACAGAGCACAAAGACCAAAAGAAGCTAAACTCAACCCTTCTACAAAAAAAGGTAGGCACTCACCCAGGATATGGGTTTGGAAGCCAAAAGCACAAGCAACATCCACAGAACCAAGGGGCCAACCACACTGGATACCAAAGTTTGGACAGCATCCAAAGAAGAACTGGCCTGAGGTGATCTCTACAGGGCCAAATACTATCCGGAAATGGGTTCCCATTAGGAGGATTACATCATTTCGAGATCCAATCGACACCTCCAAACAAAGAATGCATCAACTATGCGAGTAACATCAAAAGCCTCGACGTGCAGCAACCATGTGCCTTTGGCATAACCTTGTCTTTTGCACCATTCAGGTCATGCATTTCCAAAGTATGCATCAATATAGGGCCACCTTACATGGCCGTGCATAGACACAATTGAGAAATCCCAGGCACATGAGACACAACACAATTTTCACATGCAAAATATGTTATTGATACTAATATCTTTCTTCTTGGTTGATGCCATTGTTCCAAAAAAAAAAAAAAAGGGGCAAGAAGAGGATTGTGCTTGAAAATGCCCATCAGCGAACTTTCAGCCAGGACATCCATCAACAAAAAGAACAAGACGAGGGTCAAACACCATGCTGGAACTACAACACGAAGAGATGAAGATCAACGGACCCTTCACCATGGTAAGCCGTGTATGCTTCAACAACACTATAACCATGATCGATTAGGAAACCTCTTCGTCAGCATACCCTTGAGCATTTAGCTCAAGACCCAATCTCTTGCACCATACTTCTTGCCATGCATTTTCCAAGTACGCATACGTAGGGCCACATTACAAGGCCATGCACAAGGCACATAATTTGTTCAACCCATGCACTAATGCACTTAACCATCATCCATTATGGGTTACAAGTACTTGGCACGAAAACTATGAAAGCCATCTTTGGAAGAATCAGAGGACATCACGGTGACCACTACAAGAACAAGGGCGCCATCCACCATTGAGAGTTGCTCATAATCAACATTGAACATCTCCTCTGAGCAACTAGTAGTTTTGGAAAACTCACAAATGCACCATCCAGATGGAATACAAGGCAGAAGCACGTACAAAAGGACTACAAACTGCAAGAGATAACAGGGGCAAAGTGAAGAACCAGACAAACGACCAGGATACATTGGGAAGAGGGATCGCTCTTGTTGCACGTAACGGACACTACCTCTCAATGTACTACATGGAACAACCACGACAACAAGGGTCTATCAGGGACGACAGACTCAAGAGGGGGGGGGAGTGTTGAAGCTCAAGGTCAAGGATAAAGCATGGAAGTGCATCAAGGAAGTGGACACACAAGAAGAAGGAGCAAGTAGGGAGCTCCAAGAAGCACCTATCAAATTTTCAGAAGAAATCCCTACAAAAATAGTGATTTTTATCACTAAAAACCATTGTAAATACCATTTTTCATTTTTATAACTCCATTTTGTTCAAGCCGAGGAGTCCTCGAGCTTGAGGAGTATTAGAACTACCATCCTACCAATTTTCATAAATTTTAGACTCCGTTTGAGCCCCCAAATAAGCCCTCGAACCTATTTTTTAACTAGGCCGGACACTAGGTCTGGACAGGGCCAAAACCACTCAAAAACTATAAAAAGGGCTGGAGAGCTCATTTTTGAGGGTAGCTTGTTGTAGATTTCAGTTTTGTAAGAGAGCTCTTTGGTAATCAAAGCTTTCCATTGTTCCACTCTTTGCTCTTACCTTGTGCGCGTGTGTGTGTATGTGTGTGCATGCTTGTGTGCTTTCACTCACGCACTTGTGCCATCACTTGCTCGCGGTCTTCATACCGGTCCTCACGTCTCCACGGATTGACATTTATGAGGTGTATCTCCTCACGTTGGTACTCACCATTGTGCTAGAGTGACACCATGGATAGTTTTTTGACAAAGATCAAAGATTTGAAGGAGTAGCTAATTTTTATTGATGAAGTCTTGCCTGATAGTTCCCTTGTGCAGACCATTCTAAATGGTCCTCTAGATTCATATTAGAGTTTTTCTTCTACTCTTCAATTCATGATGGAAGGCAATCCAAATGCCTTAACATTTGAGGAGTTAGTCTCTATTATGTTGCAAGAAGATTAGTCTAGGTCATAATAGTTCCATTATGCACGTTGCGGATCAAGCTTTCCTGGCTAGTCAGAAGGGCAATGGTAATGGAGCTCATCTATTAATAAGTAGAAATATGCTAATTTTGCACAATTAAAGAAGGATGACAGAGACGCGAAGAAAACAAAAAAGCAAAAATTGTTTTGTAAATACTGTAAAGGAAATGATCATGTCGTAAACAGTTATCCAAAACTAGTTGCTAAAGAGGCAAGGAAGAAAGAGGGTATAATGGTTGTTGTACATGCCTCTACACCCAAAATAGAGTCTACTAATCCTGTGCAAAATGAAGAGTGCACATTTACCACTGTTTGCAGTTATGACCCATCTTCTCATGAACATTGTATGTCTGCAATAGACTCCGATGTTTGGTACTTTGATAGTGGGGCAACCAAACATATTACCTCATAGCATAGTTTCTCCACTCCACTTGAGCTTGCCCCTATAGGGAATATTGTCACATGCGTCAACAACTCCTCTTATCTTGTCATGGGAGTTGCTAAGATCATTCTGACTACTACTGATTATAGTTATTTTACATCGTCAGATGCTTTATTTGTGCCAAGGATCGGGAAGAATTTGTTATCATTTTCACTTTTAGCTAAGGTTGGGTTGGTTGGGAAATTTATTGATGACAGATGTACAATTCATGATATGTCAAATGGTGAGAGCATTATTGCTTGTGGCATTTTATGTCGTGGGCTATGTAAGCTCATAAACTATGAAAAATCTATGAATGATTCAACATGTGTAGTACATGATTCTCATGCTATGTCACTTGCTAGACCTAGAGAAATCTGAAATGGTTTCCTCTTTGCCCAAACTTAAGGTACCTGGTAAACATGTCTCTAAAGGTTGTACTTTGGGGAAAATGCAGCTTTCCTCCTTCCCAAAAGATGGTTCACTTCGTGCTATTGAGAAATTGCAACTTGTACACAGTGATGTCTGTTGTCTTATGAAAACACCATCCTTTGGGAACTATCTTTACTTTGTGACTTCTATTGATGATTTTTCAAGGCATGCATGGGTATATACATTGAAAGAAAAGTCCGAAGTGTTTATGTGCTTCAAATAATTTCTGATTTTGGCTAAAAATCTATCAACATGTAAAATGGGCACCCTCCATTCTAATCAAGAGTAGGAATATATGTCTTTTGATTTTAATGCATTTCTGGATGAACATGGGATAAAACATCAATATATAGTGCAGTATACACCCCAACAGAATCAATTTGCTAAACAAAAGAATAGTTCACTCATAGACATGGCAAGGTGTATGGTCAAGAGTCAGGCTTTACCACATAGTTTCTAGCTTGAGGCTATTATGTGTGTAGCATATGTACTTAATAGGTGTCCCACTAAAGCATTGCAGTCTATCACTCCATATGAGGCTTTCCATCTATGTGTTTTTGTTTGTTTAGCAAGACAATCATCTGTGTATGATTGGTTAGCAGTGATGTTTTTGTGGAAGATGCTATTCAACCATTACTTTCCTGTAATAAGGAGACATCAATTAGCTCCAAAGACATGTATGACAGCTTGCTACCTCTTTTTATAGGTGGACAGTCTAGTGTTGGTCCAAAGGAGGCAACTTTTCAGCCTGTATAGGTTTCATGTGATGATGAAAATCATTCCATTTCTAATGCAAATTTACATGATGCACTTGTTGATGAGAGAATTGATATAGAGGAGGCAAAAACTATGCCTAAGTGGTTGCTACAGACTTTGCAAGATAGAAAATTAGATACACATCTATCATATCATACTCATACATGCTTGCATAGTGCTTCGTTTGCATCAGATTGCTATGCTATGGCTGCCTCTAGTCTTTGTGATGAGAATGAGCCTGTTTGGTTTGATGAAGCACAAAGTTTTATAAATTGGATGGTTGCTATGCAATCAAAATGTGATGCTATTATGAAAAATAGTACCAGGTCTTTATGTGCCTTGCCTCTTGGTAAGAAGGCCATTGGCACTAAGTGGCTACACAAGCTTAAGCATAAGCATGATGGAGCAATTGACAAGTATAAGCAAGGCTTGTTGCAAAGTGTTATGCAAGAGAAAGAGGCATTGATTTTGATGAGACCTTTGCTCCTACATGCCGACCGACTATTGTTCGTAGCATCTATGCACCTGCAGCTCATCATGGTTGAAATGTACATGAATTGGACATTAAAACTGCATTCTGAATGGTGACTTGCATGAAGAAGTGTATGTTTTTAAGCCCACTGACTTTGTGCAGAAAGGGCATGAAAACCTAGTGCGTAGGTTGAAAAAGGCATTATATGGTTTGAAGCAAGCACCACATCGCTTTGTATGAAAAGATACATGCCTACCTGATTTCACATGGTTTTGAAGACACTCCAATTGAGAGCACCTTATATGTTAAGTGTGCAAATGATGTGTCTCTGATCATTGTTGTATATGTTGATGACATGCTGCTCACTCGTCCTCATGAGAAGCATATTGCTGATTTTAAGGCTGATGTGCATGCCTCATTTGAGATGTCTGATTTGGGCATTTGTACCATTATTTGCACATTCGATTTATGCAAGCTGATGGAAAAATAGCTTTATGTCAAAGAAAATATATTGACACATTATTACAACATTTTGGACTTGAAGACTACAAACCTATTGCCACTCCTATGGAGATGGGTTTACAATTGAGTCCTCATGATGATGGCAATGCATTTTATGCTATTCTCTATCAACAAAATCTTGGATGCTTGGTTCACTTATGCATTACGCAACCAAATATTTAGTTTTTTGTCTCACAGATGAGCAGGTTTATGCATTGCCTAGGTGTCAAGCATTGGCAAGTAGCTAAGCACATCTTTTGCTACTTGAGTGGTACCCAAGTAGTTGGATTGTTTTATCCCAAGGGGGGATCATTATCGCTAGATTTACATACTTTTACTGACTCTAACTGGATTGGTTGCTATGACACTTGTGTGTCCACTAGTGGTTTTTGCTTCATGCTTGGTAGCTCATGCATATCTTGGTTGATCAAGAAGCAGCCTACTCGCCACTTCTAGTTGTGAGGTTGAGTATATGGTAGCTTTCACAGTGACTGTTGAGTGTGTGTGGCTTAGATGCCTTATGGTTGATTTGCGTGTTGTTCAGTTTTTTGCCACCACCATCTTAACTGACAGTCAGAGCACATTGGAAATTTTGAGGAACCTTGTGTTCCATGCTCACACTAAGCACATTGAGGTGCACTATCGTTATGTTAGGGAGAGGTTCTCTGCTAGAGAGATCAGTTTGGCATATGTGCCCACACATGAGAACATTGTGGACCTTTTCAAAAAGGCTCTGCCTAGGGAGAAGTTTGAAGCTTTCTGCAAAGCTTTGGGCTTACTTCCTTTTTTGGATTGATTCCACATAGCTTGGCACTTCCTTATACGTGAGTGCTAACTCCTTGTTCATCACATCACTCCTAGCGGGGAGTTTTTGATATATTTAGGTAGTGATGTGTGTCAACACACTAAGATTGCTGGTGCACTTTTTTCCCTCTTTAGGAGGTTTTTTCCCCCTTGGCTTGTATATATGCCTATAATCTAACCGATCATTTTTATATTTGTACCTTCTAGTGGTAGTACATTCTGTATCTTGTGTTGTTCTCCAAGCTTCTTCTTCTTCTTCCTTATGTTGTTCGCATTCTTGTGTAGACCTCAAACTCCAACAACTACAATAACATATTTGCATATGGAATTCTTGCGGGGTGATTGATTGGTCCTATGAAATCTATACAATGCTTAGAGAAAGCATGTCCCCCGATTATGGGTCATAATGGAATTTCATCGCATTAGATGGGGCATTGTGCTTTCTGGGAAGTGTCCCATTTTCTTCACTTAGGTATGTGCATGCATGTGAAAGGTGGCCCATGAAAGACCTCAAAATAATATGTTCTTGATCACTCAATCGGGTCCAAAAAATCCACTGAAAATGGCATTATATATTCTTGTGATTTTTGGGCTAGCCTTCTTGAGCTAGGCTTCATTGTATAGCTAGAGTAGAATTAGAGGGGAAAGCTTGTGATGTTGGGTACTCCAACAATGGAATGCTCCACTCTGATGCCAATGATACATGGCATAGATTTGTATGCTTCACGGGGAGGTGGGGGGGGGGTCTATTCATATAGGTAGTGTACTACTTCAAAATCATGTACACATGCATTTTGACTGAAGCCCAATAAACTCCTAAGCATCTTAGATTCTACAAAGTTTATTCCTTCTACTGATGGTGACCTAACAATTATCATATGATCTTGTTGTGTAAAGCTTTCACGTTCTTCATCCTCAATGAAACAAGATAAGATGCCTTATCTATTTTATCAATTAAAAATTCCCACTATTACCTAGTATTGTTTTGATCTTGTGACATCAATTTGTTTCATTCTTATATACTTATGTGATGGATTGAAAGTAGAAATTTGAACTAGATGTTGACACCAATCCAAAACTATTTCTAAACTAAGGAGATATGTGTCTCAAAGTTTATCAGATATGCCTTGTGGAGATCGTCCTCAGATAAATAAAAAAAATAAAAAAAGGTGCTTGAACCATAAGTACATGTTATCTTTTCTAACTATTGCATCAAAGTCATACTCCACTAGTAAGACAAACCATCTTACGGATCGTTCCATATTGCAACATGCATAAAGTCACTCAAAACCTTGAAACATTCAATGTGTATTAATCACTTATCGTTCCATATTGCAACATGCATGAAGTCACTCAGAACCTTAAAACATTCAATGTCTATCAATCACTTCGAATTCTTTGTTATCATGAAAATGCACTTATGCTCCCATTATTAAAGGAAAACGTCCTTATGATGGCAAGTGACGGACACACATAGTTCTAAATGCCAAAATTAAGATAAATATATGTATACACGAATTGAATCAAGGAAACTATAGACAAGACGAACACATATCGATTGAATTCTATCATATCCACACTAACATCATTAGTTTCCACTAACAAGAATGAATGCATATCACATACACATCCCAAAGCCTACACAATATGAGAAAAAGTCATAAGAAGTCTGTAAGTAAGTTTTACTTCTGCAGATCATGATTAGACTCAGCCATGTTTTTACGGCATTCACAAAATTGTGAAATATTTCCATAAGTTTTGGATTTATGATTTTTTGCGAAAAAGGGGAAATTGAGTATATTACAAACAACAAATTACAAGGGTGCATAGTTGGGAATAAGTACATTATACTTAAGGTGTTAGATTTATTTAGGCCACCATGGTCTACCATTGTTCGACCTCCATTTGGTTGACCCTAGACTGGTCAAGAACTACACGTTGGGGAAGCCAAGGCTCTAACATGGGTCTTAGAGGTTATTCCATCTCATCAAAGTCACCATATGAAGAGTGTTTGGATCTTAGATAAGACTCTAGATGTTTATAAGGGAAAGGGCTATTTAAGGCTGAGAGGAGAGTGGTAGGTAACTAATGGGGATCTTCCATTTTGTATCATAACCATGGAGACAAGAGGGAAAGTTCAAGCCTTTGGGAGGAAGTTTGTTTTTTTATTTTATTTTGTTTTTTTTTTCTTTTTCAAAAGGAAGTTCAGCTATGCCTACTCTTCCAAACTTTAATTAAAAGAAAATATAGTTGTACAAGTTAACGAGCCTAGCACCCATGGGACCCCCCGTATCCCACAAAGTAGGGTTGCTAATAGATTACTAGAGAATATTACAAAGCAACTTTATAACCCTCTTATCCCCCTCATGTGGGGTCCACTTGGTTTTGATCTTGTTCCTCTCTAGGAAATACACTCTATGATGCCTAAAGGGTGGGTACTTCTTACAATTGGAAATTCTTTTGCCATAAAGGAAAAGAGAGATTTCAATCAACCATTCTTTAAGAGGGCTTCCAAAGTTCGTTGCCTCTCCTTTTAGATTTTCCATAGAATCTCCCCTCTTATAGCATTCCACAATGCTGAGGCACATCGGGTCGCTTCATTTAGCAAAGCTTACTTCCATACAGAAGAAAGGGATTTAATTCCCAACCATCCCAACACATCACACACATACCTAGAGCCCCATGTGGACATCCCGATGAAACATACCATCTCTCTGTTGCTACTCAGGCTAAAATATAGCCACTTCACTCTATAGTCAAATTTTTCTCTTAAGACCTACACATACTAACCATCTCATCAATTTGCAACCTTAGAAAGTGTCACTTCATCTTCTACATTTGCAAGAAAACTCGATATCTCTATCCTCATATCTCAAACTTGCAATCTTAGTGAAGCAAACCCTAGTCAATCCTAAGCTTTCCTTATCAATGGCACACCTAGTCAAACACATACTACCATGAATCCACTTTTCTTTTTCTCTCTAGATTTTCACTCAATATTTTCCTATTTTTAAGCTTTTCACCTCCTAAATAAACTCTCCCCTCCACTTGTATTCATTCCTGATTTTTTCTTTTGATTCTTGTTATTCTTGGTTTCCCCTCCTCTCATTTCTTCAACTCACATTTGACCGTAATCCTCACCTCATGATCTTCTTGGTTATCAACTCCACTCCATATGCTCTTTTGTAGCACTTTTCAAAATCTATTTTCATTCATTAATTCTGAATTGTACAATCTCTTCCATTTTCGCATGCAACTCAATGTTTTTTTCTCAAGTTTCCCTTATTTGTCCCTACTCTTTCTCTTTTCATCTCTTCTTGCTTTTCTCCTCCATACTTGAAAATATCCTATCTACTTCCCAAACATCACATCACTCTATCGCAACCCTTATCTTGCCTCTTGGCCACTTCTTATTTCTATCCCATCTCTTCATCTAGCTCAATCACCTCATCATCATTGCTTCTTCCTTTTCTACTCCCTTATTTTCCATCCGCTACCACGATCATTTCTCCCAACAAGGCATTAGCTTGCAAACACTAGATAGGATCCCACTCCTTTTCGAGCTTCATCTCTTTCTTTGTTAGAAACCACTCCTTGTCATCACTTCTCCTCAAATCCCCCCTCGTTTCAAATCTCTCCCAAAACCACCCCTTACCAAAGAATCATCACCTCACAAATTGCTCATATCTATGCCTTACAAACTCAATCCATCCTCCCCTAGTGCTATGCCTTACAAACTCAATCCATCCTCCCCTAGTGCTGCAATAGCAACATGCCATTGAGGATGAGACACACTCATAAACTGATTATCAATATCCTAATCCTCTCTTTGACATTCTAACATCCATATCACTTCACCTTCCTCAACTCATAACTCCCTACAAATGCTCGTCTTCTTCAAAATGATCATCTTCTTCAAAGCATGGGTTCATACGACACAACCACATATATCCCCATGTCTTTTTCTCAAAGTCATTAATTGCATAATGTAGATCATGAAAGTTTTGCTCACATTTTATACACCCTTACATTTTCTCTCTATCTACAAACCAAGGTAGATATAGCGAGGGCCCCAAAAGTTGAAAAACTGGATAGTGCCATCAGCCATGCTTAAAAGAAAGAAATAGGTGGTATATCATGATGGGTTTTGCCACCATCCACCGGACCACCATTTACTTGACACCAACAGTCTTTATTTAGCTTTTGATAAACAAAACGGCCCTCCTTCGTACTATAGCATGTCTGTCCAAAAAATGACCTTGAATGGCCTTTTGTATTTGCTCAGACACACCTACATGCATGCTATAAAAGAAACAAGAGAGAGCAATAGAGACTCCCCCATCCATAAGGTAACAATAAATTTACAACATCACGTGTTGATTTACTTTATTTTTATTGTGCACCAAATGAAAATGAACATAATCCATACAAGTAACAATAATTCGAACTAAAATGCCTCAATATCCTATGCGGACCACGAATACATCAAGAGTATGTAACTACCTTCGCCTACAACTTCATCTCCAAGTTCTTTAGTTCTCTCAAGATAGTCTCTCAAAACAAGGGATAGTCACTATAACTCCATGTAAGCCTTGCAAGGCCTACCACAAAGGCTATGGCAGATCATCAGAATGAAAATTAGTCATCAAAAATATATCAGTTGGAAGCCAACTCTACCGGGAGAAGCAAGCAATCGCTCCGCGGAATGCTCGAAACTCTGGTTGATTGAGTATTCATTGTTCCTCCTTGGCAAAAGGATCACTAATTGTAAAAAAACCCCCCCTTTTTTTCAGGAGTCATCAAGTATTCCTTTTGAACAAGAACACACTTTACCCATGTGGCCCCCGCATGAGGGTGATGAGTGGGCGATTAACCTTTTTCTTGTAAAGCCATCTACACTCTGTAAAAGCTTCCCCCCCTCTATGGGATTTAGGGGATCCCGTGGGCACTAGTTCCCTTCTTTTGTATTTTTTCTTTATTTAATTCAAGTCCCGGAGAGTAGACTAAGGCCGAACTTCCTTTATTCAAAAAAAAAAACAAGAGATAGTCAGTTGCAACAACCAAAGATACCATAGATAGTAGAAACTCCTTCCTATTGATTGTCTATTAGTGTACACAATTCTCATGAGATATATCAAGGCATATAATCCATTTGGCATCTTATTCCAACGCTCTTTACCATTCTGATGGCGACATTATGGTATGTATTGAAGAATTTTCCCTCCTTTTTTCTTGGTGTTCTTTTTTCTTTTGTTTTTTTTTTTAACTACATCCCTCCTCGCACACTTCGTGAATGTACCTAATAAAATATTGTTACCTCCTCTATGTCATGCCAATTGATTGTATGTTAGCATCGTCGACAGTCAAAACACCTACATATAGACATTTATTCTACAAACTGGAAATATGTTAGTGCACAAAAACCGATAGTTTATTAAGCTAAAACTAGCACCATAAACAACCATGCTTCTTGTGACACAAACAGAAGTGACTATACAAACTACAACATGTATTTAAACATGGGGTTGAACTCTTTGTTTTCTTGTTGTGCTCAAATATTGTTTTTGAGTTTGCACTATATCACTTCAATTGGAGGAAACTATGTTAGAAGATCATTTGATCAAATTACAATGTCACCCATCCAAACATTGTTTTCGTCCCTCCTAGTACATTTCCGACATTACATGCATCCAATTATATAAATTTTTATTATTTTACATATTTTAGGTTGTTAGCTTTTGAATAATGTAAAGATTGCTAAAAATAGAGCCCATTTGCTTCCTCTAGGCAAAGAAATAATGTTGAGCAATCATCACTTGAGATTTGCGGAGGTGATATTTGTGGCTTCTTTTAGGTCCTTTCGCATGGCGATCACTTACAAACATGTCTTCTAGAATGATATCAAATTTAGTAATGAAGCTTAAAAAACTGTTTGATCTTTAGTTTAGATTGTTTTTATCCCACTCAAATATTGTAATTAGGGAAAGCTATAAGCATATGTTCTTGTTGTAACAAGTTTTCCCGTAGTGGATCCATGTTGAGTTTTTGTATTCTTTCAAAACGAGGTGAATATGCCTTCCTTGAACTCATAGAATATGTATTATTATTTGGGTGAGGGATTGAGTGTAGGTGAGGTTTGAGACATGGAAAGAGTGCACATACACCTGCACCATTTTCACCATTAATTTTGATGAATCTACTCACTCTACATGCACCATGATGGCATACAGAATGAAGAAGTATACCTCACCTATTGAAAAGGGAAAAGTATAATTGTATGAAGATAGTAAAGGAGAAAGATATGTAGTGATAAGATATTTAACATCAAGGTATAAGAGATAAGAATTTAGATGTTTCATGTAACTCAAAATAGACAAGGACAACAATATAAACATGATACATGGATTGAGACGAACATAAATCCTAATGGATTGACATTCTTACATATTACTATGGGGAAGGATATAAACCTTCATCAAAAGAACTATGTATACTAGAAACTTACAAACTTGGCATGAGTTTGAGAAGATAAAATTATCTTCTCTAGAATAGTGAAGGGGGTATCTTCAATATAGTCTCTCAAAGTGAATATGAGACTATGGGATATCACAGGAAGTAGGAAAATTTATTCGAGGATATAACTTGAGTAAACTAATGAATCATACTTTCTAAGAATTAACAAAGGCAATTACAAAGGATTCTAAAGATGGGTTTGAGGAAGACGCATCAACAACTGCTTACAACCTTCAAGAGATAGTCAAGATGGCAATTGTGGATGGCTCCAGCTCTATGACCAAGAGTATAGATCAAAAGAATAAGTTTTTAAATAGTCAAAGATATACAAGGACAGCAAGAGATGAAGAACAAGGTGACAAAGGATCTAGACAAGTACGTACATTTGATCTTGGTACTTAACACTAAGTACTTTGAGTTAATAAGGATATCCATGATTAAGTAGTCATTTGAACCAAGTTAATAGGTTTAAGGCATAAAGGGATTTATGATAATGTGTCTATTATAAGAATCCCGTTTTTTAAGTCTTATTGGAGTTTTAATCATGGATGTGAAATTCATATTTGGTTTAGTGAGGATGGAACACATTGATTGGAAGAAGGAATTGCATCTATGGGATGGTGGAAACTATTTCCATTTGGGAAATTTTCTTCTACGGATAGGGAATTATAATTCATGGATACCTTGTTTTACTAAAAAAGGTAGAAGATATCTCCTTAGGAAATGGATTTTTTATCCATTTTGTAATCAGCCTTCCATTCAACTCCTACTCTTCTATGTACAAGCTATCATATATAATTGAAAGTGACTTTTCATCCCTCGTTAAACATTTTTCCAATAGAAAATAGGTTACTTATTACCTTAGGCATATGTAGTACTAGCAAAAAGTTTTAACATAAGAATTAAACAAGTAAAACAACTTCTTATGCACAAATTGGACATGAAATATCTTGGTGTGTTGTGTTACCTTTTGGGCATTGAATTAATACATACAAAAGTTGATATATGGCTCTACCAAAGGAAATATGACTTGAGTATGTTGCAAAATTATGGTATGGTTGATTGTAAGCTAGTTTCTATGTTGTTAGATTAGAATTTGAAATTGAATGCTACCTTAGGTGAAGCATTGGAAAAGGATGCTATGTACATGAGAATTGTGGGAAGTTTGATACATCTCACAATTACAAGGCTTGATCTAAGCTACATTGTGGGACTTCAAAGTCAATTTATGCAGGTTCTTGGGAAACCACATTTAGATTCTTTGAGATGCACTCTATGTTTATGTGAGGGATACTTTGGCTTATGTGTTTTTTATGAAGTTGGTGTACAATAGTAGATTCATGGATATGCCTACTTAAACTAGGCATCTAGTGACCTAAATAGAAGATCTACTAGTGGTTTTCAACTTTCACTTTGGAGTCATATTGTTACATGGAGCAATAAGAAGCAACCCACTATTGATTTTTCAAATACAAAGGTTGAGTATAGATGTTCTATAATGTAAACATGTGAGGCATCATGGCTAGAGATGCTACTTGCAGATTTAGGTGTAGAAGTGTAGAAGCCTATTAAATTTATTGTCATAATCTTAGTAGCATACAATTCACACCAAATCCTATGTTTAATGCTATAACAAATAATATCAAGGTACATTATCACTTCATCAAGGACAATGTATTGGCAAATGATATTAATCTTGTTTATGTGAGAAGAAATGAGTAGGTTGCTAATATTTTCAATAAAGCACTTGGAGCAAAGAAGTTAAAGAAAATTTGAAAAATTCTTGGATTTTGAGACGTGAAGTTGAGACTAAGGGGGAGTGTTGCAATATCAACCTCAACATGTGATGATTGCATATGATGTTGGAACATCAAGCTTATGTTGGAGACAATGTCTCGTAGTCCAAGTTTCACAGATGTGAGAGCGAAAATCTATTTACGTCCCATGCTTTGTAGAAGCAAGTATGCTTGGTGTATTGGCTAAGCCAATACCCTCTCAAACACCCAACCCGGGTTCAATCCTTGGTTTAAACAGCGTGTAACACGAGCATGTTTTTTGTTAAAAATCGGACAAGCTTTTTGGATGGCGACGTTGATTTTGGCATAGCTTTTAATGGGCGGCCAATTTAGCGATAGTCGTTCTTAACTATCAATGATGATGTGCTTTCATTTTATATGCTTTTAGAGAAGTGCTTTTAGAAGGGAGAACAATAGTATATAAACAAGCCCTTGGCTCATTATCAATCATCACTCAAGCAATCACTCAAGGAGAGTTCAAGATACTTGGTGATCAAGGAGCAAGGAGAAGATCTTGGAGGCCAACTAGGAGGCTACCTTGGAGGAGTTGTGGTCTATGTCTTGGTGATTATCTAGAGGAGATTCTGCCAGCTTACCATCAACATCAGTTGTTGATTGCAAGTCTATTTCCATTCTTACTTGCTAGGTCACTCGTTTCTAATTTAGGTTGATCAAAATTTGGGTTTGCTATAAAATGATTCTAAACTATTTGTATTCTCCATATTCTCACACACACACTCTTCATACCTCTTAGGCACACAATCTCTTGTATCTAGTTCCTATTTCTGCCATTTTGTATCATATACACACATTGTAAATTGACATTCATATATAAGTTAGTGTAGGTGAGCCTCAAGGCTTACCATTACACTTGAAATCTCATCTATTTTCTCTCTATCTCTCACTTATCTATTTTTGAGTCTTAAGGTGTATATGTTAAGGTTCATCTATTGGAAGATCTTGTAAAACTTGTGATTTATTGCTATTGTGGTCTACTACCACTTCCAACATATGGTGTTCAGATCTTAGAATACCAACATTTGGTATCATAGCATAGTTGACATACACCCTTAACAAGATGAGTGACTATAGACTTGAGAATGAAGACAAGCTTGAGGGCATGTCTAATTATCCAATGTGGCATTTTATGATGATGAATTTGTTAGTATCAAAGGACTTATGGAATATTGTCAATGGCACTTATCCAAGGCCAAGACAAGTCAGAGAAGAGACTACTTCATCTTCTAGAAGACCCTCTGAAAATGAAAGTCAATCAACAATCCAAATTTTGAGAAGTGATAGAGGAGGAGAGTACATGTCTAAAACCTTTAAGTCTTTTCTCGAAGAAAAGGTATCTCTCATCAACTCACTATTGCTTACATGCTAGAATAGAATGGTGTTGCACAGAGAAAGAATAGGATACTTGTTGAGATGATGCATAGTATGATGTCATCCAAAAGGCTTTCTCCCAAGTTTTGGTTTGATGCAGTACATATAGCTAATCACATTCTAAATAATTCTACAACAAAAGATTTGAAGGTCATTAGACCTTATGAAGCTTATTATGGGAAGAAACCCAATGTGAGTTACTTCAAAGTTTTTGGTTCCCCAGCTTATGTTCACCTCGAGAAGAAGGATCATGGTAAGCTTGATGTAAAAGCCATTAAAGTGTTCTTTATTGGTTATGCAATTGAAAGCAAGGGATATAGATTCTATGTTCCAGATACAGGTGATATCCTACTCTCACGTAATGCATATATTGCATAAAGTTAGATTTATGATAAGAAGAAAGAGATTCTAGATTTCATAAAAGCAGATGACTATGCATTTTTTAGAAGGAATTTGGATGCTTACATTCAGCCATACACGGGGGTTGATGAACCTTCTCAAACCCTAAGAGATACATGTGAAGAGAGAATTTCATTGCCTACATTAGTACCTAGGCCATCATCAGAACCTCTTGAAGTTCTGACTTATGAAGTTCGAGAAGGTTCTAGAGTTCCAGAAGAAAGAGATAATAAAGAACCAGAACTAGAAGATATACCACCACTTTTCAGGAAAATGCCAAAGTGGTTATTTCAAACATGGAAGGACAGTGGTATAAAGGAATATACTAGAAGAACTAGAAGTCAGACCTAAAAGACAACAAAAAGACCAGGTAAATTATGGAGAACATTTTGAGATTCATACTGTTTTATCTCTTACTTCAGTTGAGAATGAACCACCTAGTGTTCAAGATGCACTTCAATGTGATGTGATAGTCACAAGTCCTAGGATTGAGTTCAAGTATAGAGATGAGTGTATCTACATGACACAACAAAAATACGTTGATAAATTATTGGAAAGGTTTGAGATGATAGATTCCAAGCCTATGTGGATACCTATGGATGTTAATGTGTTATTACAGTCGACAGCAGATTAAGAACCATTTGGTGCTACATCATATAGTCAAGTAGTTGGTTGCTTGATATATTTATGTAATACACGGCAAGACATTCAATTTGCAGCTTCTCAAGTATACAAGTTCATACACAATCAACTCAAGATTCAGTGGAAAGAACTCAAGAGATATTTACAGATATTAGAAATTTTGCAGGTTATTGAACCTTGTACCATTATGACATTGAAGACCGGATTGTTGGAGACAATGACCCGCACTCCAAGTTTCACACATGTAACAACGATAATTTATTTACATCCTGTCCTTTGTACAGGAAAGTATGCTTGGCACGTTGGCTAAGCCAATACCCTCTTAAACACCCAACCCGGGTTCAAATCCCACTTTCAATAGTGCCTAGCACGAGTATTTTTTTTGTTAAAATCAGACAAGCTTTTTGGGCGACGTCGTTGATTTTGGCATAGCTTTTAATGGGTGGCTGATTAAGTGATAGTTGTTTTTAACTATCGATGATGATGTGCTTTTGTTTTATATGCTTTTAGAGAACTGCTTTTAGAAAGGAGCACACCATATATAAACAAGCCCTTGGCTCATTATCAATCATCACTCAAGCAGTCACTCAAGGAGAGTTCAAGATACTTGGTGATCAAGGAGATATCTTCTCACTCTCAAGGAGCAAGGAGAAGATCTTGGAAGCCAACTAGGAGGCTATCCTGGAGGAGTTGTGGTCTACATCTTGGTGATTATCTGGAGGAGATTCTGCCAGCTTACCATCAACATTTGTTGGTGATTTACTGTGAGTACTAAGTCTATTTTCGTTCTTACTTATTAGGTCGCTCATTTTTTATTTAGGTTGATCAAAATTCTGGTTTGCTGTAAAACGGTTCTAAATTGTTCGTATTTCATATTCTCACACACACTCTTCATACCTCTTAGGCACACAATCTCTTGTATCTAGTTCTTATTTCTGCAAGTTTGTATAATATACACACATTGTAAATTGACATTCGTATATAATTTAGTGTAGGTGAGCCTCAAAGCTTACCATTACACATGAAATCTCGTCTATTTTCTCTCTATCTCTCACTCATCTATTTTTGAGTCTTAAGGTGTGTATGTTAAGGTTCATCTGTTGGAAGATCTTGTAAACCTATGATTTATTGTTATTGTGGCCTACTACCACTTCTAACATATGGTATTCAAACTTTAGAATACTAATAGCTTACACTATCTTGAGGTGGATTTGATCTACATCAAAAATCTATCATTTTGATTATTTCAAAAAATATCCCTTGAAGTGTTCTTTTACTTATGTTCATTTATTGTATTGTTTTAAGGAATTCTTATAGACCATTTGCCAATGTAAAGGCCTTGAGTTTTACACATGTAAAAGGAGAAAAAGAGAGCTCAAATTCCATGAATTTGAGGTGGTTGAGCTTGGCAATCAATGAATCAATCAATCACCTAAAAGGACATCAAATTATGTCTTTACTTTTCTTAGATTGTAGGAAAATGAATTGATTCTCTTCAATCATCTATCATGCCTTCATTTGAATTCAAAATCCACTTGTAGAAGTCATGAAGCACTTCACAAATCTATATAAAGACTTCAAATCACTTCTACATTACATGAAAGCATAATACATACACTTTTGGCCATCATTGTCTTACTCTTTCGTTTCTCTAAATCATCTTCTTCATCAATAGTGAACTTGTAGAGGTTGGTGCTCTCTCTATAGAGCTCCAAATTTGATATTCATTGGAAAGGTATTAGTTTCTAGATTATGTGTACAAATTTTCAAAGAATTTGATTTAGTAGATGTTGCAAAATCTTACTTTTGCTACCTCAAGGTCTATCTTTGTGAAGCCCTAAAAATAGGAGGTATCACTATTGAGTCTCAAGTTCATTCCAAAAGCATATTTTGCTTATTACTTGTACTATTGTGCATTCCATACACTCAGTTCTATGTTTATCATTCCTCCAAAATGTTTTTTTTTCAATTGTAATTATGTTGGCTGCTATGAGCGTTTGAAGTTGGTTGTTTCATTCAAAGATAGCAATTGGCTTCTCCTACTTCAAAAAGTAAAGAGTCTACCATGCTTCTCACCTTTGGCTATCTTCTTGAAGCCTTGACATGGATCTTCCACAAAAGCTTCATGTTAGGTGAACCTAACTTGCAAGACTTTTTCAACTATTTGGCCTACACTTATTAGATTTTTAATGATAGTAGGTACATAGAGATTACTCAAAGTGTTTATTGTCAGGGGAGCACTAGATTGTGCTCTCTGACTACAGTAGACAAGATTTCGGAAATACACTTCTGATTACAAGAACACCCACATAGGGAAAATGATACAAGAATACGTGATTGATACAAGATGTCCCACAACCCGGGACTGATAGGTATGAATAACTCGACTAGAGATGATACAAGAGATCCCACAACCCGAGATCGTAAGTATGAAACAAGTTAACTGGATTACAAGAACTCCCTTCTCGGAGATGAACTGAATACAAGAAAGAACTTGACAAGATCTCGTACTACGAGATTACAATAGGACAAGACCGGATGTCCAAGAAATAGACTAGATAGAGCTAGAACAAGCAACAAGACAGGAACTGGAACTGGAACTTGGAGAGTACTTACTTGGCGGTCACAACACCTTGAGCTCCCAAGACTGGTATTGGCAAGACTGAGAATGAATGTGGTGAATCCCTCCTTTATAGGTGTTCAAAGGTGGTTCTCCATGGTAGTTACAACTTGTATGATGTCATCATGATATCATCGACTTGTAACAGGACCTCTCGATGTCAGAATTCAGCGATTAGACAGTGGATCTTGGGGTTTTGCACGTTACGAATGCAATGGAAGCATTAGTTTCTCCAAAATCTGAACCAATCATGAGATATAGAAATTGACATGGAATCTAAGGTTCAAGATGGTTTCCTTTGTGTCCATGACATCACCTCCCCCTCAAGCGACGAGTTCCACAAGGAGTGGCCATGTTCTCTAGCTTGGGTTTCATTGGATTCTTTTGATGGAATTCATGAACCTTGATTTTTGCTCTTAAAAGATTTTCTCTAAATTCCATAGAATGATCACTCGTGTCATATGCTTTGCAATGAATGAGGCATTCCAATCTTCCTTGAGAGATCCGTGAATCTAATACATGCATGACCTTGAATTCTTCTTGATCGTTAATCCTAATAGGTGGTGAAGGACTCAGTCTCTCTTGAGCTTCCTTGAGTTCTTCATGCGATAGATCATTTGAGCTTCTAGTGGAATGTTGTGGTGTTTCCAAGATCTTTGATGGAGAGCGCTGAGTAAGCACACATCCTTGATTGAACAAGAACTCCTCCTTATCCTTTACCTTCTTGATATCTTCATAACATGTATAGTCCATATCATTTGTAATGACTTTTTCGGCTTCAAAGATTCTTGATTCACATTCTTGAGGAATAGTGTCTTCATTATTCAAGACTTCTCACTCTTGGACTTGGGTTTCTTTGAATAACTGATTCTCACATTGAACTGCCTGATTGATAACATCCTCCAAGGTATTTGCTTGAGGCATGTATAGCAAGAGATTTTTTACTTCAGGACTGAGGCCACTTTGAAATTGATTAACCATGTAGTCTTCTTGATATGTAGTTCCATGAAACAACATCTTTATATTCAAGGCATAGCTTGAAACCGATCGATCATCTTGTCGTAGCAATCTTTCATCTCTTCGACATGTTCGATCAAGTCATTTATTGTAGATTGAATCTCCTTGCATAGGGAATCCATGGTGTCTGGTCTTGATGAAGATAGTCTTGCCAAAATGTCAAGGAGCACTAGATTGTGCTCTCTAACTATAGTAGACAAGATTTCAGAAATACACTTCTAATTACAAGAACACCCACGTAGGGAAAATGATACAAGAATACGTGATTGATACAAGATGTCCCACAACCTAGGACTGATAGGTATGAATAACTCGACTAGAGATGATACAGGAGATCCCACAACCCAGGATTGTAAGTATGAAACAAGAAATTGGATTACAAGAAATCCCTTCTTGGAGATGAACTGAATACAAGAAAGAACTTGACAAGATCTCGTACTACAAGATTACAATAGGACAAGACCGGATGTCCAAGAACTAGAACAAGAAACAAGACAAGAACTCGAACTAGAACTTGGAGAGTACTTACTTGGCGGTCACGACACCTTGAGCTCCCAAGACTGGTATTGGCAAGACTGAGAATGAATGTGGTGAATCCCTCCTTTTATAGGTGTTCAAAGGCAGTTCTCCATGGTGGTTACGACTTGATGATGTCATCATGATGTCATCAACTTGTAACAAGACCTCCCGATGTCAGAATTCAGCAAATAGACAGTCGATCTTGGGGTTTTGCACGTTCCGAATGCAATGGAAGCATTAGTTTCTCTAAAATTTGAACCAATCATGAGATATAGAAATTGACATGGAATCTAAGGTTCAAGATGGTTTCCTTTGTGTCCATGACATTTATCCTACCATTGGAAGCTTTGAAATTATCAATATTCTCCACATTCTACTTATTATCATCTCTTGTTTGTACTTCATGTCTATGCTTTGGACTTTCCAAGTCAAATAGAAGAGCAATGTTGCCTACAACATGACTTGAACATCCTGAATCTATGCACAACAAATGATCATCTTCTTTACCTTGCTTATGGCTTAGATTCATCAAAAGCAATGAGTCTTCATGTTGTTGATCTTCAACATAATTGTTGTAGTCTCTTCTGTTATGGCCTCTATTGTTATTGTTGAATTAATGTCCACCTCTGCCTCTATTCCTACCATATCCACCTCTTGTACTTCCTTTTTTACTCTTCTCATTGAACCAACAATTCTGAGTGGTGTAGTTGGTCTTATCATAGATGGCATAAGGTTGACGATTTTGAACTTTGGTTTTTTCATGCTTTAGTCTTTTCTTCTTTCCTTTCCACTTGCTCTTGCCTACAAAGTTGGCTTGGGAAGTCTTCTCTTCATTTTCTTCCTTTTTCTTGCATTTTAGCTTCTTGTCCTTCTTATCTACATATAGAGCACTAGTTGAGTTACCATGATAGAAGTTATCTTCCTTTATTCTATCATTGGAGAAGCTTATAAGAGGTAGAAAAGTGCATTGCAAAGTGACTAAGTTTGGTCCAACCAACCTGCACAAGACCAGCCCTTGAGTTTATGAAGACTGAATATTTGATTGCTTCAAAAAGTATCTAGCACATGTGGAGAATCATATAGGTAGATAACTCAAGAATCTTAGATCTGATGGAGGGGGAAAATACTTCTCCAAAGAGTTTGATGAGTTCTTTTAGGATAAAGGTATCAAAAGGGAAGTGATCACCATGTACTCTCCTCAATTGAATGGAATTGCAAAGAGGATAAACAAGATATTGGTCGGATCAGCTAGAACAATGCTTGAAGAGAAGAGGTTGCCACATTATGTATGGGTAGAGGCTATTTCAACTCTTGTGTATCTTGTCAATAGAATACCATCCAAATCACTTCAAGGTAAGGCTCCTTATGAAGCATGGCATGGAAGAAAACCTAGTCTTGGAAATTGCAAGGTGTTTGGTTGTTTAGCTTATATTCATGTACCATCACAAATAAGAGGTAATCTAGATGAAAGGGAAACAAAGGAAGTTTTTATTGAGTATGATTCAACTCAGATGGGTTACATGTTCCATAATCCTTCAACCAGGCAATTCACTACAAGTAGTGATGTGTTTGAAGAACACAAATCTTGATATGACAACGACAAACAAAAAATTAACTCTACCATATGATCTTGATTTTGATTCTCATTAATTAGGAAGCAAGCATGATACATAGGTCTAGGATCCAAGAAGTGATAGAGATGATGACCAAGATGAAAGGGAAAGGGATTACAAACTATGGAAGTCAAAAGGCAAATAAAAGAATGCTCCAAGCAAGCCCCTAGAAGATCAACAATGGAGAAGAAACAACCAAAAAGGTATGGATATGATTCCAAATTTGGTACAAAGCATTCAATCTACTTGGAAAAAGACTTAATTTTAGAATAAACCTCAACCTATGAAGAGTAAAAGGGAAACCCTAGTTGGGAAAAGACCATGAAAGAAGAAATGGATGCATTGAAGGAGACCGAAACTTGGGATTCGGTTTCAATGTCACCCAATCAAAAGCTAATTGGTTGCAGATGGGTATATAACTAAAAAAAATTCCAGATGGATCTATTTGCATGTACAAGGCAAGATTAGTTGCCAAAGGATGCTCACAAATGCATGGTATAGAGTGTGAGGAAACATTCTCACCAATTGCAAAGATGGCTATAATCAGAACATTGATAAGTGTAGTTGTTGCAAGAAATTGGAGACTCCTCCAATGATGTAAAAAATGCATTTCTAAATGGTTGGATAAGTGAAGAGGTATACATGTCAAAACCTCAAGGTTTTGAAAACCATAATCATGCATCTTGTGTTTGCAGACTTAAGAAAGCATTGTATGGATTGAAACAAGCTCCTAGAGCTTGCAATTACAGGTTGGTTAAATATCTTTAAGATCAAGGGTTCATACCTAGCAACTCAGATCCTTCTCTATTCATGAAAAGGGATCACAATGAGGTTATCTATCTATGTGTATATGCATATGACATAATTGTGATAGGTGATGATCTGAATGGCATTCAAAGGATCAATAGACACGTGCAAGAGGAGTTCAAAATCAGATATTTAGGTGAGCTCACATTCTTCCTAACTATGTAGGTCATATTCACAAATGAAGGAATGTATTTGAATCAAATGAGATACATTGAGGTCTACTTCTGAAGTTCAAAATGGAGAACAGAAAACATGCACGCACACCTTTGGAGATGAATCATAAACTTAGTGTTTATGAAGGTGAGAAAATTGAAGACATTAAAGAGTATTAAAGCTTGGTAGGTAGCTTGATATATGCTACTCATACAAGGGTAGATATCTCATATAGTGAAGGAGTGCTAAGCCAATTCATGCTCTCGCCAAGAAGAGCACACATGGATGCAGCTAAGAGAATACTTAAGTACCCCAAAGGTACAATTCATGAAGGTATATTCTATCCTTACTCTTCAAATTTAGATATCAAAATCTATTCAGATGTAGATTGGGCAAGAGTTAAGGATGATAGAAGAAGTACATCTATTTATGTAGCATTTGCAAGTTCAAAGCAAGTGTCATGGAGTTCTAAGAAGAAAACAATATTTGCTTTATCCTCAACTCAAGGAGAGTATAGAGGTTTGACCATAACAACTCAAGAGGCAAGATGGTTAAAAGCATTGTATAAAGATTCTGGAGTTGTGAGTTCCAAACCTCACATATTCGGAGATAATGTAAGTTCCATGCATATAGAAACAAAACCTATTTTCCTTGCAAGAGCCAAACACATCGAGGTTCATTACCACTTACATCAGGGAGAAGCTCATGGCAAAGGAGATTGACATTTCTTTTGTTCCAACTAAAAATCAAGTAGTATATATGATGACGAAGGCACCTGATGGAATAAAGCTTTGCATATTTAAATCAATGGAAGGTATTCAACCTATTAAAGAATGAAGAACCTAGCATACTTTAGCTTGAGGGGCATTTGTTGGACCATCAAGCTTACACTATGCTTGAGGAGGATTTGATCTACATCAAAAAGCTATCATTTGGATTATGTCAAAATACCCATTGAAGTGTCCTTTCACTTATGCTCATTTAATGTACTTTTTAAAAGATTTTTTATGGATCATTTACCAATGTAAAAGTCTTGAGCTTTACATATGAAAAAGGAGAAAATGAGAGCTCATATGCCATGAATTTGAGGTGTTTGAGCTTGAAAATCCATGAATCAATCAATCACCTAAAAGTAGATCAAATTAGATCTTCATGTTTCCTAGATTGTCGAAAAGTGCATTGATTCTCTTCAACCACCTATCCTGCCTTCATTTGAATTCAAATTCCACTTGTAGAAGTTGTGGAGCACTTCAAGAGTGTATACAAAGACTTTAAATCACTTGCACATTACATGGAAGCAACATAGATACACTTTTGGCCATCATTGTCTTGGTCCTTCATTTCTCTGCATCATCTTCTTCAACAACACTGAACTTGTAGAGGTTGGTGCTCTCTCTATAGAGCTCCAAACTGGATGACTAAGCATTCATGGAAATGTATAAATTTTTGGTTTATTTTTACACATTTACAAAGCATTTGGTTCACTAGATATGGAGAAATCGCAGTTTTTCTATCTCGGGGTTCTATCTCTATGTAGCCATGAAAAATAGGAGGTGCCACTATTGAGTCTCAAGTTCATTCCAAAAGCATATTTTGGTTATGACTTGTACCCTTGTGCATTCTATACACCAAATCCTATGTTTATCATTCCTCCAAAAGGAGGTTTTTCAATTTTAATCATGCTAGCTGCTACGAGCATTTGAAGTTGATTGTTTCATCCAAAGGTAGCAAGTTTTTTGAGTTACTCAATGTGCATGTTGATATATTTAGGAGTTTTTTTTTCTTGGCTTGTACATATGCCTATTACCCTAATAGGCTACTTATCTTTGTACATTCTACTTCTTCTTCCTTGTGCTCTTTGCATGCTTCTACAAGTCTTAAACTCCAACAATTGGTATCAGAGCAGGTTGCCGTTTTATCTATGGCATCTTCAACACCCCTCCGATCATAGTCCCAAAATCGCATGAAATTTTGTGAGCATACTTAGGGTGATTAGGAGTTCAAAATAGCTTCCCTATGTGGTGTCAAAATCATGATTGAGCTCATTTCAGCCTTGGAATGCACTATCACAGTGCGTATGCAGGAAATTTCATCTTCTTGTGCCAAAGATATACATAGGCTTTGGTTTGCCAGTATAAGAGTCTCAAAGTTTGCTACAGGTTTAGTAGAATTTGATAGGGTAGTTCTGTTCAACCTTTTGAGATACATTCATTTTTTGCATCAGGGTATTTTACTCAATGGCCATGGCTGAAAGTAGTGATGTATTCTGTATGTTGGCTATTGAGGATAAGTTGGATGGTACTAATTATCCATTATAGGCTTATATGGTGCATCATGTATTGATTGCAAAAGGACTATGGACTATTGTGTAGGGTGTTGAATAACGGACTAATACACCTGTAAATATAGTCATTGAAGGTGGTGAAGACGGCATTGAAGATGGCAATATTCTTTATGTTTTTGTTCGTGCTATGATTCTTGCTACACCTATTATAAAGAAAGTTCGTTGGGATGGCAGAGATTCTTATTCACATGCATTGATAGCCGTGTCTATCAAACATGCCATTATTCCTCACATTCGCTCTTGTAGAACAATAGAGGATGTTTAGGATACACTTACCACTTTATACCAGGCAAGGAATGAGGCTCATGTTGCTTACCTTTGAAAATAGTTGGAGAGTGAGTACATGAATGAAGGAGATTCCATGAACAACTTTTTGACAAAGACCAAAGATTTGAAGGAGAAGTTGATTTCTGATGTTGAAGTCTTAATGAGCAGCTCACTTGTGCAGACTATTTTGAATGGTCTTCCTGATGATGAAAGGCAATCCAAATGCCTTAACATTTGAGATGTTCATCTTTGTTCTCTTGCAAGAAGATCATTGTATGCAGAACACGTCCATTATGGGTGTTGTAGATCAAGCTTTCCTAGCTAGTCTAAAGGGCAAAGGAAAATGGATCTCATCTACTAGTAAGAAAAAATATGGTGATTCTACACAATCAAAAAAGGATGATAGAGATGAGAAAAAAATAGAAAAACAGAAATTGTTTTGCAAATGTTGTAAAGGAAACGATCATGTCATAAAGAGTTGTCCAAAATTGGCTCCTAAAGGGGAAAGGAAAGAAGAGGTTGAAATGGTTGTTGTAGAGGCCTCTACACCCAAAATAGAGTATGCTAATCTTGTGCAGAATGAAGAATGGACATTTACCATTTTTTACAGTTATGATCCATCTTCTCATGAATAGTGTATGTCTGTAGTAGACTTAGATGTTTGGTACTTTGATAGTGGGGTAGCCAAACATATTACCTTGCAACATAGTTTCTTCCCTTCACTCCAGCCTACCCATATAGGGAATACTATCACATGCTCCAACAACTCCTTTTATCCTATCATGGGAGTTGGTAAGATCTTTTTGACTACTATTGATGGTAGTTCTTTTACATTGTCAAATTCTTTATTTGTGCCAACGATCGAGAAGAATCTGCTATGGGTTTTAGATTTAGCCAAGATTGTCTTGGTTGTGAAATTTTCTGATGATAGATCTAGACTTCATGATCTCTCAAATGGTGATGTCATTATTGCTTCTAGCATTTTATGTTGTGGGTTGTATAAGCTGATAGAATATGAAAAATCTATGAATGATTCAACATGTGCACTACATGATTCTCAAGATTTGTCAGATGCAAAGCTTTGGCATGCAGGGTTTGGTAATTTAAATATTGCTAGTTTGCTACACATTCAGAAATCTTATATGGTGTCCTCTCTACCCAAACTTGAGGTACCAAGTAAACATGTCTATGAAGGCTGTATTTTGGGAAAAATACAGCATTGCTCATTCCCAAAAGATGGTTTAGTTTGGGCTACACAAAAATTGTAGCTTGTTCATAGTGATGTATGTGGTCCTATGCATACACCCTCTTTTGGAAACTATCTTTACTTTGTGACTTTCATTGATGATTTTTCGAGGCATGGATGGTTATATCCATTGAAAGAAAAGTCCGAAATGTTTATGTGCTTCAAAAAGTTTCTAGTTTTGGTTGAAAATATGTGAGCATGTAAAATGGCTACCATCCGTTCTGATCGAGGGGAGGAATATATGTCTTCTGATGTTAATGCATTTATGGTTGAACATGGAATAAATGTTTAGTGTACAGTGCCATATACACCTCAGCAAAATGGATTTGTTGAACAGAGGAACATGTCACTCATGGAGATGGCGAGGTGTGTGGTCAAGAGTCAGGCTTTACCACATAGTGTGTGGCTTGAGGCTGTTATATGTGTAGCATATGTACTTAACAAGTGTTGCACTAAAGCATTGCACTCTAAGACTTTATGGCTTGACATGGTTGCAAGCCATCTATTGCTCACCTCTGTGTTTTGGGTTGTCTAGAATATGCACTAGTGCATGAACAACAATGCAAGAAATTTGATGATAAAGCAGTGAAATGTATTTTTGTTTGGTACAGTTCTGAAAGCAAAGGCTATCAATTGTATCATCCATAGACTAAATGCATTATGGTTAACCGTGATGTTGTTTTTGTGGAAGACTCTATTCAACCATTACTTTCATGTACTAAGGAGACATCTATGTGCTCCAAAGACATGTATGACACTTTACTACCTCTTTTCATAGGTGTATAGTCTAATGCACATACTAATGAATAAACGTCTCAACCTTTAAAGGTTTCATGTGATGATGTAGATCATTCTATTTCTGATTTAGATTTACATGATGCACTTGTTGATGAGACAACTGATATAGAGGAGGCAAAAACTATGCCTAAATGGCTGGTGTAGACAACGAGATAGAAAATTAGATGCACCTCTATCATATCATACTTGTTGAGGCTCTCATAGTGCTTCTTTTGCATCAAATTGCTATGATATAGCTGCCTCTAGTCTCCGTGATGAGAATGAGCATGTTTCATTTGATCAAGCACAAAATTTTGAAATTTGGATGTTTGTTATGCAATCAAAATATGATGCTATTATGAAAAATGGTACCTAGTCTTTATGTGACTTGCCTCCTTGCAAGGCCATTGGTGCTAAGTGGGTATACAAGCTAAAGCATATACCTGATGCAAAAGTTGACAGGTATAAGGCTAGGCTTGTTGCAAAGGGTTATGCTCAAGAAATAGGCATTGATTTGAATGGTGACTTGCATGAAAAAGTGTATGTTTTCAACCCCATGTCTTTGTGTAGAAAGGGCATGAAAACCAAGTGTGTAGGTTGAAAAAGACATTTTATGGTTTGAAGCAAACACCATGTGCTTGGTATGAAAAAATGCATGCCTATCTGATTGCACATGGTTTTGAGAACAATCCAACTAAGAACACCTTATATGTTAAGCATACAAATGATGTGCTTCTAATCATTATTGCATATGTTTATGACATGCTACTCACTAGTCATCATGATAAGCATATTGCTGATTTTAAGGATGATCTGCATGCCTCATTTGAGATGTCAGATTTGGGGCATTTGCATCATTATTTGGGCATTCAGTTTATGCAAGTTGATGGTGGAATAGCTTTGTGTCAAACAAATTACATTGAATCATTATTGCAACATTTTGGCCTTCAAGACTACAAACCTATTGTTACTCCTATGGAGACAGGTTTACAATTGAGTCTTCGTGATGCTTGAGATGCATCTAGTGTTGTTCTCTATCACCAAGCTGTTGGATGCTTGATTTTCTTATACATTACTTGGCCAGATATTCAGTTTGGTGTATCACAGATGAGGAGGTCTATGCATTGTCCAAGTGTCAAGCATTGGTAGGTGGTTAAGCGCATCTTTCTCTACTTGAGTGGTATTCGACTACTTGGATTGTTTTATCCCAAAAGGGGATCACTACTGCCACATTTACATGCTTCTTCGACTCTTACTAGGCTAGTTGCTATGATGCTTATGTGTCAACTAGCAATTTTTGCCTCATGCTTGGTAGCTCATGCATATCTTGGTTGAACAAGAAGTAGCCTACTGTGGCCACTTCTAGTTGTAAGGCTGTATAGGGCAACTTTCATAGCAATTGTTGAGTGTGTGGGGCTTGGACACCTTATGGCTGATTTGGGTGTTGGTCAATCTTCTGCCATCACCATCTTCACTGATAGTCAGAGCACATTGGTAGTTGCGAGGAACCCTGTGTTCCATGCTCACACTAAGTGCATTGAGGTGCACTATCATTATGTCAAGGAGAGGTTCTCTACTGGAGAGATAAGTTTGGCATATGTGCCCACACAGGAGAACATTGCACACCCTTTCACAAAGGCTCTGTGTAGGAAGAAGTTTGAAGCTTTCTGCAAAGCTTTGGGTTTACTTCCATTTATGGATTGATTCCACATAGCTTTGCACTTCCTTATACATGAGTGCAAGCTCCTTATTCACCACATCACTCTTAGGGGGGATTTGTTGATATATTTAGGTAGTGATGTGTATGAACACACTAGCACCAATGGGGCACTTTTTTCCCTCTTTAGGAGGTTTTTCCCCCCAGCTTGTATATATGGTTATTACCCTAATGGGATACTTATCTTTGTACACTCTAGTGGTAATACATTCAATATTGTGTGTTGTGCTCCAAGCTTCTTCTTCCTTGTACTCCTCACATGCTTCCATAGACCTCAAACTCTATCAATGCAAACCTATCTGTAGCTCAGTGATGGGTAGCACCTCCTTTAATGTCAATCCGGGAAGACGTGAGGATGGTATGAAGACCTCGAGCAAGTGGCGGCACAAGTGCGTGAGTGAGAAGCACACTAGCATGCACACACATACACACACACGTGCACACACGGCAAGACAAAGAGGGAGAATCAATGGAGTTCTTAGATTACTTTCAAAAGCTTCTTACAAGTTTGTTTCAATTACAATCCAACCTCAAAAATGAGCTCTCTAGCTCCTTTTATAGTTTTTGACTAGCTTTGGCCCTGTTCAGACCTAGTGTCCGGCCTAGTTAAAAATTAGGTTCCAGGGCTTATTTGAGGGCTCAAACGAGATCTAAAAATTACGAAAATTGGCAGGTAGATACTTCTAAGGCTCCTCAAGCTCAAGGACTCCTTGGCCTACACAAAATGGAGCTACAAAAAGATGAAATGATATTTACAATGGTGTTTAGTGATGAGAATTACTTTTAATTGGTGTAGAGGTTTTGAAAAGTTAAAGGTTGCCTTAGTGCTAGATCTGCGTGAGTGCTCGTACTTGCTTCTTCATGAGGAAAATTATCGGCCTATTTGCCAGATCTTCGTTGACTCCCTTGTCTGCTTGCGCCTTCTCTCCCTTCTGACTCTCTTCTCTGACTGCCATGCCTCGTTAGTCCTTCAGTCCCTTGTCCGCTGCTAACACCCCCCCCCTCTCTCGCGTCTGTCGTCCCTGACAGACCCTTGTTGAGTGGGTTTTTGGATGTAGTACTCGACGACATCCTGCACTAAGTGATGTTCAGCAATTCTCAATCCTTTGGCCAAATCTGTCAGAAGAGCATCCCAGTCTACCGGCCCGGGAACCTCTGGATGTGGTATACGTAGCTTTTCGGAATGTAGAGCTTGTTCCACTGCAAACAACTGCAAGAGATGGGATGGTCTGGGAATGAATATCTCGGAGTGATATTCCCAGAATCCCGTGACAAACATCTCTTCAAACGTTTGTTTGAAGCAGGCCGGTAGATATTTGATGCGAGCGTGCCATGCATACACAACATTAATCGATGGGGTTGTGCTCATGTCGTATACAAGGTCTTGATTACCTTCATTAAATCCTAGTGCTGAGAGATGCGGGTCCTTGACATTCTTGAAGGTCCTGAAGGTGACCAACATAAGTTCGAAAATCTTCAGGCACATCTGAGTCATGATATCAGGTACATTCTTGAAACGGACCCCCCAATGTGGAATCGTCGAAATCATATATCCAATAGTAGGTGGGCCCTTCGGGGGTGCGAAGTACACATAATTGAGCCACTTCTCACATCCTTTAATCGTCAGCACTGTTTGTGTGTACTCCGGCCATGATCTCCTTCGAAATACAGGGCAATAACATGGGTTATATTTGATGTACAATGGCATGTTGTTCCATGTTCTTACCATTTCTGGGTATGTTTCAAGCAGCCGAATTCTCCATGTTGGTTGGCGAATATGTCCCTGCTTGGCACTTTCTGGGATGTCGTCAGGTGCAAATTGTGTGGCAGAGGTTGGTTCCCTTGAGGTGTGGTGCTTGATCTCCGCATTATAATCCGCCATTAGCACGCAAAAAGGAACATACAGGTCGTCCGATGGGCCGATCCACCTATGGTGTGAGAGATTCTGAAAATAATCGGATTTGATTACCACCTCTTCCAATTTTGACATCAGTGCGATTTGGACTGCCACCCTGTCATCATGCGTCGTGGCTACTTTCTCTAATTTTTGCATCCATTCAGGTGCCTCAATTTCAATTGTGTCCATGCCCTGTTCTGTTCGCTTACCCCCGGGTGTTGGCATCGGTACATAGGGATCCTCGAATGTTTCTTCTACTTCAATTGGCACAAGATCGTCAGGCTCGGGCTCTACCAGAGGGGAGGGCTGACGCTCGTATTGCATGACCTTGCTACGTAATTCCTCGAGTTCTGCCCGGAGTTTAGTGACCTCTTCAGATGTATCTTCTGCGGTTGTGCTCTTGCTGGGTGATGTCTGTCGGGTGGCCAACTACCTTAGCAAATCATCTCTCTCTTTCTCTAAAGCGGCGTGGGCCTCCATGAGATCTGCATGAGTTTCTAACACCACTTTCATATTCTCAGAGGGAATTGCCTTGAATCGCTCTGGGTCAATCTCCTGTGGTGAACCCTCCATGGCCGCCTCCAGATTTTCTTCGTTCTGTTTCTGTAATCGTTTATTCTCCTCTAGCGCTGTAGACATATGCTTGCGTAGGAGGCCCAAGTTCCGTCGAAGCTTAAGGGTTTTCGTGATCTGAGAATGTAGCATCTCGTCCATGTGTCGTCGTTCTTCATCATCTACTTGGGGTGGGTTGGCCATTAATTGTGCATATTGCTCCTGTAATGTCACGTGCTGCTATTGTAGTAGCTGTTTCTGCTCTTCAAGATCCCTACATCGTGCTTGGAGATCTTCGTGGCTTCGGAAAAGCCTTGTATGTTGGTTGTCAAGGTGTTGGTAGTGTTGCTGGAGTTTTTTTTTATATAAAGGAAGTTCGGCAATAGCCTACTCTCCCGGACTTGAATTAAATTAAGAAACAAAGGTACAATAGAAGGGGACCCCCAAATCCCACAAAGCAGGGGAAGCTTGATTGAATCCTAGGTTGCATTACGGAGAAGGTTAATCACCCTCTCATCGCCCTCATGCGGGGCCCACTTGGGTTTGAGCTTGCTGTTGATCAAAAGGAGGACTTGATGGTGCCTGAAGGGGGGGGACTTCTTACTGTTAACGATCCTTTTGCCCAGGAGGAATAGTGATTTCTCAATCGACCACTCCCTGGGGGGATCGCCGAAGTTGAGAGCACACCTCTCCCGCCAAATTTTCCACAGGACTTCCCCTCTGATGGCGTTCCAGAGTGTCGCAGAGCAGCCGATCGCTTCTCCCAAAAGGACTTGTTTCCAACTAAGCTGTTTTTGAAGTCTGATTTTCATTCCAACCGTCTGCCAGATTCTGTAGGAGTTGGGGCAAGTAAGGAAGATGTGTGGGACATCTTCGATAGCACGGTGGCAGCGTTTGCACCAAGGAGGGATCCCACAAAGTTTGCTAGCCTTATGGTTGGTCCAAATTCCTCGATGAAGAATTTGCCATAAGAGGACAGACTTCTTAATCTCTATAAGGGGGTGCCAGATACCCATGAATTTCATGTCCCACCGAAGCCGCGTCCAAGACAGGCACCACTTCTTGTTGAGGCTGATCTGGAGGTCAGCCGTTTCTTTGATGTTCGGGATTTTGAGTAGGCTATTTCCATTGTGCCATTTGAGACCAAGCGAGTTCGGTGTGTCGTGTCCCATGAGAAGGCGAGTCTTGTGACGATCCCAAGCGAGGCATCTGCTTTGCAAAGTGTTCCATTCTTCGTAGGAGATGTTTATGCGAGGGTCAATATCCTCGAAGTTGATCCAGTTGTTGGTGTCATGTTTCCAGAGGTGTTTCCATTTTTTGAATCCTTTGTTCCATAACTTCTTGGCATTTTGAATGTTCCACGACTCCACACTCCGGATGCCATGTATCGGAAACCAGATAGAGTCGTTTTGTCTGATTCCGGCCGCCCACTTCCAGTCCTCACTAATTCTTGTGAAGCTTTTGACTTTATTCCAGCCCTTCCAAAGGGAGCACACGAGATTGGAGCCTTTCGGGAAGACGGGGATCGGGGAGAAAAGCAGGGTCATGATGTCAAGATTCTTCCAGTTCGGGAACCCCGTGAGGGCCAACTCATTCTTGTTTCTGAAGATTAGCTTGGCCCACGAGGCCTCCCTATTGCACCAAGCCTTAATCATCCATTTGGCTGCCAGTTTGTTAGCCATTCACCCAATGTCCAGGATACCAAGCCCCCCGCTATCTCTAGGGCTAGTGCAGATGGCCCATTTGATTTTAGGCACCCCCCTTCTGTTATGATCGCCCGTCCAAAGAAGGTTTCTACAAATACTAATCAGTTTGGACAGGCCTTGCTCATTCGGTCTCCAACAAGAAAGGAAATAGATGGTAGAAGAGAGGAGGAACGTGTTGATAACCATCGCACGCCCAGCGAGATTGATTTGCATACCTCTCCAATAGTTAAGTTTGTTTTCGAGTTTAGCCAACACCCAGTTCCATCGCTACTCCATAGAGACGCCAAACCCTAAGGGGATTCCAAGAAGTCGAAAGATTTGGCCCTGCGGAATGATTTGACAGCCATGATCAATGAGAAGGCCAGGATGCTGTCCCACAATAGCCCTAAAGGCGGTCTTGGAGTGGTTGATTTTGGATCCAGAGGCATCACAAAAGGTAGCAAGACACCTCCAGAAAGTCTCCAGGCTGGTATTATCATTGTGAACGAACGTGTTCATATCATCGGCAAAAAGTCTCATGATGATTTGACTGTGGTCGTGAGGCAGCCGGAGGCCTTTGATATTGCCAGCCTCCACATGATGAGCCACAAGTCTGCTCAGCCCCTCAGTGGCGATGGCAAAAAGAAGGGGGGCCAGAGGGCACCCTTGTCTAATAGATCTTCTAAGATGGATCGCCTTCGAAAGTTTGCCGTTAACGTTAATTTGGGTCGTTGCGTTTCCGAGAAGGGTCGCGATCATCTTGGTGAATTTCTGACTAAGTCCGAGATCTTGGAGCGACTGCAGAATATAGTCCCATTCTAGCCTGTCGTAGGCTTTAGTGTTGCTGGAGTTGGGACATGCATTGATACATATTATTAAATACATTATTAAGAGGAATGGTGGGAGAAATGGTGTTGAATGCAGCGGGGAAGGGAAAGGGAATGGGAATTGTGGATGCAGTACTGGAGAAGGGTGAGGGGGGAGGTGGGGGAATGGGAGATTGTGGGTAAATGGGGGGTGGGAGAGGTGCAGACGTGGGTGACACCTCCATGGATTCAAAAGTGGAGGCAGTGATGGAAGTGACTGTGAACATGGGGATTGTGGTGGCGGTGATAGTTGTGAACGTGTATAGAGGTGTGTGTAATTGTGAACTCCCAAGAAGTGTGCTGGAAGTAGTGGGGTTTACTGTGGCTGTGGTTAGACTTATGTGTTCAGTGGAAATAGAGTATGTGGGTTGACTGATGGTTTGTGCGTCGGTGTGTGTAGTGGTTCGGAAGTGGTGACAGTAGAGGTTACAGTGGTAGAGGGAGGTGAGTGAGGCGGATGTGGGGGAGAAGGTGGCAAGGGAGGTGATGGGGGTGCACTCGATGTGTGGGCTTCCTCGGTGTCGTGAACAGTGTGTGCTGTGCCAGTGGTGGTGGGGGTGCCTTGTGGTCCTGAACCTAATACATTCATTCGTTTTCCTATTCGTGGGGGCGTCTTCCATATCTTTTCTCTGTCCTTCGTGATTGTGCTAGTGCAATATGCACCGTTTCAGGTACTCCCAAAGCATCTGATATCATTTCCAGGGTGGCACGGTATTGCTCGTCCACGCCTTCCTCCTCCAGAATCTGGTTCATGAGGGCTTTACCTGCAGCTAAGGATAGCCTGTGTTGCTCTTGGACTCGGTTCATCGTATCGTAGAGCTTCTTTAATGCGTTAGTATAGGCGGGGGCACCTTCCAGTACTTGTAGGGCTTCCTGATCATACTCTTGTTCTTCTGCTTCTGATTGTCCACCCTGTGCCTCCTCATGAGCTTCTTCTTCATCGTCCACATTGACTACGTCCGGTTGGCTGGGCTGGGCTTGGTCTGGGGCAGTTTGCTGTCCATCGGCTTGCTCTTCTTCAACTTCTGCATTTACAGCATCTATGATTCTTGCAACTTCTTCGTCCGTTAGATCCTCCAGAGTGAATCCATGCGGGAATTCCAAATTAGTCGGTACTGGTGGAAACACAAGGTTCGGACCATCTGTGCTGTGTCTGGGTAATCTGATAGTAAATGGTTGTACTCGTCGAGGAAGTCTTGGGGTTGTTTCAGGCGTTAGGGTTGCACCGCGAGCTTGTGCACAAGGCATCTGGACAGCGCCTCTCATCTTCTTTGAGGGAGGCCCTACAGCTGACAATCTACGTTGAAACTCCTGAGCTCTGGACCAAATGAGAGCCCTCTGCACCAGTACATCATATGCGAGACATCTGTATACAATTCTTGTAAGTGCACAGCAACCATACAACACAGATTTTTGCTTCTTATACCATCTCTGATGAGCCATATGAATCTGATCGATAATCCAGTGGGGCATATTGATGGTCAACTCAAAAGCATCCGCCAGGTAGAGGCTAAACCAGATCTTTTTGGGAGGCATTGTGAACCTCTCCTGCGCGGGGAAGACGAAATGTTGCATGACCATGCGTAAGTGGATGGCGATCGTAGGTGTCATCGCAACCATGTCCTTCAACTTCGTCAGATTCCTGTTCTTCATATTGTCTGGAACCATAGTCTCTTTCTCTGTTGGGATGTGCATACCTCTCATGTCGAGTGCTTCTCTCACCAAGTTGATAGTCAAGCGGAAACGCTTCAGCTCGTTGCCCCTTGTGAGTGATGGGAGCACAAAGGAACTGTATCCTTTCTTGTCTTTGCTGGGAGTGAGGGTACTAATTAAGTATGAGCACCTTAGAAAATCTGGCTTTGGTAATTGGAACTTGAAGTAATCATAAAGCCCAGCCTTCTTCCATATCGACTTCAGTCCTTCATTATTCTGTAGCTTTTCAAACTCCCTGGTAAAGAAATGGTATCTGCCCCAACGTCCATTGAATTCTACCTCGGACTCCCACATGTATGTGCCTTCACCCAGGGGTCCAGCAACATCACTGAACCAGTGTGAGGTTTTGCCCATCGGCATGGTGTGACCCTGTGGAGGATTCTGGATTGGTATGGCATGCAATGCTCGTAATGCCACTGGTCTTTCCGTTAATTCCTCCTCGACTGGAAGGCTTTCGATGTCCACCACTTGGGGGCTGGTGCCTGCCTGGGAGCTAGTTCCAACCGTACCTGCCATTTTACCTCTTGCTGCCTGTCTCTGTGAGAATATACAACCATGTGTTAATATTGTACAGGACAAGGGAGGACCGTTGTTGTTCCCATCACAATATTACCATAAGGGTCGGGAGCGAATAATGGGTTAGTAAGTGTTCGGTGCACGTGTGTGTAGTTAATGCTTGGGAAGTCCTAGGAGACTAATGAAGTTAGTAAGTGGGGATGAATTTACAAATTGAGGTCGGGGGTTTATTATAGGTCTTAGGCTGCCAAATGCAGTGGATGGGCTTTTTTTTCGGTTTCGTAGAGACTCTAGAGAGCTTTATCGGTGTCTCGGTTTGAAAATGAGGCCTTTTAGGGACCCATTTATAAGTGATTATATGCGTGCTCTTGGGTCTTGGTGTGTTCCTGAGTGTTGAGAACGAGTGAATACTGGCTATACGCGTAGATGGGTTATGCTGTATAGGTTGTGGCCTCGGCGTAGCTACTTGTGCCCGCAAGCAAGCCTTAGGCACCCAAATTTGTCTTGATTGTGGGCTAGCCTTCATCGACTTCTTGGGCACCCAAATAGATTTCACGTTAGCAGGAGAATTTCTGCAAGACTTCTTATTGATGTCGTGTTGTTGGTTACTAATAAGAGACTTAGCCCGTGTAGTTGGCCGGAGTGCAACCGGGTGTTCGCATTTCCGCACCCACACTTGGTTTACTTTTTGGGACATTCTACTGCGCAGGTATTTTTGATTTCTGGCATAGGTAGTACTCTGCTTCTTCTGCCTTGGATCCACCTTTGGTTGCTGCCTTCTTCTAGCCTTTGGAAAAGAAGGGAGTTCCGTTGCATCCCTGACTCCTTTTTTGCGAATATCATTTCTCTGCAACACATAGTTTTGGACAAGAACAGCATGGTCATCTTCATGTGTACCCCTGGAAGGACCAGGAGTCTGTGCCTTTCCTAGTTCCTCGAGTGCTCCATTGTCTAATTCTACTGTAACTCGACTATGATTGACCCATACCTGAAGAAGTCCACTTCTTAGGTTTAAGTTGACTGCTTGGTCATAGATCCAGTCTTGACCCAAGACAAGAGGTTCAGTGAGATCCTCATCTTGACACACCAGTACTTTAACAGTCATTTCCTCATCATGAATGTAGAGGGGAAGTTCCACCTCGCCCATGCAAGGGGTTTCCACGCCTCCCAATCGTATGAGATACGCTTCCACAGGGTTGACAGTTAACTGCAACTCTTGACAGTAAGACAATTTAACGGCACTAGTGGCTGCACCTGAGTCAATCAAGGCTCTTACGGTCCTTGCACTCTTTCCTTGTCCTATATCTAGGGTTATGAAAGGACGTCTATCAATTATCCTATGCGAGCTTGTTCCTGCAACTTCACACATGGCCATAGGGTATCCTTGATCTGCATAGTCATTCGCTCTAGGCTGGTCTCTATTTTGCCTCCGTAACTTCATCCTTCTGATGCGTTCTAAAGCTTCCGCTTGAGCTTCTTCTCGAACTCGCTTTTCTTCCTCTTTGCGTTTCTTAGCAGTGTTGAGTCGGCTGAGCATTTCCTCTGTGAGGGGTTCCTGATACAACTTGACTCTGCAACCGCTAATATAGTTTGGGAGAATATCACCCTCTAACGTGGCTAATTGTACTGCTCCACTCGTGGAGATCCTATTGATGATCATAGGTCCGTAGCCTCTCTTTTCTAGCTTCCTCGCGTGTTGTTTCAGTGTATAGACTAAGACTAGATCTCCTGCTTTCAAGCCTTTATCCTTCACATGGGCATCAAAGTATGCCTTCTGTCTCTTCTTAGCTGCATAGATTCCTGCAGCTGCTCTCAGTCTTGTTTCTCCTAATCGTTCAAGGTCAAAGATCCTAGAGGAGAGCTCATGTCCTGTCCATTCGTGCTCTTGCGCTACTTTCAACGTAGGTATTAAGAAGTCCAACGGTAGCACAGCGTTTTGGCCAAATACCATCTGAAAGGGGGTGGCTTGGAGTACCGTTTTGTAGGCAACTCGGTATGCCCAAACAGCATGGTGTAGCTGTTTGTCCCAATCAGAGCGTTTAGTGTTCACTAATTTCGTTAGTACATTGCATAAGATCTTATTAGTGCTCTCAGCTTGTCCATTAGCTTGAGGGTGATAGGGGGCAGACTTCTTGTGTATTACCAAGGATTCTTGGAGTAGGTTTTCAATCACTTCGTTCAAGAAATGAGTGCCTCTATCACTTACAAGCTCTATAGGTAGTCCATATCTTGTGAATACATTCTCAAACAAGAATTTAGCAGTTGTTTGAGCATCGTTCTTTGTCGTAGCCTTTACCTCCACCCACTTAGTTAGATAGTCTGTTGCAACAATGATGTATTCCGCATGAGAACACTTAGCTGGGGGATTAATAGGACCTACGAAGTCTATTCCCCACTTAGAGAACGCACGTCCACCCATCATAGGTTTCAGTGGCATCTCATCTTTGCGTATAGGATACTGAGTCCTTTGACAGACATCACACCGTTTCACATAGGTATGTGCATCCATGTGAAGGGTAGGCCACCAAAAGCCCGCAAATAGTATTGCCTTGATCACCCGATCCGGTCCAAAATGTCCTCCTGCTACACCTTGGTGAGCGGTTTCTAAGATCTTCAGATATTCACTTTCATGGACACATAGCCTCAGGTAACCGTCTTTACCGCGTTTGTATAGATTATCACCAATGAGTGAGTAATCCAGGGCTTCTTGTTCTAAACTCCTTTTCCTAGCCAGAGTCATGTCTGGAGGGAATGTGTTTGTCCTCAAGAAGGATACTAGAGGTTCACTCCAATCTGGCACAATGGATACTTGATAAAGAGTGGCGTGTTCCACAGGTGGTTTAGTGCAACAGATTGGGCATTCCTTGCACAACTTTTGGACATCCGCTTCCATAGTTGGCCAATGCACTCCGAGTCTCTTTAGAGTCTGTAAAGTTCGTTGCTTTGAGTAGTGTTGCTCTAACGCACCTACATGTGCTAATTGCAACCATTTAGCGTACTCATCCTCTTCTACGCAACAAGCCAAGATCCCTTGATCTGTGTGCTTGTACATACTTCCAGCCATGATGTGGTACTTTTGGGCTTTTACAACCTCTTTATTCTGTGTGTTTACCACTGGATGATTAGGCCCGTATGTCAATACTGGTACCAATGGCTTGGCCCACTGCGGCACCACTTCCAAATTAAACAAGTAAGCATCAGGAAGATCATCTGATACTCCTTGTGGGGCTTCTCCCGATGTGAGCCTAGAGAGATGATCTGCTCTTAAATGAGTCCTCCCTTTTCTCACCACTACCTCAAAGTCATATTCCATGAGCAAGAGAAACCATCTCACTAATCTTCCTGTATTGCATGGCTTGTTTACGAGGTATAGTAATGCCTGATGATCAGTAAAAAATTTAAACTTATTTGCAAGCAAATAGTGTCTAAATTTCTTAACTGCATATACCATGCCTAATCCTTCTCGCTCTGTAGTGGTGTAATTCCGTTCAGCTGCATTCAATTGTCTACTGGCATAGGCAATTGGAAGATCCATATTACCTTCACCAATAGGTTGTGCAAGCACACATCCAATAGCATAATTGGATGCATCAACATGAACATGGAATGGCTTATTCCAATCTGGTGTGGTCAAGATTGGTGCTGAACATAATCTTTGTTTAAGCTCCTGGAAGGAATTCTCACATTCATCCGTCCACTCAAAGTTAGTCAGAAGTCCGTACATGGGCTTTGCAATGACAGCATACATGTGTATAAATCGTCGGTAATACCCACAATGCCCCATGAAAGCTTGTACTTCCTTGACATTCTTTGGCCTAGGTAGCTCTGCTATGGCTCTCACTTTCTCTTCGTCAGTGGATATGCCATTCTTTGACACTATGTGTCCTAGAATCTTGCCTTGCCTGACCATAAAGGCGCACTTTTCTGGGTTCAGGCAGACTTGATATTCTCTACATTTGTCAAAGATTTGTCTGAGCTCAGGGATATGGGTTTGTCTAATGTTGGAATGAGCACAAAGATCATCAACATAGACTTCTAAATTCTTCCTAAGGAACTCCTTAAATACATGGCACATCAGCCTCTGGAAGGTAGCTGGTGCATTGGTAAGCCCAAATGGCATTACTCTAAAAGCAAAAATGCCCCATTCTGTGGCAAAGGCTGTCTTATGCTGATCCTCTGGAGCTATGGCTACTTGATTGTAACCCGAAAATCCATCAAGGAAGCTGTACACTTCCTTGCCTGCCACTCTTTCTAAGAGATGTTCTGTGATGGGAAGCGGATAGTTATCTCGAATCGTGGCTGCATTAACCTTTTTCAAGTTAATACACACACGCAGCTTGCCATTCTTCTTGGGCACCACTACAATGGGGGATACCCATTCAGTGTGCTCAATTTCATAGATAAATCCAGCTTCGACCAGTCTATCTATCTCTTCTTTGATCTTAGCAGCGTAATTATCGTTATAAGTATAGGGCTTTTGCTTAGAGGGTTTGGCATCTGAGGTCATGGGAATGGTGTGTGAGCATATGTCCGGATCAACACCTTTCAAATCCTTGTAGCTCCAAGCGAATACATCTCTGTATTCTCTTAGCAAGGCAATTAATGTATGCTCTTCTTCTTCTGTTAGGTCATGGCCTATGTATGTGCATCTCTCCTCTCCTTCTTCTAGGGCCACTACGATTTTCTTGGTAGTTTCTTTGTTATCACAGGCCTCTCCTGATTGTGCCTCTCGTTTCGGCATTCTGATCATGACTCTCCTGTCATCTATCTCATATTTCTTAAAATTTTCTGGGACCTCAAACAAAGATTCTTCTTCTTCTGGTGAGACTTCTTTCTTCTTTCGTTTCTTCCCTTCTTCCTTCGGGGTCACCTGTGTTGCTAATCTTACATCGTTTGTAAGCTCTCCATGCCTCTGGGGTTGAAATTCTATTTCATGGAAGTATTCTTCATCTGATGCAAATGGTGGGTCCATAATGATTGACTCTAGATCGGAGTCACTTGCATCCTCAGATGCATCAGGGCTAGGTTCGCATTCTTCTAGAACTGCCTCTCCCATGATTGGCTCTATGGAGAAGACTGAAATGTCATAGCCATCCTCATCACAGTGAGGGGTCCATTGTTCTTCATTGATGGCTACGTCCATGGTTGCCAAAATTTCTGCCCAGCCATGGGGTTCAAATTCCTCGTCAGGAAAGACTACAGGTGCATAGGCTGGGTCTTGAATGGATCTATGAGTTTCGTTTGCACCTATCTCTCTGGCCTTCTCTCTCTTCTCCTCCTCTACTGCTACTTTGCACATCCATAAGTGGGTGTCTTCATGCATCCATGAGGATCCTGACCCTATGGAATGCACCGATTCTGTATCATCTTTGGTTCTATGGATGGGATTCCATTGGATAGGAGGGACATCTCTATGGGAGTAATCCTTGAGATTGACTTTGGTTGTAACACCTAAGTGTTGCAGGTACAAAGAATTGGTTCCCCAATCCTGGACCACTTGCAATTGTCGCATGAAGGGTCTTCCCAAAATCATCTCATAGGCATGATTTTTGCTGAAGTCACATATAGCAAATGTATGCTCAAACTCAACACCACAAGTGGTGAGAGTTATTCCTTCCAGCAATCCTAAGGGTCTCTCAATATGACCATCGGCCATCTGCAATTTCATTCTCGTTGGCCTGAGTGCTGGCTTGCCCCAACGCTTCCATAGGGAAGTAGTGGCAATTGCAACTCCTGCACCTGAGTCCAAAATTGCCTTGGTGGTGTACTCCTGGTAGGTGATGGGAAGATAGGTGTTCCCTTCTTCACCTTCACACATATCTCCTATCTTGTCCAAGGGAATTTCTGGCACTGTCCTATGGGATCCTACTCGGGAACGTGGTTCTGAAACTTCAGTCACTTGACTGGCTACACATTTCCGCGCTTTTGGTCTATTCTTAGGCAGTTCTTCCAAAGTGAGATCGCGCTGCGCCTTGGTGTTCTTTACTACCTCCGTGTTCCTTGATATGACTGAGTCGTCGTTCCTTACCATGACTGTGGGTGCTCTCATACACGTGGACTTTGCTTCCCATGGGCCTGTGAAGTGGGGTAGCTCTTGTATGGAATTAGACTCAAAGTCCAATCTCTCGTGAGACTGAGTACTCTCATGTTCCCCGTAAATAGATGGGATGTCTTGTGGGAATTGGTCGTGTGCATCATCCACAAGTTCAAAAGGAGGGGCGACTTCACTTTCGTTATCCCATTTGTCTTCTTGAATCTCTCGTAGGAAGTCTGGTGCAAACCGATTCATAGAAGAAGAAGTGTCTGGCTCCGTAGAATTAGGCACATAAGCAACCTGGGAAGGAGGGCTTATTCTATCGTTGGCTCTCTCCTCGTTCTCATAGATGGCTAGAGCACAAGCTTCCTGGGGAGGATTACTTATTCTATTACTCTTCCGAGCAGGCTCATACGCTCCATGAGAAGGAATGTAGGCAACCTGTGGAGGTACGTAAGCTTTCGAGGGAGGCTCATCTGCCTTTTGGGGGGGAAGATAAGCTTCTTGAGGAGGCACATGGGCTTCCTGAAGAGGCTGGCTTATCCGTTCCCTTGCCCTTTCCTTTCTTTGAGGGGCAGGTTCCTTTTCTGATTGTGCAATTAGCCTCTCTATTCTTTCTAGCAGTCCGTCAAAGTGTAACTGCGTCTTAGCTGAGCTAGAGATATTAAAGAGGCGGCTAGCTTCGAACATGGCTTGAGCCAATTCCACCATCTTAGCACAAATTTTAGTTCGTTCAAGCTCTAGCTCGGCTCTAGGGTAGCACTTTTCATGATCGGTTATGGTTGGCCCTTCTTGGATTCTGGCCTGATATGCTTTAAGCATCATATTAAGGTCTTCGGGAGTGGGATCTGCTAGGACTGATCCTACTCTAGGGGGTGGTGGGTTTAGGTGAGGTGGGTTGGAAGGTGGCTGGTCGGATGGCGATGGGAATGGTGGTGGTGGGGTAGTGTGGGAGGGAGTTTGAGTTGTGAGTTCGGTTATTCTGGCTCTTGTTTCTCTTACGCTTTCCTCGAGTTCACACATCTTTTTAGCCCATTGTCTTTTCATTCTTTCCCGACTATCTTTCCAAGCTCTAGTCCTTTTCTTGGTTATGCTCTCTGTTTCACTAGCCTCTGGGCCCTTTTCCTGACCTACACCCTGATTTTGCTGCAGTGCTTGGGCTCTAGTGACTACCTGTACTGGTGCAGTGGAAGTGACACTTCCTGAGGAATCTACAACCAACCCAACCACATTAATGGGAGTGATTTTTGGCATATTATTAGGATTTTTAGGGCAATCTCGTAAGAGATGCTCTTTTCCGCAATCTTGGCAAAAGCCTTGGATCGTCACTGACTGGGGTTGTGTGGGTGGAGGTAAGGGGCAATCACGAATGAGGTGATCTCCTTGGCATCTAAAGCATGGTCCTCTTGGGAATGGAGGTCTTACTTGCCTAGGTTGAGGCCTAGGGTTGGGGTTTGCATACATGACATTCGTGTAATCTGACTCCCAACTTATTTCATTTGGCTCTTCACTATAGTAGGACTCACCATGTTCTGGAGACTGCATGTAGTAAGCCTGGGGACTATCGACATGTGTAGAATCAAAGCTATGGTCACTCGGGTCACTTTCTGAGATCAATGGGGTTACTGGTACTATGGCCCTATTCAGGTTTTCTTCTGCAACAACATACTTTACCGGAATCACATTAGCTGGGTTTGGAGGCTGTTGAACTAGCACCGGTTGGGGTCTCTGTTGGGCCTGATATTGTGGTTGGTAGGTTTGTTGGGGTCTAGCATATTGTGGTGGTGGATTTTGGTTCTGGTATCTGCCTTGTTGGTAGGGCTGAGGGTAGGGTTGCCTAACTGCCTGCTTGTTGTATGGGCAATCTTGTGCGGTGTGATTGGTGTATCTCCGTTCTATGGTGCAGTACTGGCTACTAGGATTTACTTGGGGCTGAGCCATAATAGGGCAGACATTCGCCATATGGTCACCACCGCATGTATAACACCTTTTCACAGGAGCAAACCTTGGGATTTGTTTGCTAGTTACACCTAATTTCTGAGCTACTTTCTCTGCAAGTTCCTCGATTGATGTGGATTGCGTGGTAGAGTGACTAGATGCGCTGTCTGAATCTTTGTAGATTTTGGAAAGCTCTAGTTCTTCCCCTAGGTTATCTTCAATGTCAATGCACATGCGTACACATTCTTCTATAGTCCTAGGGTCCTTCAGATACACATAGGATCTCAATTTCGTACTCAGCAATCCATCAAGGAATAAGGCTACCTGTTTTGCAGGTGTGGGCAGCTCCGAAATAGGGCACCTTTCAAGGTATTGTCTAAATCTTCTTCCTGCCAATCTTACAGTCTCTTGGGGAGTCTGTTTGAAGCTGTGAATCAATGAGGAGGTATTGTGTCTTATGCCACTCTTAGAGAACTCTACAATGAAAGCCTCTAGGAGTTGGTCTATACACCTGAATTGTCGCTCATCCAATGGCTGAAACCATGTAAGTGCTGTGTTCCTAAGGTTTAGACCGAAGGCATTGTACTGCGTGAATAGATCCTCCACTTGTTCAGCTCTCAAGACTTGCTTGAACTCCGCCACATGATCATAGGGATCTCCTGTGCCATCAAAGTAATTCTTCATGGACTTAACTAGCTGGGTCGGTCTCAGAGTTCTTGTGTGCCCTCTAGGTCGTGGTAGAGGGAACTCATCCACATTTCTTTGATTCCTGTGAGCTCTAGGTATCTCAAGTTCTACTCTATTCGTCTCCGTCCTCGTTCTTTCTCTGCCCACAGGGTTGGCAAAGCTTACTTCTGGTCTATCCCTACTTCTATCTCTTTGCATTCCATGAGCTTGGGATGTTCCAGCTCCAGGGTGACCATATGATACATTTGATCTTGGTTGGGGGAAAACGAATTCACCCTTCCAAGTGTAAGCATGCCTATCATGTTCCGTAACCACAAAGATCCTTTCTAAAGCATGATCTAAGTAGGTCACTCTGCCTGGGCTATCAGGATCCTTAAACTCATAGATCATGATATTTCCTATATCAGTTGGCTGATTAGATTTATACCTCCAAAAGGCTTCGTCAGTTTCTCGATTGAGAAGCAACTCTATGCTCTTGTTGCCTTGGGGAACCCACTCATGTGTGATAATCCTAGTGAGAACAGATTTGCCTCGGGGTGTTCTAGGTTCTATTCCCATGTTTCCTTGTTCCAAGTCACCTAAGTCCGCTTCTGAGATTACATTTCCAAATTCGTCCGTCCTATCTAGGTGACTGGTGACTACGTATATGGTTCCTTCTTTGTCCAGGTATGCACCGTTTTCAAACTTGACAGCTGGGTGTTCTAGTCCTATGGATTGATCAGGATTCTTGATCTGGACCACGGATCTTCCTAGGCCGTCCTCATAGATGCTAGCACCTAATCGGTTGGTCCTAAGGTATTCCAACTGTGTTTTGTAAGGGCCTTCTACCCTGTACAAGTATGGCACACCTGAACTACCTGTAGGTCTGTCCATGCCTTGAGACATCTCTGACTCACTGGTCTCAGAGCTAGGGTAGTACGAGTGGTGGCTCAACTGCTGGGCCCAAGACCTAGCAGTGTGGTTAACACTAGCCTCTGAAGACCTAAGGCTCTGTCTCTCCCTTACTAGATGTCGTCCTGATCTAAGGTTCATATGCCTATCTAAGTAGCCCAATTCTTTGCCTAGAGTACAACCTCGTTGCTGGTTACTTTATATTAGTCGCTTGGTTCTTTTTAGTTATTCCTCGTGTTTAAGGTCTTGTCTGATATTACGTCGTCAGGAATACTTGAACGTTCTTCGTGCTTTCAGGTTGATCGTTCCACGTTAGGTCCTTTTCCTTTATGTTATCGACAGTACAGAGATCAGGTTTTTAGCTTGCACTTGAGTTTTTAGGTAGTCTTCAACTTGATACCTGCCTATCGTCGCCCTCACTTACTCCTACCTCTAGTCGTTCTTAGCCTAAGCTATGAATTGACAGAGGGGGTTAAAAGTTTCCAACCTTTTGTTTCCTGCTTGGTTGCCCTTGAGTGCCCAGGAAGTGTGTTCCCAAGCTCGCACTTACACTTTCTTAGAACGCCTTTTGATGCTCTCAATAGATCTGTAAAAGTTCCAAAGTTAGCTTAAAGATTTAAATTCCAAAGACAGAACCAATGATTTTCATTCCTGTAGCACAAACACAAACTTGCATAGTGATTTTTAGGAAAACAATTCTAGAGACCCCTGACTTTGATCCCCCTGGGTATGGTCAACTTCAAAATACCCTATCTGAAAATCAATGCATTATCTTTATAAAAAACAGTTGAGGGCGTGTAGTATATGCTACGAGCTTTCCAACAAGCCCTAGAACTCAAAAAATTGATTTCGTATGAAGAAGTTATGACTGTTCAGGGTTTAGGGGGGTAAGACAAGATTCAATCTGGCTGACAGATCCTAGGATTTTCTCCCAAAACACAAGTGTAGGAACCTCCAATTATGCCAATGGATTGACTATTTGCCCCAAAATTTATCCCAAATTTGAACAAAAGCAAACCCTAATTTTTGGCCGAAAAGCCTGTCAATCGCGATCGACAGGTCTGTCAATCGCGATTGACAGAGGTGTCCGTCGGGGCTGTCAATCGCGATCGACGGTGTCAATCGCGATCGACAGAGTCGATCGTGGCTGTCAATCGCGATCGATAGTATCAATCACGATCGACACGCTTTCCGGGTTTTTCGCCGAGATTTCAGTCAATCGGGGGCCTATCAGTCGCGATGGACACGTGGCTACACATAAAAGTCAATCAGTCGTGGAATTTCAGTCGATCGCGATCGACGGTGTCAATCGCGATTGACAGAGGTGTCAGTCGTGGCTGTCGATCGCGATCGACGGTATCAATCGCGATTGACAGGGTCCTACGTGGCAGTCAGTCGATCGTGGAGGTCTGTCGATCGCGATTGACAGGGTCTGTCGGTCGCGATTGACAGGGTCTGTCGGTCGCGATTGACAGAGTCTGTCGGTCGCGATTGACAGAGTCTGTCGGTCGCGATTGACAGAAAACCTCGGAATTTTTCTACTGTTTTTAATGTTTTAGGATGTGCTCCTTGTGCTTGTTCTAGTGGTGCACTCAATTTTGTAAAAAACCAAAAATTTCTGTCAGTCGCGATCGACAGAAGCCTGCGACCGCGAGACAGTTTTGTCGAGTTTCGTACCTGCACAGGAAGCTGAGGATGGTGATTCGGCAAGGTCCTGCAAAAAGCTCAAGAAACATGCAAGAAAACACACATGCAATATCGCTCTCTCGCTCTCTCTCACAAGTGAAATGAGGGAAATGAGGTGGGGAAGGTGATATGATCAAAAAACAGAAATTTTTGCGATGATGGATATGGAGGTAGGAGATTGTGATGATGATGATGGTGATGAAGATGGTAAAGAAAGTAAAAGAACATCGATGAGAGTGAAGAAAATACCTACAACTCCAACGCGTCAACTCTACGTCTTACCATCACACGCTCGTCCTCAAAGCTCGATCCCCGGCAACGGCGCCAAAATTTGGTGTAGCTCAGTGATGGGTAGCACCTCCTTTAATGTCAATCCGGGAAGACGTGAGGATGGTATGAAGACCTCGAGCAAGTGGCGGCACAAGTGCGTGAGTGAGAAGCACACTAGCATGCACACACATACACACACACGCGCACACACGGCAAGACAAAGAGGGAGAATCAATGGAGTTCTTAGATTACTTTCAAAAGCTTCTTACAAGTTTGTTTCAATTACAATCCAACCTCAAAAATGAGCTCTCTAGCTCCTTTTATAGTTTTTGACTAGCTTTGGCCCTGTTCAGACCTAGTGTCCGGCCTAGTTAAAAATTAGGTTCCAGGGCTTATTTGAGGGCTCCAACGAGATCTAAAAATTACGAAAATTGGCAGGTAGATACTTCTAAGGCTCCTCAAGCTCAAGGACTCCTTGGCCTGCACAAAATGGAGCTATAAAAAGATGAAATGATATTTACAATGGTGTTTAGTGATGAGAATTACTTTTAATTGGTGTAGAGGTTTTGAAAAGTTAAAGGTTGCCTTAGTGCTAGATCTGCGTGAGTGCTCGTACTTGCTTCTTCATGAGGAAAATTATCGGCCTATTTGCCAGATCTTCGTTGACTCCCTTGTCTTCTTGCGCCTTCTCTCCCTTCTGACTCTCTTCTCTGACTGCCATGCCTCGTTAGTCCTTCAGTCCCTTGTCCGCTGCTAACACTATCCGTTTTGTATCGAATCTTTTTCCTTGATGCTCCAAAGTACCTAGTTGATTTTAGTGCACTTATCACATGCATATAAGGTATATTTGAGTCTCCATAAGATCAAGGGCTAGTCCTCTGCTGATTTCTACTATTATGTAATCTAGATATTTGTAAACATACTCCTTGAATTCTTGTGCTTCCCATCTAGCAACATAGTTATGAGAGATGAAATTTTGTAACTTGGTTCTTAGTAATACAAAACCACACCACAATGCATGTCCTTGTGAAAAAAGTCTTTTAAATATGTAGATACTTTCACCTCTATAGTCATATTGTGCATTATAGTCCGATTGTGCCATGTTTCCAAGTTCTCATCACCACAATCCTTAAACTCTTCTGTCAAACATCTTCTATCATGGAAAAGTGATCTAGGTTTCCTTGACACAAGATTGACTCCTAGAGATGGGTAAATCCTTGAAACTACACCTATTTGTGACACAATCTTTGCACACAATATCATTACAAGATTTATGGACAAGACATGTGAATCAGCACACAGTTGTGTTAAGCTTAGATCATATCTCATTCATGCTATCCTTTAGAAATGGCATTTTCATGTGGTATTATCAAGAACAAATATAAATATCCTTTATTTCACAAATAGAGAAGGGCTTCGACAATGTAAAGTTTCTTAGCCCAATCTTACTATTTGTATATCTCTCCCAAAAATCCTAAAAGCACTCAATCTATAAGGAAAACAAAAAGTTATATTTAAAATTTTATCTCAATAGAATGCTTATCATTCATCATATCCAATATGCTAACAAGCAAATCTAGCTATTAGGCATACATACTATATAAGTTAGGATAGTGATTACGTTATTGAGCAAGTAAACATATCCATTAAGCTATTCAGCACACTCTCCATGCTTATTACCATATTAACTATGCTACTTTGCATAGTCAATATCTTATTTAGCATACATACTATTTTAGTAAGCATGATCACTCTGCTAGTATGCATATTCATTAATCTCTTCAATAGACTAACAGTGCTAGTTAGCATATTGAAAAGGTTAATTAACACAATGATAGTGATAATTAGCATATTAGATGTGATAGTTAATGGGTGTTATGATTGTAAATATATACTCTTATCTAGTTTCTATATTGGTTGTGTTAGTTGATATACCAAATATGCTAGTTAGCATAGTGATTGTGGTGATTAGCATACTAAATGTGGTAATAAGCATGTTCATTGTGCTTGTAACTACATTCACTAACCAAGTTAAAATGTTTCTTATGGTAATTAGAATACTATCTATCTCATCTCCTATAGGTCTTTGTGGTTGAGAAAGCCATCCATTCCAAAAAATTACAAATGCCACACCTAGACATCCCACACACTTTAGATTGGGATCAACTTTTGAGGGATTGGGCTAGAGGACTCAGGCTAATAGAACATGAATTAGTAGCTCACATGGTACAATATTATATTGATCACCCTCCACAACAAGGGTCTATCGAGGATGAGAGATGCAAGAGAGGGGGGAGTTTTAGCGGACAAGGTGGATTAAGCCACCAAGGAAGTATGGGACAAGGAAGTCAGAGACAAGAGATCCAAAGAGAAGAACAAGAAGGGACAAGTAGGTAGAGCAATCAACACTAATCAAATAGGGAATATGCCTAATCATAATTTTTGAAAATCCATCATTCATTCAAATAGTGTTTTCTATCACTACCACTCATTGTAATTGTTCATTTTTGGTAGTTTGGGCTTCATTTTTTTCGAGTCCAAGATTCCTCAAGATTGACCCTTGTACACATTTTCATATTTTTTAGAGCTCATTTGAGTCTCCAAAATAGCCTCGAAACCTATTTTTATATAGGCCGAACACTAGGTCTAAAGTAGGCCAAAACTATTCTAGAAACTATAAAATGAGCTAGAAAGCTCATTCTATAGAGAAAAATTTTGGGATTTGAGCTTGTAAGGGCATAATTGTATCTTGGAGTTAGTGTAATACAAGACTCCATTGTTCCACTCTTTGTTTTACCATGTGTGTGCGTGTGTGTATGTGACAATTATGAGGTTTATCTCCTCATGTTGGTTCTCACCATTGTGCTAGAGTGACAAAAGCACATGTAGAGAAAACCTTTTTTTTATGGTAGAAGGTATTCAAAAAATAGTTTAGAGCTCACAACCTATTAGGAATTGAGTTGAATCCTTTTATGCAACTATTGTAGTAGACTGAAGATAAAGGGAAAAGGAAGAAGCGAGGAGAATGATGTGAAGAAAAGAGGGCCTCAAATTTTCATTTTTTGGTCAATTTTCTTTTTTAAAACTTTATTGTAAAACCTTGAAAAACCATGTAAATGCTCGAGGAGTCCTCTAGATGCATGAGCCCTAAAGACTATAACATTATCCATGTTCATTAGTAGGAATTTATTAATTTATAGGAAAAGCATTGGTCTCTTACATGAAAGGACCACTTTTAGGGCACATGTATATAAGTCACTTTGTGACTCTTTGTAAAGAACTTTTTGCCATTCTAAATAGCTAACAAGCACAATTTTGAATTTGTTTCTTCTTAACTATGTATCATCTTCTCCTTGAGCTTGTATGTGTGTTTGATGCATAAAATGTGTGCCTAGAGGTGCTATCTACCCCTTCCCCTTCTCTTTTTGCCATTCTAGTGTGTGTGTGTGTGTGTGAAGCTTTGTGAGTGTTAGTGTGAGAGTCGATATTCCCTACCACTCTATATTTTGGTCATAAACTGAAGCACACTTATCATGTTGAGCTGAAAATACCACCATTGGATGCATTTGGAGCTTTGAAAAAAACCCAATAGTCACAACAATCATGTATCGCAGTTGAGAGATATTGCTTGATTTGTGCTTGTTGTTGCAACAAGTATTATGATACACATTTGTAGTGAGTGAGGTGTTTTGAGAGATAGATTTGCCTAATTTTCATGCATTACTTGAACATTCACTTCCTTAGCTATCACAAGAGAACATTTCTTCATACACGTGTTGAGGTCTAAGTCCTTGGATTGATAATTTAATGATTGTATCGAGTCCACCACTATATGCACTTGTTGATGATTGAGGTATAGTCTCCTTCATCACAAGCCCCTAGGACACTGTGAGCTTAGGTACCCACATTTTTGGCATCGTTGTCAATGATTGATTTTGATCAGGGTGCCTTTGTGATGGTTAAAGTAATGGTGTGAAGGTAGTGAGCTTGAAGAAGTGATCTGAGATTTGTGGCAAAGTCAAAAATTTATTGCATTTCTTACTTCATATACTCATTGTGTGCATGATAAGTTTTTAGGTCTAGGATTGAGAGTGAAAGATTAGGGTTATGAAGTAGGGAAGAGTTCTTGAAAGTAGGGTAACTTTTTAATTTCAAAAATCCACAAAACAAAAGATTTTTTCTATCCTTTTTTCTTGAGTCTCTGGTCTTAGCTAGAGGCTAAAGACCAAAAATCACCACATTTGGATTCACTTGTTTTTTAGCAAGTATCATGGACAGCTTAGAACGATCAATATTATAGATTGTGTATCGTCTAGAAGGTGGAGTGTAACAAGTTTCTAGCAACAAAAACTTAAGGAGACACTCTTAAAGGTGAGCATTTACACTCTAAAAAAATCAAAATTGTGTTTGATCACTCACATGGGGTAAGACAACACATGTCAAGTATCTTGAGGTTTGTTTAGGGAGATTTTGAAAGAGTTTTCTAGCTACACGCACAAAGCGTGAAAGGGAGAGCACAAGGAGCACATACACTAAAAGAAATTAAAATTTGGATGTAAAAAAGTCCAAGTATCATGGCTAGTTGATTTTGGTATTGCAATACTGAATTTCCATGTGTCCCAGTAGAGATATGATTCATTGTCTATAAACAAGTTAGCATTAAGAGATAGAATCATAACAAAGTGCAAAAAGGCACTTAAATCTTAAGTTAGTGTATTTCTCATAAGCATGTTTTCATGCAAAAGCAAAACAATGCTCAATTTGCAATTATTATTATTGGCATTGGCACTTAAAATCACCACATAATATGAATGATGATAATAACTCAAGAAAGATGACGATAATCTCATGGGACAGGATCAAACTCAACAAGAAGGACGAGAAGTGAGGAGATGAAAATGAAATAGATAATATGTGAAGGAAGGAAATAAAAAATAACATGTTACTTATGCTATGATACCATGTTGAGAAACATGGCCCACCATACTTACAAGCTACAAGTACGATACGGAGGATCAAAGTATGCAAGGAACTTCATATTGAAAATATAGAAATGCAATGAACAAAAGCATGGAGGCTCTAGGAGGAGAGAATTGGTACTCTCTCCAAGAGCTTGTGTATATAAGCCAAAAACGGAGTGAAGGGAGGCCTTACTTATATGGAATTTGAGATGTCCCTTGCATGTGGGATAAATGAAGGTGAATGAGAATGAAATGGATTTTGGAATTGCTTTTGAGTTATTTTTTGCTCCCTATTGAGCTGCCCTTCTCTCCTTTTGAGCTCATCTTGATTACACTTGAGAGAATCCTCAAGTTCAACAACCTCTTTCTTTCATTTACTAGATTGTTTTCCACATTAATTCTTATAAGTCCCCCCTAATAGGTGGAGAATTCTTAGGAAGATCCTCTTCATTGTGTGAGTTTGATGGATCAAATACTTTTTGACCTTATCTTTACATCTTAGCCTTGGCTTGTGGCTTTGTATTTACTTGTGTAGGAAGTTTATTTGCTTTCTTCCCTTCATTACTAGCATGTTTAAGCCTACTTCTATCTAGGTTGTGAGAATATTCCTTATATAAGTAATTCCTCCCACATTCATTATGAAAGATATTCTTATTGGTATAGGTGGTAATTGGGGAACCTCCACATATGGACTATAAAAGAAACAACCAACGTAGGCCATTAAACCACTTCCAAAAATATTCTTCCACATACAATATGAAAATCCACATTCAAAGCTTGGCTTTAAGTGACTTATCTAATTTAAATGGTATGCTCTCAACTCAAATGATTTAATAGCCTCTTCATAATATCTATAAAAGAGAAAAATCATTTTGAAGTAAAAACTAGATGATGCCCACTAAGGAATGAAACAAAAACTTAAGACTAGGCTTCACAATTGAAGCTTGCACATTTTTAACAATGGGCATGTCAGAAGAGACTTTTGGCAACATAAGAAAAGATTAGGGAAATTTATTGGTGGCCTAGGATGTACATGAGTGTTCAAGACTTTGTGAGCAGGTGTGCTAGTTATCAAATACATTCCTTGATTAGACATAGAGAACCTTTACATCCAACTTACCCTCCTCGTATTCATTACAAGTGTGTGGTTGATCTTATAACAATACCCAAAGGAATTGATAAGATGCGATGTATATTTTTTGACTATATAAGACTAGATGAATCATGTGAAAGGTCAAGGATTCCATTCTCATACTACTTGTAATATATGAAAATATCGACTAATTGGGTTGTAGAGAGGCAAGAAAATTCTTGGATAGACATGGGATTTGATTTGCTATGACTAGTGCCTACAACTGTAAACCGAATGGAAATAATGAAGGAGTTCATCCTTAAATCATGAAGGTGAACTTGAAGGCTTGCAATGAAGACATAAATCAATGGTTTAGATATCTTCCATTCCCATTATGAGTGAATAGGATTAAGTATACTAGAAGTACATGTTTTATGCCTACAAAGCTATTATAGTGTCAAAAATCGGCATTCCGTATTCATACTCAGCCATCAACTCAGATAATGTTATCTTGTAATGAAAACCCTTCAAGAGAAGAGCTATTAGCTTTGACAATTATGTATTTATGACAAGGAAATGAGAAAAACTGAAGGAGTTGCATATTAAGAAAATTTTATTTTTGGACAAAACACATCAACTTAGGACTCAACAGATTGAGATTTAAGATTGGGTATTATTATATGACAATTCTTTTGATTCCTAGTATGATGCATGAAAGAAATAAAAAGATGATTGGTCCTTATACACTTTTGATTCCTAGTATGATGCATGAATGGAATAAAAAGATGATTGGTCCTTGTATAGTTCTGTCAGTTTACCAAAATAGAATGTAACTTCATGAATTTGAGTACACTCCTCTTATAATCTTGATTACAAGAAAACAAATGAAATTTTCCAAGAGAATAATGAATACCAGATACAAGACTAATGACGAATCTCTTGTAGATGAAGATATTGAAGACAAAGATGATGAATGATGAGGTGAATGTATTCTATTTCCGATTTTTTATGTTTATTGTTTTCTACTTTATGCATTTAATAAAACCTCGGCATAAAATAGATTTTAAATAACAAAGAGTTAAAACTAAAGACACGAGTAGGGATGTATGTGCTAGACTGAATAGGTTAGATACCTTATAGCTATCACAAAGAACTAGATAGGGCAATCTAGACTTGACATTGTTAGTAGAAAGAACCAATTGTTCTATATATTTAGTCTATGCATAGTATCTAAAACACTTTGTCAGTGAGATCCTAGTTCTTGCTATTGCATGACTATAGATCCTCAATTCTGATTAGGGGTTAGGCTTTTCCCCTTCAATAAAAATGTTGTAAAGGTTTTGGTTAGCCAATATAATTTTTATGATTTCTTCCATCCCTAAAAAATAGAAGTAAAGAAAGAATCGATGCAAAGTTGAAGCTAAAAATAAAGATAAAGAAATAGAGAAACAACAAAGACATTACTTATGGGTTATTTGTGGTATCAAAATCACTACTGACTATCTATATGTGCAAAAAGAATTTCTCCCATTTTTTAGGTTAATGCACTGGGAGGATGTGCAAGTTTAGTGGGGGCAGATGTCCAGAGGAATTCCCTACCTTGATCAAAATGCGTAGAAATAGAAATTTCCATTGGAACAATGAACTCCCTGACCTTTTTATCTTTTTTGATGAAGCTTAATCAACTCTATTTATTTGTTGATGATTGAATCTCTTCTGTAACTACAAAATAACCACAAAAACGGAGATGAGTTAATATATTGTGATTTGTTGCCTCTATGTGTGTGTGTGTGTGTATATGTGTGTGTGTGCGTGTGTGTGTGTGTGTCTGAAAGGGAAACCATTTATATGTGCATGTCTCTATGTGCATTGTGGATGTGTGTGGATCTACGTATTTATGTTAATATACATACATACATACATACACACACACAAACACACACACACACACACACACATATATATATATATATATATATATATATATATATATATATATATATATATATATATATATATATATATATATGTGTGTGTGTGTGTGTGTGTATGTATGTATGTAATTATATATATATATATATATATATATATATATATATATATATATATATATATATATATATATATATATATATATATATATATATATATATATATATATATATATATATGGGTTTGAATGTAATTTTTTAGTGCCTGTGTGTGTACTGAGTCCATAAAAGTCATATTGATCAAAGTCAACCATAGTCAAAGTCAAAGGGTCAAATTCAAAGTGGTAAAAAACAACATGTTCAAGGTCAAAGTCAACATGTGCAAAGTCAAAGCATTCAAAGTTCGGGTGTCAAGGTGCACAGGTAGTGCACAATTGGTTGTTCATAAAGGTTATAATTGCAAAAAGTTGGTTACAGGTTGTAGTGTCTTTTTGTAATTTCTCTAAAGTTCAAAGTGTTTGAAAGGTTCACATGAACCCTCTCTTAGGTGCATATTTGAGGAATTAAAAGGCAAAAAATAAAGGTATGTGAAGCGGAAGCATACGCAGAAGTGAAAGTATGGCCCCCCAATTAAAATTTTTGTTTTAGTCTAAAGTCACTATAGAACAAAATATGGATTCATTAGCTGCCCACATTTGGAGACAATCTTGGGACATCAAAGTGAGCACCAAGATATTCTAGTAGTTAGGAGTGTAAGTGAACCGACACTCAAATCAAGGCAAGGCATTATTTTTGGTTAGACTAAGCAAGGTGAGCATAGTCCACATTAAGAGAGGAGCAAGAGACATATAGTGAGTGTGTGACGCAAAGAAGTGAAGTGCAAGGTGTGCAAGCAGAGTGACTTAAAAGAGTGTAGAGAAGTACTAAGCTATGCAATCAAAGGCTACAAGGTCCCATTGAAGCCGTGTGCATGTCGATAGAAGGTGTCCATCCCTCCCCTACTGGAAGCTTGAATGCAAGTTGTGCACAAAGTGCAAGCTCTTAGAGAAGGTGGAGGTCTGGTGCAGAGAAGCTCAGCGGCAGCAAGAACCTTGGGTATTTTGTAACTTTGTTGATTGTGCACTCTATGGGATTTTTCATAGAGAGCGTTTAGACTATACTGTACATCATCATTGTACTTTTCTTCTTATAATCAATCTACAGAAGCTTGCAGTGTTTGTATCTTTCGTCTTATCTTTCTCCCTTCTGCTACAAACACTCAAATCCCTTTCTACACAAGAATACCCCAACAAAATTTGGCATGCAATGTGGGACCACAAGGAGATTTGAGCATAGGAGAAGCAAATTGCAAACTGTAGAAGAGTTCAAGGGTATCGACAATACTGTACTGACTTAAGAGGTAATCTTTCTTCCATTGGAATTCTCTTAAACTAAGAGGAGTATGAACAGCTCATGACCGCAATGCGATCTCAAAGCTTGAGGGTCCCTTGCAAAGCAACAAGAAGGAAGGTTATTTGAAGATCAAATAGTCCATTGTCATCGATATCATCAGTAAAGAATATGGCAGCCAAGGTAGATTTGGAAACTTTACTTTCTAGATTGAATATCAAATTTCCATCCTTTAGAGGGTTAGCACAAGAAGACGTAGATGAGCACATTAGGAGATTCTTAGCCTTATGTAAAACAAGGGTTCTAATGGGAAGAATGGTAGAAGAAGCCCCCCTCACGGATTATAAGAGCCCTCGGCTAACAATTACTATCAAAAGACATGAGTTTCAAGGAGTTATCATAGGTGGCGGTTCTAGCATTAACTTGATGCCTAAACATACCATGAAAAAGATTGGACTACACCCTTCAAGACCTGCCAACTTCACTATAACACTTGCAGACCAAAGCATATTAAGGCCTATGGGAGTGGTCCCTCGAGTCCCAATTGAGATACAAGGTACCATCTTTAACTTGGATTTTGTTGTTTTAAGGCTGCCACATGTAGAAGGAAGTTTCCCCTAGTTAATTGGGAGACCTTGGTTAAGGCATGCCAATGTACTACATGCCTGAGCTAAGGACACAATGTGGGTAAAGCAAGAGGGAAAAGAGTTATAGCATATATTTTTAGAAGAAGGTCTAGACAACCAAAGACATACCTGCATGATGCGGACAATTGGTATTTGTATGGAAGAAGAATGGTTGGATAAACTAGAGGCAGACATATATGAAGAAGCAAATTTATATGAAGAGGAAAACATGTTGGTTTGGCTCCATGCAGAAGACCCATCTTCGTGCTATGGAATTTTTCCAAACTCAAGTAGAGAGGAAGTCTATGAAGAAAAAGAGGACATCATTCAAGTGCCTTATTTGAGTGAAACAATCTTAGCCAAAGGCCGTAGAAGAGAGAAGAAAAGAAAATCCCTTAAGTGCAACAGTGATGAAGCTACTTCAAATCCTATATCAGTGGCCACTTTGTTATGGATACTAGTATGGATATGATCTGTTATGTCAATGTTTTTGGTAGTAAGTGCAGGGCTTTACAAAGATGAAAAAGGAGTACATGCAAGTCTTTCGGAATAGAGGATTCCATTGGATGAAGAAGCAAGAATAGTAAAAATGACATTTTGCACATTAAGACACGCAATAACCGAAACAAAGATACAAAAGATGTAGTATGGAAGAGATAGTATTCTAATGAAGGATTTAGGGTGGCCCTATCAGATGGTCAATATGCCTAAAAAGAAGACAAACCAAATGAAGTGCAGTACAATTGGAGATTATGGAGGGCAAAGGATTTCTCTTAGTCATCATATCATGGCTCAAGGCATATCATCAAAACAAGTGAATATTTTTGGATCATCTAGAACTTGCAAAATCTATCCAAGTTGTACATAGCCTTCTCGTACTATTTTTTGCTTACATTTTACTAGTTTTCATCCATTTTCATGCTTTTTTTTTGCGTTTTTATGCATGTTAGAAGCCATTTCACATCCTTTTGCATGAATAATTTTTTAAAGATTGGTTTTGGAATTTTTAAAGCAATTTTAGAATTTTTTTAGATTTTTTAAAGAATTTTTTCATCTTTTTCAAATGTCATCTTCTTAATTGAATGGATGAATGAAGGAAGCTCTCTTTAGTTTTGAGTGAGAAAAGTAGCCTAGAAATATATGAAATTTTTCTAGATTTGTTTTTTATTTTTTTTGGATTTAATTTGTATTTTTATCTAATTTTCAAATAATTAAAAACAAGGGTAATTTTCTTTTATATATATATATATATATTAAAATAAAAAAAAAACCCTACCCCCCTCCTCGCTCCCGGCCCCCCGCTCGCCTACCCCCCCTCGTGTTATTTTATTTTTTCCTTTGTTTAATATTCAACCTCTTTTTGTAAATTTATTTAATTTTATCTCCTCAACCCTTTTTATGTTTTAATTTATTTTCTTTTATTTTACATTATTTCATAACCCCCCCTCGCCTACCCCCCCCACCCCCTTTTTTTCATTTATTTAATTTTAATTCCCCCACCTGTGCCCCCCTGCTTGCCTCCACCCCTTTTTTTTATTTTTTTTCATTTATTTATTTTGCCCCCCTAACCCGCCTGCCTACCCCCCCCCTCACCCCCCGCCCCATCCGCCCGCCTAACCTTTGTGAACAATCAATTGTGCACTACCTGTGCACCTTGACACCCGAACTTTGAATGCTTTGACTTTGCCCATGTTGACTTTGACATTGAACATGTTGATTTTGACTACTTTGACTTTGACTCTGGTTGACTTTGATGAATATGGCTTTTATGGGCTCAAGAGTGTGTATGTATCTAACTATGATTTCTATGCATTCTTACGGGTGAATATGCATGTCTTTTGTTGTCTCTTCTCTTGAGAGATTTGATCATGGTAAATCTATTCTAATTGGTGGGCTCTATGCTCCAACGTATGGTCATTGCATAAGGGTTGGAGCTTTTTGTAGTGCATTTAAGCATGGGATGGTATCATGGATTCTCTTACTTTGTGGTTTTTCTAGGGTTTTGTCTCCCTCAAGGTCCTAAAATCATCAACTTTGGGAACCCTTTTAATGGGTATGTCATGAAGAACTAGTAAGGGAATAGACACCAAATCCCTCTATGGAAAGATTGTAGTCCCTATCAACCACTAATGTCCACCCCATAGCCTTATTCCCTACAACGCCATATAGGATTGAGATTAATGTCTAATGCTTCTTCTCAAGATATCCAATATGCATAGGATATGTACTAATTGAAAATGGTACAAGAGTTTGTTGAGGAAGCTCATCTAATTATCAATAGTTGTGGACCTAGATCATCTGTGTATAGAGTTATTTAGAGATAATTTTATGTGTTCTTATATGGGAGGATAGTGCAAAAGGTTGATAGGAAAGCCTTGGGAACCCTAAAGACCTTATCATACTTTTTTTAGCCATAAGAAGGCATCTTGATATTCACATTAGGCGAGTGAATCTGTTAGTAAATCTTTGATGAGCCCTCCCTTTTGTGCACACCTCAAAGCATTGTAAATGAGGATGTAGACAAAGCATTCGATGGCTAATTAAACGGAAGGCTCACATGAAGATGCATCTATTCGAATGTCCCCCTAGCAACATACCATCCCCATAAAGCTTCTCTCCCTCTAACCATACTAAGGAGCTCCCCAAAGTGGCATCACACATGGGTGCCACATGGCCCCATGTGTGTGCCTATCTAAATAAATCTAAGAGAAGGGTCATCCCATTCTCCCAAGCTACTCCCATGTAACATTTCCTTCACCTTAATTCCATTTTTGTCCTCGAAAATGGTATTGGAAGGTTCTATAGAAAGAGAGATTTAATTGAATAGTACTCCCACTACATCTCCATGTATTTCTTGTACATGGTCCATTCTCCACATTGTTTCCCCATATCCTTCCCCTTAAGAAGACTCTTTGGAAGGTAATCTAAAGTTGGGAAACTGTCTGTAAAGGGTGCTAACTCGCTCCCATGTGGCGCTATCCTTTGAACTATCTTTCCACTTTATTAAACATTTTTTACGTAAGGGAATCCTCATCCATTTCTCTTGAGTGTGTAGTATGCTTGTGAGGCTTTCCTCAAAAGAAGACATGCGAATGATGTGTGTGCCACTTTCCTCCTATCCATTTATATCCTCTTGTATCTAAAATAGTAGTGATCTGGAATGATCTAGTGTCGCCATGTGGCCAACATGCAACACTCATCCCCACTAACCATCAAATACCTTAGGATATACCCCTGAGCTTAGGACCTTGGCTAACTAGCCCTCATCCCACACACACATGGAATGGTCTCTGTAGACTAATGTCTGACACTCTCTCCCCCTTCTAAAGATCATTGTCCTCAATGATCAATGAGGGAAAGTACTTGCGAACCAGAGCTGCTGATTCCCAAGTAGAGTTGGTAAGTGGTAATCCTCTCCAAGCTACCAGATATTCTTGGATGACACGATTCCTCAACCGTTTCTGTCTTCTATCTAGTATTCTGTCTGGAGAATGATCTGCTCTATCGGTTTCCTGCAAAGAAACAATACCGTCTATTAGATTATCCTCTCTAGAAATATACTTTCTTAGTTTACTGACATGAAACACTGGATGGACTCTGCAATTTGGAGGAAGCTCTAATCAGTATGCAACATCACTCAACTTCTTTACTATCTTCCAAGGTCCACAATACCTTGGTGATAGCTTACTACACTTCTGTTGAGCCCATAAAAGTCATGATTGGTCAAAGTCAATTGGTCAAAGTCAACTAGTCAAAGTCAACTGGTCAAAGTCAACAAGGTCAAGGTCAAGGTCAAAGTCAACAGGTGCAAAATCAAAGTGTGTAAGCGCAAGTGCCAAAGTGCACAGGTAGTGCACAATGAATTGTCCACAAAGGGTAAATTGGAGAAAATGGGTTGCAGGTTGCAGAGGTATTTTCTCTAATTTCCCTAAGGTTCAAAGGGTGTTTTAAAGTGTTTTGGAAGGTTCAGGTGAACCCCCTCTTATGTGCAAAAGTGAAGACTTAAAAGGAAACATGAAGGTATGTGAAGCGGCAAAGTGTACGCACAGGTGAAAGTATGGCCCCCCATTAAAATTTTTGGTTTTTAGACTAAAGTCACTACAGGACAAAACAGTGAGTCGTTGGCTACCACTTGGGAGGACAATCTTGGGACATCAAAGTGAGCACCAAGATACCATGGCATTTAGGAGCGTACGTGATCGGCACATTCACATCAAGGCAAGGGCCATTCTTGGACCAATCTTAGAGTAAGCAAGAGAGCATAGTCTAAGGGAACAAAAGGAAGAAGTGCAAGAGACACCAGAGTGCCACGCAGAGAACTGGAAGTGAAGGAGTGCATAGGAGAACCTAAGGGATTGTGCAGAGAGTGCTAAGCTAATCCCCCCAAGTATCTCAAGGTCCCATTGCAGTGGGCACGTGCCGACAGAAGGTCTTCACTCCTCCCCCTTTGTGGAAGCTTGGTGCGAGGTGTGCACAACGATAAGCTTGAAGCAGGTGGAGGTCTGGTGCAGAGGAGGCCGGCGGCAAGAAGACTTTGGGATATTGGGTATTTTGTGATTGGGCACTCTGTGGAATTGTGCACAGAGAGGTATTGGCTTGTCTTGTACTTCAAACATTGTAATTTCCTTACTGTAATCAATCGGCAGAAGCTTCCAGGTGTATTATCTCTTCTTGTTTCTTCCCTTTTCTCCTACAAACCCTCAAACTCCTTCTTGTCTAAGAATCCCCCAACAGAATTTGGCACGCACGGTGGGACTTCCAAGGAGATTTGAGCTTAGGAGAAACCAAGTGCCAAGCATAGAAGAGATCAAGTGTCGATAGAACCACAGTGCTACTTCATCAAACAAAAGGTAAATATATTCTTATCAAGTGTCTTACATTCAGTGGGCTATGAGCTGCTCATGACCGCAACCCGGTCCCAAGTATTGAGGGTCACCTGCAAGCAGACAAGGAGGAAGGTTGTTAGAAGGTCCCCCAGTTCACTATCTTCCACATCATCAGTCAAGAGCATGGCGGGTCACGTACTTGGAAACTTTACTCTCTAGATTAAATATAAAGTTTCCTTCTTTCAAAGGCCTAGCTAAGGAGGATCCAGATGAACACATTAGGAGGTTTTTGGCACTATGTAAGACTAGAGGCCTAATGGGTAGAGAGGATGCTTTTTTGATTCTCTTCCCTGCCACATTAGAGGGATTAGCTGATAAGTGGTTCAGTCAGTTTGCTGAAAACCATTTTACCACTTGGGATGTGATGAAAGATGCTTTTAAAAATCAGTTCTAGCATGGCAACATTGTGGAGATTATCATAGAAGAGCTAGAAAATTTAAGATTAGGTCCAAGAAAAAAGTTCCCAGAGTTTGTGACTCGGGCCAAAGCACTAATGGCTAAATTGCTAGATCCACCACACGATTTTTTTGTCAAGAAATGGTTGGCTAAGCCCCTACCAGTGGCCACCCAATGCAAAATAAAGGAATTAGTGCTACCTACAGCCTCCATAGGGGAGTTCATCAGCACAGCCACACGCTTGGAGCAGATAAGGTACCAGTATGGAGCAACCTCTTCCCAACCAACATATGGTGCAGAAATGGAGGATCCAGTGATACAGCTAAGGAAAGAGCTGGAGGGCTTAAAAAGAAATAAGCCCTACAAAGAGGAAGAGAATGTTGTTGCTCAGTTGAGAAGGGAAATTGAAGTACTAAAGCTCCAAAAGGAGGAGGAGGCCCAGGCAGAGGAATTGGCTCAGCTGCGACAGGAGTTGCAGGAGCTCAAAGGAGGTGGCATCAAGAGTGGACTTTGGTGTTCCATGTGCAGCAAGCAAGGTCACATAGTAAGTGAATGTCCTCTGTTAAGTGTGACTTGTCAATTATGCAGGAAGGTTGGCCATGAGGCCCATGAATGCCAATCAAGAGGAATGCCGGCAACAACATACTGGACACAAGGAGGACCCCCAACATCAGCAAATGTGATGGCTGCTGCACCAAATCAAGGTAACAACTATAATCCTAGACAGAGGACTAACTTTGGAAATGGGCCTAGGAGGCCAATCATCTGTTTCAGATGTGGAGAATGTGGGCACTATCAAAGTAGGTGCACCCTACCAGAAAATGCCCCTCCTTGCAGGAACTGCCCTGATGCAAGAGACCATTATACAAATTGTTGTCCTAAGAATCAAGCCTCTTCATCCGGGCCTCATATTCAAATGATTTCGGTACACAAAGAAGAAGTGCGTGATCTGGTCAATGAGCCATTACCATCTATCAGGGTGGTGCAATTAGAAGAAATAGAATCTTTGATTGTGCAGACAAGAAGCAAGGGGAAGGCTCAAGCAGACATAGGACAAGGGTCAAAGATTAAGGAATGGAATCAAAACAGAGAACCATCTGAAGATAAAGTCACCACAGGTGCAGATACAAGTCAAAAAGGAGATCTCATATGCACCAGTGATGCCATTGGGCATGCCTTCAATAGGGCTCATGAGGAGTTTGATAAGTCAACTGGATTCCAAGCTCTCAAGGAATCAGAGGCTTCAAAATTACTCAAGTCCATGAAGAAGGAGGTTAGTATTTTGAATTAATAAAGATGGATGGGAAATTCAGATCAGAGTTATTGCAGATAATTGATGAAGCTTCCACTACAAGTTTGGTGGCAAAGACTACTCTTTTACATAAAGGAAAAATTGTAGGGGAAGCACCCCTCATAGATTATAAAAGTCTTCGGCTGACAGTATCTATCAAAGGTCATGAATTTCAAGGAGTTATTGTGGATGGTGGTTCTGGCATTAACTTGATGCCTGAACACACAATGGAAAAGATTGGACTCCGGCAGATCAAAGCAAAGTAAGGCCCTTGGGAGTGATCCCAAAAGTTCCACTTGAAGTACAAGGTAATCTATTCATTCTGGATTTTGTGGTTTTAAGATTGCTCCAGGTTGAAGGAGGATTTCCTCTCTTAATTGGACAACCATGGCTGAGGCATGCAAGTGTCATTCATGATTGGGGCAAGGACACTATGTGGGTACAAAAGAAAGGGCAAGAGCTAACACAGATTCATTTAGAAGAGGGCCCAGATAATCAAGGAAACACTAGCATGATGCAAACAGTTGGCATTTGCATGCAAACAGAATCGGAGGATCAACCCCAAATAGATTTCGAGGAAGAAGAGGATATTCTAAATTGGCTCCAAGCAGGCAACTCTTCCTCTTGTTTTGGAATTTTTCTTAATAATTCTTGCACGACTGAAGGTTATGATGAAGATAAGGAAAAAGTCCAGGTTGATGGATTGGGAGAGCCCATCATAGACCACAGAAGGGGCAGGAAGACACCCCTCAAATACAACTTGGAGGAGGATATGACAACCACAGATAAAGAAGTTTCTAAAGCTAAAGGCAAGGTAAAAAATTCTAGTGAAGAATGGTCTTTCCCAATTCAAGAAATCCCTGCAGGATGGATGCAGGACAAGGAGGAACACATTGAAGTCCAAAATACACCTGCTTATGAAGCAATGTACGAAAAGATAGTAGAAGAAGAAAAGGAAGCAGATGCACACGAAGATAATATGGTAGAGAGAAATTCTGTCCAAGAAATACAATTAGGCACTCAAGACAATAATCGGCCAGTTTTGGTGGCCACTCGGTTGTGGAGCCACTCAAGGCTCCTTGAAAAGGTAAAATCATTCTTGACGCAGTATGTAGATGTTTTTGCTTGGAATTATAAAGACTTAGAAGGAGTGCCTGCAACTTATGGAGAGCATAGAATCCCTCTGGTTGATGGAGCCAAACCCATAAGAGGAAAGAGTTATAGACTTAATCCAAAATATGCTGAAGCTGTCTATGTGGAAATCCAAAAGATGGACAATGCAGGAATCATCATTCTTGTTGAACACTCAGAGTGGCTCTCACCTATGGTTATAGTACCAAAGAAGAATACTAATAAAATCAGAATTTGTGTTGACTTTAGAGCACTCAACAAGGTGACCATTCCAGATGGTTTCCCAATGCCTTTTGCAGAACAGGTCATTGAAGAAGTGGCTGGGCATGCATTATATAGCTTTATGGATGGATTCAGTGGCTATAACCAAATATCAATACATCTAGAGGATCGTGAAAAGACTGCTTTTATCACACCTTGGGGAACATATGTGTATGTAAAAATGCCATTTGGGCTCAGAAATGCTCCAGCCACAAACAGAACGGTCAATCTCATTTTTGGCCCCCTATTGTTGGAATCACTTAGAATCTTCATGGATGACTTCTCTTCGTTTTCAGGATCTCACAAAGAAACTCCTCTAGATTGTTTGGACCACCACTTGAGGCAGCTGCAGAATGTTTTCAAAAGATGCAGGGAGACTAAGTTAAAGCTCAATCCAAACAAATGTCATTTCCTTGTGACAAAAAGAACTCTCTTAGGACATGTGGTGTCGGCTAAAGGTATGGCCCCAGATCCTAACAAAATCATTTCTATATTAAAGTTGCTTAAACCTAAATCCCCTAAAGAGATTCAGAGTTTCTTGGGGCATATTGGATACCATAGAAGGTTTATAAAAATGTATGCAGAGATAGCCAGACCTCTGGCTAGACTTACAGGTAAGGAAGTACCTTTTAAATGGGAAGAAGAGGAGGAAAAAGCATATCAAACATTAAGGTCAAGGTTAGTGTCTGCTCCTATTTTGGTCACACCTGAGTGGTCAAAAATCTTTCATATACATGTAGATGCCAGTGCCTATGCAGTGGGGGCAGTTTTGACCCAACCTAGTGAAGAATTTAAAGTGGACAGACCAATTCAATATGCCTGTAGAATCTTGACCAAGGCTGAAAGGAATTACAGTACTACGGAAAGGGAAGCCCTAGCAATGGTCTTTGCTGTCCAAAAATTCCGTCATTACTTACTGGGAGTAAAATTTATTATTATAACAGATCACCAACCACTAAAATACCTACTCAACAAACCACAAGCCACTGGTAGAATATGGAGGTGGTTATTGTTGTTCCAGGAGTTTGATTTTTCTGTAGTCCATAAACTAGGTAAAGAAAATGTTATGGCGGATCACTTATCCAGAATCAATATGATGAGTCAAACTAGTGGAATCAATGATGACTTTCCAGATGCTCATCTGTTTGCTGTACAAGCTCAAGGTTGGTATTATGACATAAAAAATTTCATTAAAACTAGGTTGTATCCAGAAAAGGCTAGTGCTGTACAAAAGAAGAGACTGCTAATCAAGAGTAGACCATATACCTTCATTGAAGATAAATTCTATAGACATGGCAAGGATGACAGGCTCAGGAAGTGTTTGGACGAAGAAGAAGTGAGGGAAGTCCTTCACTCTACACATGAAGGAACAGGTGGTGGGCACCTTCCAGGGCATATTATGAGTCAGAGGATACTGGATGCTAGTCTATGGTGGCCTACACTATTTAGGGATGCAGATGAATGGGGAAAGGCATGTGATATTTGCCAGAGGTGTGGACCTAAGCCAACAAAGCAGAGGCATAACCCCTTGGTTGTTTCCACTTCCTGGCAACCATTTGAGAAGTGGGGGCTAGATTTCGTAGGGCCCATCTACCCTCTAGCAATTCCAAAAAGAGAAAAATATCTCTTGCTAGCTACAGATTATGCTACAAAGTGGGCTGAAGCTATTGCCTCCCCCGATTGCACTACACAAACTGTTGCCGATTTCATTTATAGTAGCATCATTTGTAGGTTTGGATGCCCACTTGAAATTTGTACAGATCAAGGTACACATTTTGTCAATAAGGTCCTGCAGGAAATTTTCAATAGGTATAGAATTCTACATAGGACCTCTTGTGCTTACTATCCAAGAGCCAATGGACAGGCTGAGTCGACAAATAAGGTTTTAATCTCAATGTTAAGAAAGGAGTGTATGTTGCAACCCACTTCATGGGGCATTGCTTATCAAGGTACACTGTGGGCATACAGGTTAGCCTACAAAGAGGCCACAGGATATTCTCCATTCCAGCTAGTTTATGGCATATTGCCCATTGAGCCCTTTGAATTTTTACATGGTTCACCTAAGATTGCATTCATGCAGGGCAAGAAGGATTGTGAGGTCTCTTAGAGGCTCGGAGCACTACATAAAGTGGAGGAGATTCGTCTACTAGCAACGAAACAATTGATAGAGACTCAGATGAAGAGGAAGGAGGCACACGATCGACATCTGTGGAACAACAACATTGAAGTAGGCATGTTAGTTCTTCTCCATAGACGTCATCTTCATACACAACTGAGAGGAAAATGGCTTCCACACTGGGAAGGACCTTATAGAGTCAAAACAATTCTGAATTGGGGTGCTGTGGAGTTAGAGACGCTGAAAGGAGAGGCCTTGCCACTGGTCAACATATCAAGGCTCAAGGCCTATCAGCAACACACTTGAAGAAGTATGGATCACCTGGAACTGCAAAATCTATCCAGGTTGTACATAACTTTCTCATCAAAATCTGCTCAGTTTTAGTAGTTTTCTTTATCATTTTCATTCTTGATACTGGGGTTTTTAGAAAACCTAGAAGGCATTCCATAAGCTCTCCAAAAGTAAAACTTTTGGGTATTTTTGGAAATTTTTCTAGCATTTTTAGCATTTTTCTGGCATTTTTATCCCTTTCCGATGTCATTTTCTAGCCAAATTTGAGGAATAAAGGATGCTCCCGGTAGGTTTGATTGCAAAGTTCTAGCTTAGGCCTGTAGCAAAATTTTTGAGAATTTTTTTGAAAATTTTTTGAATTTTTTTGCAATTTTTTTGGATTTTTTATGTATTTTCTTTGATTTTTGGGACAATTAAAAAAAAAAAAAAGAGGCCACATAGGGGGCGTTTTCTCTTTCTGCAAAAAAAAAAAAAAAAAAAAACCCCCCGCCCCCACCCACCCCCCCCTATATATAATAATCTCCCCCATTCCACTCAGCCGTCACCTCACGCGGCCCTCCAACCAGGTACTTCTTTCTTCTTTATTTTATTTTATTTTTTATTTTTTATTTATTTTATTTATTTTTTATTATTTTTTATTTTTATTTTCTTTTATTTTAGTTTATTTTTATTTTTATTTTATTTTATTTTATTTTATTTTATTTTAATTTATTTTTATTTATTTCTTCTCTTTTATTTTATTTTATTTTTTGTTTAATTTATTTTTTTATTTTTATTTTCTTTCATTTTTGTATATAGTTTCACTCTCTAATGTTGTTTCTGCTGTATTTATCTTTGAACCCATCAGTTTTTCGCGTTTTTACAGTCGTTTTTAGGGGATTTGCTCATGCCGGATCCATTTTTTGGGTTGTCTACTCCCAGTTCATATGTTTTACTAGGTTTTTTCCCAGTTAAATTCGAGCTATCTTCTTAAGCCATTGCTATCTATGGTTGCATCAGCACTTAATGTAAAGGAAGTTCGGCAATAGCCTACTCTCCCGGACTTGAATTAAATAAAGAAAAGTACAAGAGAAGGGGACTATTGCCCACGGGACCCCCCAAATCCCACAAAGCAGGGGAAGCTTTTACAGAGCTTAGATGACATTACAAAGAAGGTTAATTACCCTCTCATCACCCTCATGTGGGGCCCACTTGGGTTTAAGCTTGTTATCGATCAAAAGGAGTACTTGATGATGCCTAAAGGGGGGGGATTTTTTACAGTTGACAATCCTTTTGCCAAGGAGGAACAGCGATTTCTCAATTGACCACTCCTTGGGGGAGTCACCGAAGTTGAAAGCACATCTTTCCCGCCAGATTTTCCATAGAACCTCCCCTCTGATGGCGTTCCAGAGAGTCGCGGAGCAACCGATCGCTTCTCCCAGCAGGGCTTGCTGCCAACTGAGACGTTTTTGAAGTCTAATTTTCTTTCCAACCACCTGCCAGAGTCTGTTGGAGTTGGGGCATGTAAAGAAGATGTGTGAAACATCTTCGATAGACCGGTGGCAGCGTTTGCACCAGGGAGGGATCCCACAAATTTTGCTAGCCTTAAGGTTGGTCCAGATTCCGTGATGAAGAATTTGCCATAAGAGGACAGACTTTTTGATTTCTATGAGGGGGTGCCAGATGGCCATGAACTTCATGTCCCACCGAAGCCGCGTCCATGACAGGCACCACTTTTTGTTGAGGTTAACCTGAAAGTCGATCGTTTCTTTGATGTTCGGGATTTTTGATAGACTATTTCCATTGTGCCATTTGAGACCAAGCGAGCTCGGCATGTCGTGTCCCATGAGAAGACGAACTTTGTGTCGGTCCCAGGCGAGAAATCTGCTTTGCAAAGTGTTCCATTCTTCATGCGAAATGTTGATGCTAGGGTCAATATCCTCAAAGTTGATCCATCGGTAGGTGTCTTGTTTCCAGAGATGTTTCCATTTTTTGAAGCCCTTGTTCCATAGCTTCTTGGCGTTTTGAATGTTCCAAGATTCCACACTCCGGATGCCATGGATCGGAAACCAGATAGAGTCAGTTTGTCTGATACCGGCAGCCCACTTCCAGTCTTCACTAATTCTTGTGAAGCTTTTGACTTTATTCCAACTCTTCCAAAGGGAGCACACCAGATTAGAGCCTTTTGGGAAGACGGGGATCGGGGAAAACAGCAAGGTCAAGATGTCAAGATTCCTCCAATTTGGGAAACCCATGAGCGCCAACTCATTCTTGTTTCTGAAGATCAGCTTGGCCCATGAGGCCTCCCCGTTGCACCAAGCCTTAGTCATCCATTTGGCCGACAGTTTGTTAGCGATGCACCCAATGTCCAAGATACCAAGTCCCCCACTATCTCTATGGCTGGTGCAGATGGACCATTTGATTTTAGGCACCCCCCTCCTATTGTGGTCGCCCGTCCAAAGGAAGTTTCTACAAATACTATCCAGTTTGGACAGATCTTGCTCTTTCGGTCTCCAACAAGAAAGGAAATAAATGGTAGATGATAAGAGGAACGTGTTGATGACCATAGCACGACCAGCAAGATTGATTTGCATACCTCTCCAATAGTTAAGCTTGTTTTCGAGTTTGGCAAGCACCCAGTTCCACCGCTGTTCCATAGAGACGCCAAACCCCAAGGGAATCCCCAGAAGCCGAAAAATTTGGCCCTGCGGGATGATTTTACAGCCATGATCAGTGAGAAGGTCGGGTTGTGGCCCACCAATAGCTCTAAAGGCGGTCTTAGAGTGGTTGATTATGGATCCAGAGGCTTCACAAAAAGTAGCAAGACACTTCCAGAACGTCTCAAGGCTGGTACTATCATTGTGCACAAAAGCGTTCATATCATCGGCAAAGAGTCTCATGGTGATCTGACTGTGGTCATGCGGCAAACGAAGGCCTTTAATGTTGCCAGCTTCCACCTGATGCTCCACCAGCCTGCTAAGACCTTTCGTGGCAATGGCAAAGAGAAGGGGAGCCAAAGGGCACCCTTGTCTGATAGATCTTCTAAGTTTGATCACCTTTGAAAGATTTCCATTAATGTTAATTTGGGTCGATGCGTTTCCGAGAAGGGTCGCGATCATCTTGGTGAATTTCTGACTACATCCAAGATCCTGTAGCGACTGAAGAATATAGTCCCATTCTAGCCTGTCGTAGGCTTTATCAAAGTCAATCTTGAGGAAAACCACTTCTTGTTTAGACTCGTTTGCAAATTCAAGACCTTCCCAGATATCTATTATGGTTTCCAAAATTGACCTGCCTTTGATGAAACCTTTTGGTCCTCGCTTAACCACGCTCTCAAGTGGCAAGAGATTCTGTTGGCAATGACTTTGGCGATGATCTTGTATCCTGTTTGGAGCATTGTGATGGGACGCCAATTCTCTATTCTGTTCTTTTCCCCTTTTTTGTGTACTAGCTTGATAATGCCATTGTTGAGGCAAGAAGGAAGCGCGCCAAACTTGAGTGCCTCTTGCCAAACCAAACGGAGAGGGGTGGCAACCACCAACTTGAAGGATTTAAAGAACTCATTAGTGAGCCCGTCGGGGCCCGGGCTTTTACCTAAGGGGAGGGCATCAATGACCTCAATGATTTCGGCTTCAGAGATAGAGGCATGAAGCAGAGAGTGAAGGTTGGGAGGTATCCTGTGGGGGGAAACCCTAGATATGGCTGCCATACAGTCCCTTCTATGGTGGGAGAGGGGGTTTGAGGTCCCCAGGAGTCTCGTGAAGTGCCCTTCAATGATCTCAAAATTATCTTCTTCCGTATTGCATACATTGCCATTTGCTTCTAGCAATAAGGGGATTGATTCTCTGTTGTGTTTCCTTTTGAGGATACGGCACATCTCTTTGGTGGGTTTGTCGGCTTTGCCAGCCCACCACTCCTTGAAGAAAATTTGCAATTTTTTCCTTTGTATCTCTTCCTCATATCTCAGCAGCGCTCTGATTTTTCGAAGTCCTTTCTGGGCTTGAGATTTTCCTTTGTTCACTTCCTCCTCGAGCCGCCAGAGTCTATGATAAAGAGCTTCTCTACGAGCCCGCCGCATAGTCTCTAGCATCTTCCTGGATCTAATCATGATCTGTCGCGACTTATCGACCGCACTTCTCCAACACTTGGCTGGGGACAAGCCAGAGGCAAATGCCTCCTTCCACACATCAGAAATTTCTTGATGGACGGAGGGGAGAGAGAAGGAGGGCACACTGGCATGGACCCACGGAGCCTTACGAATCTTGGTGGGGGGTTGAAAAGTGATGACGATCGGGTAGTGATCAGAGATGGTGAGGTCGGTGCGTTGCGAGAGGGAAGGGTGGCCCCACTGATGAGTAAAACTCTGGGAGATGTAGCATCTATCAAGTCTAGCTTTCCTCAGGTCCTCGCCTGCTTGGAGATTTGACCAAGAAAAGCTCTTCGAGTCTTTGAATTCAACCAAATCCAAGTGTAGTTTAGTTTTGTCCCACGTTTCTTTCTCCCGACTGTCGATGACCCTACCCTTGCCCATCCATCTGTCCGTAGGGTCCTCAACCATGTTGAAGTCACCACAGATAAGCACGTTGTGGGGGAGCGAGTCCAAGGATGCCCAAGTGTTAAGTCTCTCTAACTCCCCATTGGGGGCATACAAAGAAACTAAAGTAAAACAAAAGGGAGCACCGAAAGAAATAGCAATCCAACGATGGCATTCATCTTCAAAGGAGTTCTCGAGCTTTTCAAACCAGAGTTGATTGATACCGATTACCGTTCCGCCGGATCCCCGCTGATGCGTCGTTGAAATCCAAACATGGGTCGAGGAGACATGTCTAAGCCGTTTCTGGAGGTCTTCTCCGTCAATTTTAATCTCTTGGATACATATAAAATCTGGGTTTAGGCTAATGTCGTGAAGCCATTGACCAATGATGGTCACTCTTGAGGGGTCGGTTAGCCCTCTAGCATTTAACGAGATGATGATCATTGTCGTAGTAATCCCTCTTTGCGGGAGGGAGCTTTGTCCTTTCTTTTCTTGGGTTCATCTTTCTTTTTCGCTCGGATCGGATCCCGAGTTAGCAATAGGTTCTTATGGGGGCTTTTCCACGGTAACTCCAAAGGTTGTTTTCCTTTGCGGGATGCCTCCTACTGGGAAGAACTGGACACCGTTTTCAGCTCCGTTTCTGGAATAGTCGATCCGATGATGGAGCTTTCACTATCCATGTTATCTTCGTTGCTGGTAGTAAAGCCGTCTTCTTTGCTTGTAGTGTAACCCTCCTGCAAGGTTTCTTTACTTTCAGGGATCTCCAGGCCATTGACATCGGTGTCCTCCTCAAATTGGTTCCCACCTGGGTAGTCAAGCTCATTGATTTCCTTTTCCAGATTGCAATACAAGTTGCTGGAGGGGGAAACAGACTTGTTGTTTCGCTCCAAGGTTGCCCTAGGGCTTCTTTTCCTTCTTCTTCTGACTTCGATGAACCCGTCTGCATCAGCTTCTGGATTACGGGGACCCTTGAACTCCTCTACTTTCGTCGAGTGATTCAATGCTCCATTGCTGTCTTGAGCATTTTTGAGGGCTTCTTGATTTCGCTTGCTTTTCAAAGGGCAATCTTTGATCCTGTGACCTTGTTGGCCACAGCGAAAGCACGCGTTGGGAAGTTTTTTGTAGCTGATGTCTTGCTCCCATACATCCCCTTCGCCCAAGTCCAGTTTGATCTTCGATGGGAGTGGCATACTGAGGTCAGCCTCGACACAGATTTGGGGGTGCCACCGGGCGTTGAACGAGTATCTTGCACCTTCATAGATGAGACCACCAGCATTTTGCTCTGCACTTATGGCGTCTTCCGCTCCCCAGCAGGATTCTACCATGGCTACCGAGGCGTACTCGAAGCTTGCTCCTTCAGCCTTGACTTTCGGTGCTTTACAGCCCGAGGTAGGCTCCCTATTGCCTCTGGCTCCCTCCCAGTCCACCACTCTGGCCTCCATCTCGACCGTCCCTGTTGCCACCCTCCACCCTGCCCCTCGAGTCACCCTTCCCTCCATAGTCCACCCTGTCCCTCGCGCACCACGCCCTATTTTGCCTTCCTACCCATTTACAGGGTAGTCAGCCTTTTGCGGGTTCCATTCCGTGCCTCTCCCTCTCTGGTTCCTCGTTACATAGCCCCAGACCTCTTCCCCCAGGTCCCCACCTTCCCGTTGCAGCGCCGCCTCCCACATCCGTGCCGACGCTTTCCGATAGTTCTAGTGGCCGACCCACACGCAGTTCCGGTAGTCATTCCACCTCTCCTGTTCCCCGTCCACCCTCATCCTCCATCGTTGACTATCGCCACCCATCTTCGACCCTATCCATCCGCCTGCATTAAGCCTTGCCTCCCATCCCGCTCATCGATCTCCTTCTAGAGGGTTGCCTGCGTCAGGCCGGTCTTTGGCGACTGGCCTCCCTCCTCTTATCCGAGGCAGAAGGGTCCGATATTCGACAGACTTCCCTCATTTTCCATCAGGTTCACTCACCCCTGCGGTCATAGCTGCCGGCATAGGTTGTAGCATTCATTCGTTTCATGCTCCGCAGTCAATTTACTCGGGGTTATCTCGGGAAGAGACCATTGCTTTCTGCATTTCATTATATGGCATTGATGCCATGCCCACCCACTACCAGCTTGCTGTCCTTCATTCGTTCATTTTCTTCTTCTTATTCCGTAGTCCCTCCTCAGACCTTCCATTGCACGATATTCATATAGCTGACCCCCTCTTCTGTTTTTTACATGGCCGCCCATTTCCATACGGCACTCTCATGTTCCAGTCATTCCTCCTGCGCTCTCGCCGATTCCATACTGCCCTCCACCGGGGCACCCGTTCGTTCTCCGTTTATTCCGCCCCAGTGTTGGCTTGGCTATTTCATCTGCCTGGTACATAGCTCATAGCATCGAGCTGCACTCTTGACCCCACCCATCCTCCACCTGTTGTCCATTCTTCCCACCCCCCTCCTCCGCCACCACTTGTCGTGCCCACCGCCCCTGATACTCTTCCGCAGGCATCTGTTCCCATCGCCGCCTCCACTCCCTCTCCAGCTCGCCGCATCCGTACGCGTTTGATGGATTCCTTTCCTACCCCTACCCCTACCTCGCCCATTTATTTCCACCCCTCGGCCGCTGCCTCCCAGCCCCCTTCCTCTCCAGCCATATCCCTTGAGTCCGCTTCCACCTCCCGTCATCCCACCGGGGGCTTCTCCCACTTACCCCCAGCCTACCCAGGCCCCACCCCCACCACCACCCGCCACGCAACCTTCCGACCCGCAGCCTTCCATCCCGGCTAGCCTAGACGATGACCCACCATTTTTGGGCCTACTTCGTGATGTGAGCCTCGTCGCGAGTGATGGTGCCGATGCAGCCCGTCTCTCCCTTGATTCCGTCTCAACGAGCGCTGCACTTCACCAGCAGTATGCTATGACGATCGATCGCATTCGTGCTGCTGCCGCAGCTCAGTGGCAGACCTCGCGGGATGCGTTGCGGGCTATGCAGCAGGACCGGGACTGGTATCAAGATGAGGCTGATGTTGCGACTCGCGCTCTCATGGAGATCTGCCAGCATGCGTCATTAGGCATTTGTGATAGTCCTACGTGTCGGCTCGTTCGCCGAGAGCGCGATCACCTCCGCAGGTACAGGAGCAGGATTGCTGCCTACACTAAGGAGGCAGCCATCCCAGCATGCGTTCCGTATCTATCGACTAGGTTCTATGTATTCACTCATACTTACATTTCCAGAGTTTCATTGGTTTTTCCATAGACTCATTTTGCTGTGAGGCTCGGTGTAGGATGCATCTCCTTATCCCTTTTGGTTCCCTTGTCATTCCTTAGCTCATCACTTCCTTCTGATCGACAGCTCCTTGCCAGTCCTTGGCACTTCATGTACTCACCATGGGCAGTTGTTTCCTTGTTCATTTCTGCTTTTATATGAGTTATGGTTAGTGTTCATTGTGTGTTCATTTTGTAATCTCTGGTTGATTATTGGTTGTTTTATTACTCTGACTGTGTACTACAGATTGGTTTCTCTCTGGTTGGGTTGGGTTTCTTTCATTGCCACCCTCCATTAATTCCTCTTTTCCCCCTCTGCCTCACCCGGCCCCACACCCCATCCTTTCCCCCCCTCCCCTCCTCCCCACACCGCCCCCCCTCCACCCCCTATCCCCGCCCCACCTTGCTGAGTACTCTCTGGTGCTTTCTCCGATGCTCTTGATGGTCTTGGTTGCTGCTCAGCTGTCCTCTTACAGTTTTGCTCCTCTCTTGTCCTGATGTCCTATATGCTCTAGGTTTGGCTGTAGCTCTCCGAGACGGAGAGCACATTAGGTGGTGGGCAACTGTTGAGCCCATAAAAGTCATGAATGGTCAAAGTCAACTAGTCAAAGTCAACTGGTCAAAGTCAACTGGTCAAAGTCAACTGGTCAAAGTCAACTGGTCAAAGTCAACTGGTCAAAGTCAACAAGCTCAAGGTCAAAGTCAACAGGTGCAAAATCAAAGTGTGTAAGTGCAGGTGTCAAAGTGCACAGGTAGTGCACAATGAGTTGTCCACAAAGGATAAATTGGAGAAAATGGGTTGCAGGTTGCAGAGGTATTTTGTCTAATTTCCCTAAGGTTCAAAGGGTGTTTTAAAGTGTTTTGGAAGGTTCAGGTGAACCCCCTCTTATGTGCAAAAGTGAAGACTTAAAAGGAAACATGAAGGTATGTGAAGCGGCAAAGTGTACGCACAGGTGAAAGTATGGCCCCCCATTAAAATTTTTGGTTTTTAGACTAAAGTCACTACAGGACAAAACTGTGAGTCGTTGGCTGCCACTTGGGAGGACAATCTTGGGACATCAAAGTGAGCACCAAGATACCATGGCAGTTAGGAGCGTACGTGATCGGCACACTCACATCAAGGCAAGGGCCATTCTTGGACCAATCTTAGAGTAAGCAAGAGAGCATAGTCTAAGGGAGCAAGAGGAAGAAGTGCAAGAGACACCAGAGTGCCACGCAGAGAAGTGGAAGTGAAGGAGTGCATAGGAGAACCTAAGGGATTGTGCAGAGAGTGCTAAGCTAATCCCCCCAAGTATCTCAAGGTCCCATTGCAGTGGGCGCGTGCCGACAGAAGGTATTCACTCCTCCCCCTTTGTGGAAGCTTGGTGCAAGGTGTGCACAAGGATAAGCTTGAAGCAGGTGGAGGTCTGGTGCAGAGGAGGCCGGCGGCAAGAAGACTTTGGGATATTGGGTATTTTGTAATTGGGCACTCTGTGGAATTGTGCAGAGAGAGGTATTGGCTTGTCTTGTACTTCAAACATTGTAATTTCCTTACTGTAATCAATCGGCAGAAGCTTCCATGTGTATTATCTCTTCTTGTTTCTTCCCTTTTCTCCTACAAACCCTCAAACTCATTCTTGTCTAAGAATCCCCCAACAACTTCCTTGTGGACAATGAAGTAGATCTAGCTGGTACCTAAAGAAAGACTCGGTCTCCTTCCTCAAAGGATCTAGGAGATCTTTTCCTATCAGCATACTCTTTGGCTCTATCAGCTGCTTACTACATCTTGGCTTTAGCTATTTCAAGGTTTGCTTGGAGATTCGCTAAGAACTCGGAAGCACTAGGACATTTCTTAGGCATTCCTATGGTACTGGGAGCAGTGGGATTCATGCCATAGTTCATCTTGAAAGGAGACATCCCAATCACCTTGTGGGGCCTATTGTTATAAGCAAACTCTACTAGTGGCAAATAACTATCCCAATCTGTCTGTCTCTCAGCCACATATGCCTGCAACATATCCTCTAGAATTTGGTTGATCCTCTCGGTCTGACCATCTATCTGTGGATGATCACCACTACTCATTTTTAGTGACACTTTCAGTTTGTCAAATATGAACTCCCAGAAATGGCCTGTAAATCTGACATCCCTATCTGAGACTATGGATGTCGTTAACCCACGCAATCTAAAGACATGCTGTATAAACAACTCCGCTACCTGTGGAGCTTCTATCGTCTATTGCGTAGGTATAAAATGAGCTATCTTGCTCGGTCTATCTACCACAACTAGGATTGTATCCCGCTTCCTTTGGGTCCGCGGTAAACCCACTATGAAGTCCATGGATATACTATCTCGATTATGATCTGGAACTTGTAAAGGATGTAAAAGACATGGTGTCTTTACCCTTTCTGCTTTGTTGACTTGGCACATAAAGCATTGTTGAACATAAGTATGGATATCTCTAGCTAATCTAGGCCACCAAAATGTTTGTTAAACGCTTGTTCTAACTGTCAGAAGTGCGTTTAAACGTTTATGGGGTTCTTGGGAGTGGCAGGGGTCTGTTAGACAGAGGCCCTATACTTGGTTCCCAAACTAACCAGTCATATACAGCAATATACGGATGCGTGGAACTCTATTGAGACTCTATCACGCTTAGGAGCCTTATAGTTCTTGATCAAAACCCGTCCAAAGTGTACCGAATACACTAATTGCTATACTGTTCTACACCTAAACTTACTGAAATACCAGAGGTAATAGCAGTAATTCAACCTTTACTGAATAGGTACAAACAATCAGACGACAACGAAGAGATGGAGAACTCAATAGTTTCAGACACACATGTGCTGAAGATTCAATACGCAATTTGGGAAGACCCTTACTGTAACTTCGTCTTGCCGTATGAAAATAGATCTCAACACTGAAGATAACATAATACAGATCTGAATACCAGAACATTACCACAGCTACACAGACTTCTTCAACGACTGGCAGAACATTCCAAGAAAGAGTAATACCACGATACGCGCAATTAACACAACAAGCATAATAGAGACTCGCAAACGAGTCACTCAGACAACAACCCGGCGATCTACTGGATGTTGCGAAAACTCACAACCACAACAGAGATCGATAGACAATAGACACGAATACGCAGAGTATACTGAGAATACTCAGAAATCAAGAGCAAACACTATAGCAACGCTCAACTCAATCACCTAGACGGACAGTCTGGTGATTCCACGAATCGTTGCTCGTGCGTCTCTTTTTCATTGCTTTATATAAAGATTACAACCATCTTGTAACAACCTTTCGCTCGTGCTGAATCTAAAAAAGATTCAATTTTATACAAATGCCAATCTGGCGGCCGACTAACACTGGCACGCACGGTGGACTCGAACCCGCATGTTTTTACAAAATTACTGTTCGTCTATAATGCCTTCTAAATACATGCTTGTGGCTAATCTAAAGGTTCGGACAATTTTCTTCTTTAAAGTTTCTAACATCTGTTTGAGAGTGTCCGGTTCTACTAATTGTGCATCTATTCTTACAGAACTTAATGAAATAGCTTCGGTTAGCAAAATTTCTACTTGCGTCCGCAGAAAGGCTTCTTGTAGGTAGAAATCGTTTGATAAGGCCGCATCTCTGGAAACTTTCATTTCTGCCACTTGTTTCTCCATCTTGCTTACTCTTTCTTTCTGATTTTCCAGCTGATTCTTCCTTCTTTCAATCTCTTGATTCTGAAAATTTATGGTTTTGGAGTATGCGTCTCTTTCTCTTCGGAGATCTGTTATTAGCTTCTGTGTTTGAGCTTCCTTGGTCAAATAGTGTTTAAGCATGTTGTTGACATCTGATAAAGTTTCGTTTGTTCTTTGGAGTTCTTCTTCTGTTTTCATAGCCTGCTTATGCTGTTCTTGGCTTTGCTGTACTACTTCGTGTAGCTGAACTCTGGTTTCTTCTAATAAATTGCCTAAGGCTACTCTGGCATCTTCTTTATCCTATATTTCTTGCTTCAACTGAATGACTTTGGCATTTGCATCCTTTAATAATTCGTCTCTCTGTCTGATCTCTATCAGTGCTGCATCTCTTTGGGCTGTAATTTCTACCTGTTCGGCCATCCGGGCTTGCAATTCTTTCAGTTGTTCTTGTAATGCTTGATTTTCGGCTTTGGCTACTAACAATTCTTCTTGTAGAGGACTTATGTAGGCCTCCAGTACATCTACTTTATGTTGAAATTCATTGCGAATATCCTCTGTTACTTGCTTCATTTGCGCAGGTAGTTGTTGTGATAAATTGATCAGCAGTTGACCCGTTGATGCTAACTCAGAAAATACGGATATGGAGGGGAGTGGAAGATGATGACGAGGTTGGGATGAGGATGCGGTGAGTAGCTGCTGGGAGTTCGGTGGAGATTAGTTTGGGGATGAGGAAGAAGAAACAGTGGGTTCTTCGGGACGAATGGGTGGAGCACAGATAATCGTGTTGAGTGGCCGCTCCAGTGGGGAAGTGGGAAGAACAGTGTTAGGTTCTGTTACCTGTTTTGTGGTTTGTTGTGCAGTGTCAGCAGTTGTGGACTTGACTGCTTTCAGTAGCTCTTCGAAAACTTCTTTAATGACCTGTTCTTCTTCCTCTTGTCGTTCCTGCTCAGATTGCTGTTGGGATGTTTCTTGTGACAAGCTTGTGTCAAAGTCGGTGTGATCCTCCTGTTCTTGTTGCCCTTCTGACGAAGACTGTGCTGATGATTCGTGTTGCATAGACGTTGTGGTGTCATGGAAAGTTTCTTCGTCTTGTTTTTCTTCTTCTTTGTGATTTCCTTCGGCTGAATCCTGTGCTTCACTTTCAGAGGAACTGATTCTAATTCTTTTCCGGCGGAAGAGTTGATTGAGTTCCTCTTCGTCTTCTTCATCATCTTCCAATAATTGGGCCGATTCTTCATGGTGCAGGACATGGCCTCTGGGTGGTGGTTGTGCGGCAAGTATGGCCGAAAATAGGAAAGAAATGATGTGTGGCAGTCTCGACCTTGGCATTCCTCCCTTGTTTACCTGTTTGATTATTGAAACACATTCCTTGTGAATGCGGTGGAAGCAGTAGGATGCAAAATTGACGGGTTCTCGAGTAGCTAAATCAATAGCGGAGTAGAAAGGCCTAGAGATGCCATAAGTTCGCTTCTGGAGGTTAAGAATGGCTACGAGGAATTGTAGTGCGGATCTCTTAGGTTCCGGCCGACATAGGATCGCGTATTCGTTAGAGGAACTCCTAGGGAATAATCGATTCATGGTGGTAATCGGTAGATTTGGACCATTTTCTCGACCTTGCTGAGGGAGTCTAAACGCATCAGCAAAAGCTTGGAAGGTGATTACGGTTCGGGAGGGTAGGGATGTGATAGCCCAACTTTGCTCGTTGGCAGGTGTTTTAGCGATAGCGGTGATTATCTGGGCAAAAAACGGGTGGGATTCCACTGAATGCCACGGCATTTCAGCGAAATTAGCCAACCCACGTATGCGCAGGAACTCTCCTACTTCGGCAGGGAGTCCTTCACGGAAGGCGGCATAGTTTGCCAGAGCTTCCATGGCGCGCACGATGACAGCAAGCACAAAACGCAAACGCACAGGGTATACACAGTCACACAAATCACGCAAGCACAGTAGCGATTTTCGGCAAAACGGAGAAGGTTAAGTAGATGCATTGCAGTGGAGAGTAATTAAAATCACTAATCATCGTGCGACGTTGAGATGATAGCTTCTTAACTTCGGTGTGCATGTATGAGTAGCTGGAAAGGGCAGGGCGCTGTTGACATAATTAGGTATCAAAACGCGGATATTTACATACTTATTATTTTATTAAGCACGCAAAATTAAGAGAAAATAAAAGAAAAGAAAACGCAAAATACACGACAAATCCGCGGATCGTTTAGTGTGGATCGGATGCTTGTTGATACGACCGTAGTTTTGAACCATTTACCACCTTTGGAAGAGGAATTCCAGTCAAAGTAGTCAACCGAAAAGTTGCTGGGCCCACTTGTTCAGAAATCCGGTAGGGGCCAAACCATCGTAACTTGAATTTGCCAGCAGAGCGATTCGACTTTGCATTGTAAAATAGTACAAGTTGTCCCACCGTAAAAACTGGGGTCTTTAGATAGCGATCGTGTGTTCGAGCTTGTCTTAGCTGTACTTCCTGCATAGTCAGAAAACTTTGCCATCGGTGCTCATCCAGTTCTCTTAGTGTATCTAGCCGAAATGATAAAGAATCTTTTGGTATTAATTTCTAAGTGAGAGCCACACGTAAGCTTGGCACAATAATTTCCATGGGTGCTATGGCTTCCAATCCATAAGCTAGTTTGAAGGGTGTTAGACTTGTTGCTACCTTATAGGTAGTCCTCTATGCCCATAATACTACAGGTAACAGTTGATCCCATCTTTCCGGTGCTTCCATAATGAGTTTTCGAAGCATATTCAGCAGGGTCTTGTTCGTACTCTCAGCCAAACCATTTGCACGAGGATAATATGGTGAACTGAATTTATTGGTGATCTGAAAAGAATGTGTGAGTACTTTCATTAGATTGTTAACAAAATGAGTGCCTTGATCTGTAACAAGCTCTAGAGGTAAGCCAAAATGTGGAAAGATATCTTTCATTAGACACTTTGCCACCGAAACAACTGTGGCAGATTTCAAAGCCCATGCTTCTGCCCATCTGGTTGCATAGTCTGTACAGGTTAGAATATAACGATTATTGCTGAGTATTGCTGGTGGTATAATAGGTCCAATGAAATCTAGACCCCACTTCTGAAAAGGTTCTAATGGCAAGACAGGTTGTAGAGGGAAAAAATGGCGCTGTAACGGCTGTCCAGATCTCTGACAATTATCACACTTTTTGACAAACTACAATACATCCTTGTACATAGTAGGCCACCAAAGTCCGCTCTGAAGAATTTTTCGGTGTGTTAAATCTGCAGCAAAATGGCCACCGGAAGGAATTGAGTGAGCCAAAGTAATAACTGAATCAACTTCGTGTGGAGGGATACAACGAAGCAAAATTCCAGTGTGATCCATATAGTATAATTCCCCAGCAATTAACCGAAATTTGCTACTCTACACTGCAATCTTCCTACGCATGGCAAGAGAAGCCTGAGAAGGAAGGAATCCATCAGTAAGAAAAGTTAATATCTGATCATAATATGTAGGTGGCATAGGTGGGTCTGCAATTTCATCATTAGTTGGTTCAGAAACATAAATCGCTGGTGTTGTGTCATCTACACCAACCGGAGCTTCACCGGAATCTAAGGAGGAAATCTGCTAAGGCATGTGAACTGCCTGGCCGATGAATAACTTCGTAATCAAATTCTTGTAAAAGCAGAACCCAACGTGCTAATCGACCACCTAGATGTTGTTGCCGTACCAGGTAGACAAGTGCAGCATGATCTACGTGAAAAGTAAATTTTTGGCCAAGTAAATAATGCCTAAATTTCTTGACTGATTATACTAAGCCCAGACATTCCCTTTCGGTTACAGAGTAATTCTTCTCAGCAGGAGCAAGCCTTCGGCTGGCATAGTACACAGGCCGAAACCACTTATCGGTGTGTTGCATTAGAACACTGCCAATGGCAATATCTGAAGCATCAACAAATACATGAAATGGGTGATCCCAGTCAGGAGGCTGTAGGATTGGAACCTGTGTTAGTAATCCCTTTAGACGATCAAAAGCAATTTGGCATTCCTGAGTTCACTCAAATTGTCAAGGAGTCTTGGTTATTAACTTGCTCAATGGTATTGCCAAATGAGCAAGCCACCGTAAGTGCCGACCATGCCATCTTACTTGGCCCATGAAGCGCATCACTTCCTTAGGTGTAGTGGGCACAGGTGCTTCTAACACAGCTGTAATTTTATCTGGATCCACCTGTATACCTTGTGCAGATACGATGTGGCCAAGTAGCCTTCCACAGGAAACCGCAAACACGGATTTTTTTGGGTTCAAATAGAGTCTGTATTCTCTGCACTTCTCAAAGCAACACCGTAAATGGAACAAGTGTGCTACCATTTTTCCAAATAACGAAAAATCATCAAGACAAACTTGCATACACGAGGTAAGGTAAGGGGAGAATATTTCCTGCATACACCTCTGAAAAGTACTTGGGGCATTTCTTAATCCAAACCACATTACGGTACAAGCAAAAACACCCCAATTGGTAATGAAAGTGGTCTTTGGTATATCCTGTTCGACCATTCTAACTTGATTATACCCACTGTATCCATGTAGGAATGAATACATTTCATGTCTTGCTACTCTATAAAGTATAGTGTCAAGAAAAGGTAGCGGAAATGGATCAGGCACCGTAGCTGCGTTCAGTTTCCGGTAGTCCACACAAATTCGCAGTTGCTTATTCTTTTTAGGAACAATAACAATTGGTGATATCCATTCAGCATGCTCTACTGGTACAATGAATCCGACTTTGAGTAGCCTATCAAGCTCTGCTTTTACCTGTGATGCATAGTTCGGATTCATCCAGTAGCTGGGTTGCTTGATTGGCTTTGCTTCCGGCTTCAGCATGACCCTGTGTTGATAGATGCGCGGGTCCAAACCTTTCATATCTTTGTAATCCCATGCAAAGACGTCAGAGAACTCTCGGAGTAGCTGGATAAAGTCTGCTTGAAATAATTCCGGTAGTCTTTCCTTTATCTTGACAGGACGCAGATGGTCCTCATCTCCTAAATTATAGGTGATCAATTGATCCTCTGGGACATAAAATTGTTGGGGCTTCTCTGTATCGTCAGCTGGCTTAAAAAGTTGTTGTAGATCAACATCATTTATAGCAGTGGTATCTTCTTTCTTATCTTCTTTTGTTACAGGCATCACCGTACAAACTGCGGGATTCCAATTATCTACAACAGATTGTAGATCAACAATTCCTAGGGAGATCAAATCAATATTATTCTTCAAAAACTCTTCTTCTTCATCATCTGACAACCCATCTAACATATGAACTGGTTCTGCAAAATACGGTCTAGCATGCAATTCGCAAGGCTGTATAACATCTAGTTCTACAACATATTTATGATTATTATCTTTGAAAGTGAGTTCTTGTGCCGACCAATCTTGTATAACCTTAGCTTGCTTCAGCCAAGGACGACCAAAAAGAAGATTATAATCAAGGGTGGATTCAAGTAATTCTAAGATTACAAAAGTCATCTTAAAGATGGTACCCTGCAAAGTTATTGGTACATTTCGAACAAGACCTATTGGATGGACTCTTGATTGGTCAGCCATTCTGACAAAGAACTGAACTGGTTCGATTTCAGTCCATCCTAACTTCTTACATAGTGCAGTAGTAGCAATGTTGACACCAGACCCTCCATCAATTAGTACCTGTGTAATTTTATGATTTTTATACCATACTGTAATTAAAGGAAGCGAATGATCGACTGTAGAATCAAGTTCCGGTTGCACTATCGCTGTGGATGGAATGCAAGAAGGTACAGGACTGAACTGTTGTTGGAATTGTTGTCGAACTCCTGGTACTAGTGCAAGTAATTGGCCAAGAGGAAGAGTAATGGACGCTTTAGATAAAATTTCCCAGGCCTTATGTGATTGAATTGTGTTTTCCACCGATTCTGAAGATGATGCGTCGGCTGAAGACGATATTTCTGCTGAAGATGCTGTGCCTGCTACTGAATTAGAATCTTGTGTTTGTGTTCCTTCCTTGGTTAACGGAGCCTGGATCACCGGGATAGGATCTGGAAACACTGGAGGTTCGGCGGTGGTCCATTGACTTGCCTTATCATACATCCTTTGTTGTTCACGTATGCCTGGTTCAAAGACTTCTGCTGCTGGTTGCAGTTGCTTACCGGATCGTTTCTGAATTACTGCAGCTTGCGTTTCTACTGGTGTGATTTGTACCATATTAGTCATTGGGTTTTGACGTTCTTTCTTCCTCTGATCATACTCAGCTGCATCCTTACAAAATCTTCTAATGTGACCAAATTCACCACAAAAATGGCAGCGAGGTGGTGGCAAATTAGTATTTTCCTGTGCTGGTCCGGCCTTCCAGCGATTTGCATTGTAATTATTATTTCTCTGTCCTCTGTAATCTCGATAGCCTTGTTGCTGGTTGTTTCTCATTTGCGGAGGTACATAATGATTGGCTGGCTATCCTGGTTCCTGTATAATAGCATTGACAGTTGCGGTTCCCTGCACTTTGGCGTTGCATGCACAGTTTTCGGTGGTATGTCTGGTCGTGTTGCAGATAGCGCAAAACAACTGATTAAGTGCACAAGTGGCACTAGTGTGCCCTGAATTCTTGCATGTGGTGCAGAACATTTGTCTGGTCGGATCTTCTGCAACATTTTTATTTGCTTTTAACCATTCCAAGTCTTCTGTAAATCCTCCAACCTTGTTTTCAAGCTACAAAGCCATTGCAATCACTGCATCTAGCGTCATAGCTCCTACACAGCGTATGATCATAATCTGTTTGAGTTGCGGAGTCAATCCATTGATAAACCATTGATTTATAACGTCATCCGGTAGGTTGGCATGTGCTGGAGGTAACTGCCTCAAATGAGTCTGAATAAGGTGGCGTATTCCTGCACCGTTTGATTTATCTTTTGTCTATTGTTTTGCAGGTAGTCGAAAATTTTGGCTGGATTCTTCTTTAGCCTAAATCTTTGCAAAAATGCATCCCTTACTGCTTCATAGATGCCGAAGTGGTTAATATCATATTTTGTAAGCCATCTGGATGCTTCATTAACCAATGTAGACTAGAAGACAATAGCTTTATACGCCGGATCAGGTGGATGATTGAGCACTACGTAGCTTATCTCAAATGTGCGTACATGAGCATCTGGGTCATCCCCTAGAAATCCACCGAATTTAGTGTACGTTACTCCTGTTGGAGTGGGCCTTGGTGGGCATAGTTGTTGTTGTTGCTGTTGTTGTTGCTGCTGTTGTTGTTGTTGTTGCCCGTTCATTGTGCTGATGGTTGTATTGTGACTATCTTCTGTATCTCGAGGCTGAATACCTGGATCGTCAAAATCTGTATCGTCAGCCTGTGCACTTTCCTGTTCGATAATCTTGTTCAGTAGGTTTCGAATCTCGGTTTCGAACAAACTACCTTCCTTCTTGATGTCAATTGTAGGAAAGCTTACTCCCAATAACGGTGACTGGATTGAAGATTCACCAAGAAAGGGCAAATCGTCACCGGAAAATTGTGAACTTTCAACAGCTGGTACCGAAATAACACCGGAAGGTGTCGATTTTTCACCAAAACAAGGTGCTTTTTCTCCTTCACAGATTTCTTTGGCTAAGGCATTTCTATTCATATACAAATTCGAATCTTGACCCAATGGTGCTAAATTAACTTCGTGCTGCATCCCAGTAGATTCTAGAGTTACTATACCTTCGACAGATTGTGTCAAAATCGCACCGGAATCTGCCAGAAATGTAGTGCATTCCACCGGAATATGGCCGGAATCACTACTAAGGTTCTTCACTTTCTTGATAGCTGGGTTAAACCTATCTGCGCTTCTACCTCCTGGAGGTGTCCTTAGCAAATTAAGTACCCAGGGCTGTCGGTTCTTCGGATACGTTTCACCGGATCTAGTAACTGGCATGTATCATCCTTTGTACTAATCGCGTACTATTACTGTCAATTTACAATCTAGATTCGCGTTACTACAATCGATTTGCAACAGTCTGATCTGTTGCCACCTTCCCACAGACGGTGCCAGTGTTAAATGCTTGTTCTAATTGTCAGAAGTGCGTTTAAACGTTTATGGGGTTCTTGGGAGTGGTAGGGGTCTGTTAGACAGAGGCCCTATACTTGGTTCCCAAACTAACCAGTCATATACAGCAATATACAGATGCGTGGAACTCTATTAAGACTCTATCACGCTTAGGAGCCTTACAGTTCTTGATCAAAACCCGTCCAAAGTGTACCGAATACACTAATTGCTATACTGTTCTACACCTAAACTTACTGAAATACAAGAGGTAATAGCAGTAATTCAACCTTTACCGAATAGGTACAAACAATCAGACGACACCAAAGAGATCGAGAACTCAATAGTTTCAGACACACATGTGCTGAAGATTCAGTACGCAATTTGGGAAGACCCTTACTGTAACTTCATCTTGCCGTATGAAAATAGATCTCAACACTGAAGACAACATAATAGAGATCCGAATACCAGAACATTACCACAGTTACACAGACTTCTTCAACGACTGGCAGAACATTCCAAGAAAGAGTAATACCACGATACGTGTAATTAACACAACAAGCGCAATAGAGACTCGCAAATGAGTCACTCAGACAACAAGCCGGCAATCTACTGGATGTCGGGAAAACTCACAACCACAACAGAGATCGATAGACAACAGACATGAATACGCACAGTATACTCAGAATACTCAGAAATCAGGAGCAAACACTACAGTAACGCTCAGCTCAATCACCCAGACGGACAGTCTGGTGATTCCACGAATCGTTGCTCGCACGTCTCTTTTTCATTGCTTTATATAAAGATTACAACAATCTTATAACAACCTTTCGCTTGTGCTGAATCTAAAAAGATTCAGTTTTATACAAATGCCAATCCGGCGGCTGACTGACATGTTCTTCTAACAAGTTGTATTGTCTTGTCAACACCAGGATGTCCTGCGCAAGGAACATCATGGTTATCATGCATGACTTTCTTTCGCAAATCTTGGGAATCTGGCACACAAACCCTGTCCCGTCTCCTAAAATAGATTCATCACTAATGGCTTTACCATTCATCTAGAATCAAATCATGTCTATCATGATAGAACCAAACATATTGAAGTGAATTATCACTTCATAAGAGAAAAGGTCATCTCCAAGGAAGTTTCAATACATCATATAGGTAGCAAGGACCACGTTTCTAGCATGTTTACATAGGATTTGGATGAAGTGAAGAGCTTGGATGAAGATTAACATTTGAAGCTTGAGGGGGAGTGTTAAAAGTCAAGATTCAAGCCCAAATCCATGGGGAATAAACCATGGATATGTGGAACAATGTATGAAAGCTTAAAATCATGAGATTCCATTAAAAAACTCAACCAAAAACTCCTTAAGTCTTCTAAACTAAGCCCTTGAATTTAGGAGGCCGATTTCTTGTGAAAGATGGCTCCTACTGTAAGACAATAGTTACGCAATATAACACAGGAGCAATAGCAGAGAAGATAACAGATATAGGAGAATCTCAACAATTTTCTACTAGCAGCAAGTACAAAGATGATGGCGTTGTCCACCCGTGCGCTCTCAAGGTAGAGCTTAAATGGTGATCTAGACAACTCTAGATAGGGAGATACAAGGTAGAGGTATGCTGGCTCAACTCAATGTCTTAGGTAGTGCAGAAGTCATGTATATATAGGATCATGGGTGGCCTGCCATGGACGGCTATACATGGGCGGTAGAGCGTGGGCGGCCACCGCCCGCGTAATTGCCATACACGGCTTAGACTGGTTGAACCGACCTAACAAATATAAATGATTTCTGACTCCGACAGGGAATATTCCATGGAATATTCCCTTTACCGTCGCGCCGGGGGCGCTGCCCCCGGACCCCCACCAGGGGGCCCGCTGGCCCCCTTGGACCCCCCAGCCGGGGCTGCTCACCGCTGCCCCGGACCCCACAATTGGGGACCCTGGTAACTCCCTTTCCTTATAATATCTTACATGGTCCAATATGACCTTCATCCAACATTCAAGTTGGGATTCCCATCAATTGGGTAATGCACGCTTAGCTTCTCCTCATAAAGGGGGCCTTACAAAATGTGCATACAATCATGAGGGGTAGACATTGATCATACTCTAACACCCCCCCTCAATGTTTACCGATGATAAATCAAGTAGGTCTCGGTCCTATGCCCATCTGTTGAAGATGCTTGTTGAGCTGCTCTCTTCCAAGTGCTTTAGTGAATATGTCAGCACAATTTGCCTTTGTTGGGCAATATTCTAGCTCCACAATTTCATCTTCAATTAGCTCACGAATGTAATGGTACTGTACTTCTATGTGCTTGGTGCGAGCATGAAATACTGGGTTCTTTGCAATAGCCATACAACTTTGATTATCACACTTGAGTACAATTGGCATATTTGATGGAAAGCCTATATCTGCAAGAATTCTCCTTAACCAAACTGCCTCACAAGAAGCAAAACAAGCTGCTTTGTACTCTGCTTCAGTGGAGGAGAGTGCGAGAGTTGGTTGCTTCCTACTTACCCAAGAAAATATTCCTGAACCAAGTGAGAAACAATATCCAGAAACTGATTTTCTAGAATCACAATCTCCAGCCCAATCTGAATCACAATATCCTTGGAGTGTATCACCTGTGGTATACAAAATACCAAAATCCAAGGTTCCTGCAATGTACCTTAGAATTCGCATTCCAGCATTCCAGTGACTCTCCTTAGGTTTGTTGGAAAACCTGCTTAACACTCCAACAGCATAGCAAATGTCTGGTCTAGTGTTGCACAGAAAAATAAGACTTCCAACGAGCTTCCTATACTTCTTAGCATCTACATCAGGCATGTTATTATCCATAGATAGCTTATGATTTACCTCCATAGGTGTGCTAGTTGGTTTGCAGTCCATCATTCCAAATGCCTTGAGAATTTCTTTGGAATATTTTTGTTGTGAGATGAAAATGCCATCCTTCCTTTGCCATACTTCAATTCCCAGACAAAAATGGACTAGACCTAAGTCTGTCATTTCAAACTCAGTTCCCAAGCTGATCCGAGTTTGATTGATGAGTTCCTGATGATCTCCTGTAATGATCAAATCATCTACATATACAATGACAACAACTAGCTTGCTATCCCTTTTCGTTACATACAAGTTAGCATCAGAAGTACTTCTTTCAAAACCCATATTTTTGAAAAAATGATCAATTCGTTGGTACCAAGCCCGTGGAGCTTGCTTAAGTCCATACAAAGCTTTCTTCAACCTGCAAACTTTATTTTCTGAATTGGGCACCTCAAAACCTGGTGGTTGAGATACATATACCTCCTCCTTGAGGTGACCATTCAAAAATGCAGATTTGACATCCATCTGGAAAATAGGCCAAGACTTTTGTGCAGCTACTGCAAGTACCGTCCGAATAGTTGTCATGCGTGCTGTTGGTGCAAAAGTTTCTTGAACATCAAATCCTTCAATCTGTGAAAAACCCTGTGCAACTAATCGTGCCTTATACTTTTCTAATGTTCCATCAGCTTTATACTTAGCTTTCCAAATCCATTTAGTACCTATTACCTTCTTCTTTGGCGGCAAGTCGACTAGATCCCATGTATCATTTTTGAGTATACTATCATACTCAGACTGCATTGCCGCTCTCCAATCTGGATCATCAATGGCTTCTTCAATGGTGGTAGGTTCCTTTATCGAACCCATGATATCTGCCATTAGAGCCATGTTAACAATGTGTTCTGAGGCTCTTCTTTGCTCCTCTATTCTCTTTGATCTTCGTAATCCATCCGATGATGATTCTGGTGCATCTACATGTGGATTGTGATCATCAAAGAGCTGTTGTGCCCACTTCGGTAGTGGCTTACGCTGTGCAGCTAGAATTGGTTGGCTTTTTATTGAGGAAATTTCTCCATCAGATGTTTCCTCCTCCTCAACTTTAACCTGTCTTTTGATAGGCACAAGGTGAGATATTTCTCCGTTTGATGAGATAGTAGATTTACCTTTATCTTCTACTAAGTGTGGTCGTTCATCAAACACCACATCTCGGCTGACAAAAATCTTCCTTGCCTCAGGATCCCATAACCTGTATGCTTTAGACTCTTCACTATATCCTAGGAAGACACACTTTTTGCTTTTTGAATCCAACTTTGATCTTGTTGAATCAGGAATATGTGCATAACAGAAACAACCAAAAATTCTGAAATGCAAAACTGAAGGCTTTTTACCAGAATATGCTTCTTGAGGAGTCATCCCCTTCAGAGCTTTTGTGTAGCTTCGATTGAGGATGTAGACTGCTGTATTGACTGCTTCTACCCAGAATGAATCAGGCATGTCTTGAGCCTTTAACATACAACGAGCCATTTCAACTACTGTCCTGTTCCTGCGCTCAACAACGCCATTTTGTTGAGGTGTATGAGCTGTGGTAAGTTGCCTTTTCACACCATGCTCCTTACAGTAATTGTTGAATTCTGTTGACAAGAATTCACCTCCTCTATCTGTTCTAAATTTCTTCAGTTTCCTTCCTGATTCACTTTCTACATACTTATGCCACGCTTTAAATTTTTCAAAAGCATCAGCCTTCTCTCGAATGAAATAAACCCACATCTTTCTACTATAATCGTCGACTAACAGCAAGAAGTAGAAAGATCCTCCTAAAGCAGGTGTAGACATTTTACCGCAGAGATCAGCATGTACCAACTCTAGAGGAGCTTGAGATCGATTGCTGGTCTCTCTTGGAAATGCCTTTCGTTGTTGCTTGCCCATCATACAAGCTTCACAAGGTTCCTGCAACTCTGAAAATGCAGGCAAATGAGCAACCATCCCTGTTCGTTGCATCTCCTTCAAAACTGCAAATCCGAGATGCCCAAATCGTTGGTGCCATAACCTGCTTACATCTTTATCTTCTGTAGCAGTTAAAGCACTTAACTCATACAAGTTATCCCGTCGTGTGCCTTTACCTACAACATTACCTGATGAATCCATGATTTCCGCACCACTCTTATTGAAGTGAACTTCGAGTCCACGATTTGTTATTGCAGAAACTGATAACAAATTTCTTTTGAGTGTAGGTACATAGAGAACATCGGATAACTTTTTCTCAACACCTGGAGAAGTGATAAAAGAGATGGTTCCAGTTCCTTCAGCTGGACACTTGGAGTCGTTTCCCACCACTACATTGATGGATTCCCGCAGAGGCACTAGGGAACTATACCAATCCTTTTTACTAGTCATATGGCGAGAAGCTCCACTATATAAAATCCATGGCTCATCAACATGAGCTTGAGCAGATGAACATACCTCTTCAATAGCTACCCAAAGTTCTAGCTCTGTGTTGTTTGCAGACTCTTTGTTCTTCCATGATGATTTTACAGTCCCATTCCGTTCATCAGCTTGCTTCTTTCTGCAATCCTTGATGGCATGGCCTTTCTTTTCACAATAGAAGCAACTTCCTGTGAACTTTTTCTTCTTTGGCTTCTTCTTTGATCCCTCTGAAGAGCCTTTACCTTTTGCATTTGCTGAGAATGCAGCATCAGTTGTACTTTGCCGATTCTTCAGCCGCATCTCTTCTTCTAAAAGCATGGCACAAAACTCTTCAAATGTAAGAGGAGTTGGCCTTACCTGAGTGTTAAGGGCTGTTACTAATCCATCATACTTTGCTGGAAGAACATGTACAGATCTTCGAGCTAGCTCTTTTGGTGTTATAACAACACCAACTGCAGTCAATTGATCTTGAAGATGCTTTATCCGTTTGATAAAATCTTCAGCCTTTTCAGAATCAGAATGCTTTTCATTTGCCAACTGATTTTCTAAATTTTGTATCCTAGTGTGGTTCTTGGTCTCATATTGTCGAGCCAATATGCCCCAAGCCTCATGTGCTTTAGTAGTATGTTGAACTAAAGTAAGCACAGAATCACTTACACTAGTGACAATCGCACATAATGCATCAGCATTCCGCCTCTTCCAAGCTCGTAGAAGATCTGGATCTGGCTGAATCATCAATCTTGAATTTGCTGGATCTTCAACTGGTATAGGCTCTGGATCCAATCCCATCGGTCCCATGACAGTGTCAAGTAATTCATAGGAGTCCAAAATTGCAGAAATTTTGAACTTCCAGAGTGTATAGTTGGTTCCATCCAGCTTCCCTTCAGTGAATGCAGGTGGACGAATTCGAATAGGTGCAGCATTAACATTAGGTGAAGCACCAAGACTAGTGTTCGACGATGAAGCCATCATGTAATCACTCGAATAATCTACTGATATTCTAGTCTGCTAGTAGGCTAAAATAATGATACTTCTCAAGCTATTCGAACCTTACAGCTCTGATACCATGTAAGACAATAGTTACGCAATATAACACAGGAGCAATAGCAGAGAAGATAACAGATATAGGAGAATCTCAACAATTTTCTACTAGCAGCAAGTACAAAGATGATGGCGTTGTCCACCCGTGCGCTCTCAAGGTAGAGCTTAAATGGTGATCTAGACAACTCTAGATAGGGAGATACAAGGTAGAGGTATGCTGGCTCAACTCAATGTCTTAGGTAGTGCAGAAGTCATGTATATATAGGATCATGGGTGGCCTGCCATGGACGGCTATACATGGGCGGTAGAGCGTGGGCGGCCACCGCCCGCGTAATTGCCATACACGGCTTAGACTGGTTGAACCGACCTAACAAATATAAATGATTTCTGACTCCGACAGGGAATATTCCATTTAGCGTCGCGCCGGGGGCGCTGCCCCCGGACCCCCACCAGGGGGCCCGCTGGCCCCCTGCGACCCCCCAACCAAGGGGCCCGCTGGCCCCCTTGGACCCCCCAGCCGGGGCTGCTCACCGCTGCCCCGGACCCCACAATTGGGGACCCTGGTAACTCCCTTTCCTTATAATATCTTACATGGTCCAATATGACCTTCATCCAACATTCAAGTTGGGATTCCCATCAATTGGGTAATGCACGCTTGGCTTCTCCTCATAAAGGGGGCCTTACAAAATGTGCATACAATCATGAGGGGTAGACATTGATCATACTCTAACACCTACATCTTAGGGGCCAAAATCTATCCTATAAAAGTAGCTTGTATCACAACTCTTTTTGTGGTAACTTTTTGTTTCTAATTCATTTAGAGGGTGCACGGATTGCTAGAGTTGTATCAAGAGAGACCCTTCCTTAAGCTAGCTCCTTTCTTGCTTCTTTTTTAGTTTTTGAGTAGATACGGCTTTGTGCCATTGGATATTTATTAAAGTCATGTTCGATCATATCAAGTCTCTAGAGCATTCTCTACGTTTTTTGGGAGAAATGTTCAAATTGATGAAGTGTGTTGATTGATATCTCTTTTGTGTGTAGGCTCCATTAGAGCTAGTTTGCTCTGTGTTCTAAGGTTTTGATATCCTTATCTACTTATCAACTTGCTATGATTTTTGTGTCCTTCAATAACCCTTGTGGTGTTCTAAAGTTAAGCCAAGTTTGAAATTCAATTTTGGTTATGCTCTTAGAAAAGCTTGTTGGAGTGAAGTATGGTCTCTCTTTGACTAACTATTATGTGCATTCAACTAATTCAAGTTGTACAGATTGTTCTCTAAGTATAGGCATCCTTTTAGAGTGAAATATGTTTTCTTGGAATGCTCTTTGTGTATACTACAATTCTATAAAAGCTCAATGGATTTCTTTGTATATACTCGAAGAAAGAGCAATTGTGGTGTGCAGAGGTTAAGAAAGAGTGTCTTTAGAGGTCATTTGTAGTTTTTCATTGCATAGGGGTTGAGATACTTCCTTAAAAATACATAAGAGACATGGCACATTATCCATTGTACTATAGCTCGAGTGTCGGTGAGTCGGAATTGCATCACTTTGAAGGTACATATGCCCCATTTAGTGGCAAAGATAATTTTGTGTTAGTCCTCTAGTGTGATTAATATTTGGTTTTATCTGGAGAATCCACCAAGAGAGATCTAAAGTTCTTTGATAATGACCCATTTGAGGAGATGTTTGGTACTATTTAGTAGATAGGTATCTCATATGGTGTTGGAATAAACTTTATTTAAGTTGATGCATACATGAGACTTATCCTTATTTATTGTTAAAAACACAATTGAGGATACCCATTTTATATGCTCTATCTCATAGGTGAATTGGACATCCATAAGACGATCATTTTCATCTTTGACCATGGTTGCATATATGTCATTGTACATGTTGGATCCTCACTTGGTTGGCTTATTCTTTGGGTTAATTAGAACTATACGTGCATTAATTTCTTGATATATCCTTTAAGGTTTTTGTAGACCTAGAAAACTATGTCCCTATAATCTTGTACGAGTTCTATCAACTTTTTTTCTTCCTTGAGACTCATATCATATCCTATGTATGTGACACATTTTTCTCCTTCTTTTGTTTCTACTAATATATTCTTTGTGCATAATTTATTGTAATAAGTTGCAACTAGCAAAGCTTGTTTCTTGGGCATCCTCTAAGGTCATTTGTTTATCTATCTTGTATTTCTTGAAATTCTCTAGGAATTCAAAAATCAATCATCTTTTCTCCTTTTTATCCAATTTTTTACTTCTTTTTCATAGAGGCTTACGCTGAGTTGTTATGGTCTAGATGTTGACGAAAACTTTTGTACGCTTTCCTAGATCCTCGAGTATGAAAAAATATGTCTTTTTAGCTAGCTAATTGATCCATGATGATGGACTCCTCATCTTTGTTCTTTTTGACCTAGATCTTGATCACAATAAAGGGTCCAATGTTCCTCATTCACAACTATGTTCATGGTTGCCAATATCTCCACATGGTAGTGAGGCTCTAATTCTTGATTAGGAAAAATCATAGGTGCATAGCCTAGTTCCTCTAATGTTTACCAAGTTTCTAAGGAAGACTCTTTTGGTGCGCTAGCTTTTAGTTGGTTTACTTCAATCTTTCTAGCTTTACACATCCATAGTTCAATGTCTTGGTTCATCTTGGTTCATCCATGATGGACTTCAAATGTTGATAGATTGATTAAAAGCCATATCGTCTTGATTTTTGTGAATGTATTAACATTGTAGAGGTGAGAGATCTCACAAAGAGTAATTCTTTAGATTCATCTTGGTGGTAGCTCCTAAATGTTGCATATATGTAGTATTGGTACTCCAACATGGTTGCTCTTGCAATCGCCTTAAAAAGACCCTTCCTAAGATCATTTCATATATGCTTGAATTTTTTAGTTGATAGATTACAAAGATATTTCCAAACTCTACTCCACAAGTGATCAGAGGGACTCCTTCAAATAATCCTAGTGGCAATTCTATGTGGCCATTCGCCATTGGCAACTTCATCCTTGTAGGTCCAAGAGTTGTCTTTGCTCAACACACTAATAAGGATTTTCTAAAAATAGCAATCCCAGCATGGGCTGAATTGCATGCTCATTTTCAGCCATATGTTTTTGCAAATTCTCAACCATATGTGACTTGAAATTTCCAACAATTTTGACTATTTTTGGTTGAAACATTTTAGCCATGTTTGACTAGGAATTCTTTACATTTTTAGCTCTATTTTGCTGGAAATTTTTTGGCCTTTGAGCCTCAGTTGGATGGCCTACATGGCCATAGTCAAGCGCACCACTTTGGAACAAAGGCATGAGTGTATTGAACACATCTTGTGAGCTAATTGTTGGCTATTTTTTTAATTCAAATAGACAAAAAATTGAAGTCTCTTCAAATAACACATCGTCACTCATTAATTGTGTTTGTAAAAGGATGGTACAAATGATACCCCTTATTTTCACCACTATAACCAACAAATATACATTTCTTTGACTTGCCATCAAGTTATTGATGTTACTGTGATGGCGCATGAGCATATGCCAAACAACCAAACGTATGCATATGACTAACCATAGGTTTATGTCCATTCCAAGCCTTATAAGGATGTTGGAGTGTATTGACATCCAAAGGATAGCTAGAACTAGGTGGAACCCCCTAGAAACAAGTTGATCTTCTCACAAGCTTCTTCATAGAAAACTAGTCATGCTTATAGAGCTTACTATTCCCTATTCACTAAGAATTTTTTAAACCTGTTTTACTCACGTATACTAGACATCAAGAGATTTCAAATGAGCTAAAGAAGACTCAAGTTGGATACATACACAAGGACATATGACCTCAGCAAGTTTGAGGTTTAATGGAGACCTTCAGCAGAGGTGAACCTGAGAACACACACTACTTGCAAAGAGTACTTCTCTCAACTAACAAATCCAATGATTATGAAAATTAGCAGTATGAAATTAGACACTAAGAGCTTTCACATGAGATATGAAACATGTAACTTGGATATATAATGAGGGAGCTAAATCTCTAAATCTCTGCATACAAAACTACAATAGCGTACAGATACACATAGGACTCTCTTGGACTTCCTATTGGAGTTAGATGTCTGTGAAAGCACATGAACAGCATAGGGAAGAAGAAGAAGCTTGGAGCACAACACGCAATACTGAATGTATTACTAGACAATGTACAAAGATAAGTAGCCCATTAGGGCAATAGGCATATATACAAGCTGGGGAAAAAAACCTCCTAAAGAGGGAAAAAAGTGCCCCAGCGGTCCTAGTGTGTTCACACACATCACTACCTAAATATATCAAAAAATCTTGGGAGTGATGCGGTGAACAAGGAGCTGGCACTCATGTATAAGGAAGTGCCAAGCTATGTGGAATCAATCCACAAAAGGAAGTAAGCCCAAGGCTTTGCAGAAAGCTCTAAACTTCTCCCTAGCCAGATCCTTCATGAAAAGGTATGCAATGTTCACCTGTATGGGCACATATGCCAAGCTGATCTCCCCAGTAGAGAACTTCTCCCTGACATAGTGATAATGCACCTCAATGTGCTTAGTGTGAGCATGGAACACAAGGTTCCTCGCAATTGCCAATGCGCTCTGACTATCAGTGAAGATGGTGGTGGCAAAAGACTGGCCAACACCCAAATCAGCCATAAGGCATCTGAGCAACACACACTCAACAATAGCTGTGAAAGTTACCCTATACTCAGCCTCACAATTGAAAGTGGCCACACTAGGCTGCTTCTTGCTCAACCAAGATATACATGAGCTACCAAGCATGAAGCAAAAGCCACTAGTGGACACACAAGTGTCATAGCAACCAGCCCAATGAGAGTCAGAAAAAGCATGCAAATCTAGCAGTAGTGATCCCCCCTTGGGATCAAACAACCCAAGTAGTGGAGTACCACAATAGCAAAAGATGCGCTTAACCACCTGCCAATGCTTGACACCTGGGCAATGCATAAACCTGCTCATCTGTGAGACAACAAACTAAATATCTGGCCAAGTAATGCATAACTAAATCAAGCATCCAACAGCCTGTTGATAGAGAACAGCATCAAATGCATCCCCAGCATCCTAAAGACTCAATCGTAAACCTATCTCCATAGGAGTGGTAATAGGCTTTCAGTCTTCAAGGCCGAAACATTGAAATAATGTGTCAATATATTTTGTTTGACACAAAGTTATTCCACCATCAATGTACATAAATTGAATGTCCAAATAGTGATGTAAATGCTCCAAATAAGCCATCTCAAATAAGGCATGTAAATCAGCCTTAAAATCAGCAATATGCCTCTCATGAGGACCATTGAGTAGCATGTCATCAACATAAACCATAATGATTAGAAGAACATCATTAGCACGCTTAACATATAAGGTGCTTTCTGTTGGATTGTTCTCAAAACCATGTGTAATTAGATAGGCATGTATACTTTCATACCAAGCACATGGTGCTTGCTTTAAGCCATATAATGCCTTCTTTAACCTGCACACCTCGTTCTCAGGCCCTTTTTGCACAAAGCCATGGGGCTGAAAAACATACACTTCTTCATGCAAATCGCCATTCAGAAATGCTATTTTGATATCCAACTGATGTACATTCCAACCATGATGAGTTGCAAGTGCACAAATGCTATGAAAAGTAGTGATTCGGCAAGTAGGTGCAAAGGTCTCACCAAAATCAATGCCTCTTTCCTACGCATAACCCTTTGCAACAAGCTTAGCCTTATACCTGTCAAATGTACCATCAAGTTTACACTTCAGCTTGTATACCCACTTAGTCCCAATGGCCTTCTTGCCAGGAGGCAAGTCACATAAAGAACAAGTACCATTCTTCATTATAGCATCATATTCAGATTGCATAGTAGTAATCCAATTTTCAGAATTTTGTGCTTCATCAAACGAAACATGCTCATGCTCATTCTCATCACAGAGACTAGGTGCAGCCATAGCATAGCAATCTGATGCAAACGAGGCACTACGAGAGCCTGAACGAGTACGATATGACAGAGGTGAATTTAATTTGCTATCACGCAAAGTCTGCACCAACCATTTTGGCATAGTTTTCTCCTGCTCAATATCAGCTCTCTCATCAACAAGTGCATCATGTAAATCTGCATCAGAAATGGAATGATCCACATCATCACATGAAACCTGCAAAGGTTGAGAAGTTGCCTCATTAGGACCAGCACTAGACTGTCCACCTCTAAAAAGAGGCAGCAAAGTATCATACATGTCTTTGGAGCTAATAGATGTCTCCTTAGTACATGAAAGCAATGGCTGAATATAATCTTCCACAAAAACAACATCATGGCTAGCCAAAATGCGTTTACTTTGTGGATGATATAGACGATAGCCTTTACTTTCAGAACTATACCCAACAAAAATACATTTTACTCCTTTATCATACAATTTTTTGCGATGTTGTTGAGGCACTAATGCATATGCCAAACAACCAAAAACACGCAGGTGTGCAATAGATGGATTGTGATCATGCCAAGCCTCATATGGAGTGATAGTGCAACGCTTTAGTGGGACACCTGTTAAGTACATATGCTGCACACATGACAGCCTCAAGCCAGAAACTATGTGGTAAAGGCTGACTCTTGACCATACACCTCGCCATCTCCATGAGTGACCTATTCTTTCATTCAACAACTCCATTTTGTTGAGGTTTATACGACATTGTACACTGGTGTTTTATCCCACGTTAAGCTAGAAATGCATTAAAACTAGAAGACATATATTCCCCCCCTCGATCAGATGGAGGGTGCCCATTTTACATGCTGATAGATTTTCAGCCAAAACCAAAAACTGTTTGAAGCACATGAACACTTCGGACTTTGCCTTCAATGGATATACCCATGCATGCCTGGAAAAATCATCACTGAAATTCACGAAGTAAAGATAATTTCCAAAAGAAGGTGTCTGCATAGGACCACATACATCACTATGTATAAGCTGCAATTTTTGAGTAGCTCGAACTGAACCATCTTTCAGAAAGGAGGAACGCTGCATTTTCCCAAAATACAGCCTTCACAAACATGTTTTCCAGGTGCCTCAAGTTTGGGCAAAGAGGAAACCATTTCAGATTTCTCTAGGCATAACAAACTAGCAAAATTCAGATGACCAAAGCGTGCATGCCAAAGCTTTGCATCTGATATAGCCTGAGAATCATGTACTGCACATGCCAAATCATTTACAGATCTTTCATAGTCTATGAACTTATACATCCCACGACATAAAATTGCCAGAAGCCATAATCATGTTGCCATTTGATAGATCATGAACGGTACATCTGTCATCAACAAATTTCACAACCAAGCCAATCTTGGCTAATGCAGAACTGATCACACATTTTTCTTGATCCCTGGCACAAACAAAGCATCTGACAAAGTGAAAGAACTACCATCAACAATATTCAAAATGATCTTACCAACTCCCATAACAAGATAAGAGGAGTTGTTGGCACATGTAACAGTATTCCCTGTAGGGGTAGGCTCGAGTGAAGAGAAGAAACTGCGCTGCGAGGTAATATGTTTGGTTGCCCCACTATCAAAGTACCAAACATCTGAGTCTACTGTAGACATGCAGGGCTCATGAGAAGATGGGTTAAAACTGCAAACAATAGTAAACGCCCATTCTTCTTCCTACACAAGATTAGAAAACTCGATTTTTGGTGTAGAGGCCTCTGCAACAACTATTCCAGCCTCTTTCTTCTTTGCCTCTTTAGCAGCCAGTTTTGGATAGTTCTTTATGATATGATCATTTCCTTTATAGTACTTGCAAAACAATTTTTGCTTTTTTGATTTCTTATCATCTTTGTCTTCCCTCTTCGATTGTGCAAAATTAGCAGATTTCTGCTTACTACTTGAAGAGCTCCATTTTCCTTTGCCCTTCTGACTAGCCAGGAAAGCTCGATCTGCAACATGCATAATGGACCTATCGAAGAGTAGAAGCCAAAATCTGTCATGAATCAGGAAGACCATTCAGAACGGTCTGCACAAGTGAGCTATCTGGTATAACCTCATCAGCAGAAATCAATTGTTCCTTCAAGTCTTTGATCTTTGTTAGAAAATTGTCCATAGAATCACCTTCAATCATGTGCTCACTCTCCAACTATTTTCGGAGAAAAGCCACACGAGCCTCATTTCTAACTTGGTACAATGTGATAAGTGTATCCCAAGCATCCTTAGTTGTATTGCAAGAGCGAATGTGAGGAATAATGGCATGTTTGACAGACAAAGCTATCAATGCATGTGCCTGGGCATCTTTGCCATCCCAACAAATCTGCTCTGTAGTAGGTGTAGCAAAAACCGTAGCACGAACAAGAATATGCAGAATATCATCATCTTTGACACCTTCTGCATCAGCTTTAGTACCTACTGTTGTAATGATTGCAGGTGTGATAGGACGTTTTTCAACACCTTGCACAATGTTCCACAATCCTTTTGCAACCAATAGATGTCGCATCATATAAGCCCACAATGGGTAGTTGGTACCATCCAACTTATCCTCAATAGCCAACATACAAAATACATCACTACTTTCAGCCATGGTCGATGACTAAAATACCTTGATGCAAAAAATTGACTGTATCTCAAAAATTTGAACAAAACTACCTAGACGAGTTCTGCTAAGCCTGTAGTGGACTTCGAGACGCTTATACTGGCAAATAGAAATAGGTATATATCTTTGGCATAAAAAGACGAAATAGCCTACACAAGGACTATGATAGTGCATTCGGAGGCCGAAACGAGCTCAGATTGCGATTTTGGCACCGCATAGCAAAGTTGTTTTGATCTCTGAAACACCTTGAGACGTCTGTGCAAGCACATGAACAACACAAGGAAGAAGAAGAAGCTTGGAGCACAACACACAATACTGAATGCATTACTAGAGAATGTACAAAGATAAGTAGCCCATCAGGTCAATATGCATATATACAAGCCGGAGGAAAAACACCTCCTAAAGAGGGAAAAAAGTGCCTCGTCAGTCCTAGTGTGTTCACACACATCACTACCTAAATATATCAACACTTCCCACAAGATCACGACTTCTCCCCTCTTATTATAGCATGGGGTACTAATATAAAACCTTCCTAATACATATAAATTTGTGTTAGACACTTGTGTGGAGGTATTACATGACTCAAGTGCTCAAATAAGCAAAGTATTGATGGACTTTGAGAACTAGCCACATTGACCTTCCACTAGAACACCACTGCAGCTCTCTTGTGACTCACTGATTTGAATCGTCTCAAGTGCTCAAATAAGCAAAGTATTGACGGACTTTGAGAACTAGCCACATCGACCTTCCACTAGGACACCACTGTAGCTCCCTTGTGACTCACTGATTTGACTCACCATGTTCTAGAACTCATGTGGTATTTTGGCTATCATTTATGAATAATATGAGCCTTCTTGAAGTATTTGAAGACTTCCCAAAGGTATTTGCATAATTTGAAACTTGTACCATACATAAAACAAATGTTTGCAACAAAGGAGTGATGACTCCCAATGATTTTGTAGGGTAGTGATTCAACACATAGTTTGCACACATGACTGCTTCCATCCAAAAATTGTTAGGAAGGTGTTTTCTTTTAACCATACATCATGCCATTTCAAGGATTTTCCTATTTTTATACTCTACAACACCATTTTTTTGAGGTGTATATGGCCCCGTACATTGGTGTGAAATTCCTCTTTCATGAAGAAAAGCATTGAACTCATGTGACATGTATTCACCACCATGATCTGTGTGTAGAGTCAAAAGCTTGTTTGAAAAGAAAAAATTCATTCATTGCTAAAAATATTTTGAAGCAAAAAAAGCCTCATTCTTTGCTTTCATAGGATACACCCATGTATGGCAAGTAGCTTTGTCAACGAAAGTAACAAAATATACATGCTTCCCAAAAGATGAAGTCTTGATGGGACCACATACATCACTATGAACAAGCTTCAATTTTCTTGTAGTGTGTATATGAATATCTTTTGGAAAATAAGCATGATCCATCTTTCCAAGAATGCAACCTTCACATGCATGCATTTCAATGGACTCAAGTGTTGGCAAACAAATAACCATGTCCCCTTTTTGCAAATTAAGCAAACTATTGAATTTCAAGTGACCAAAATGAGCGTACCAAAGCTACATTACAACCATGGAAGAAGTATGAGGAACCAAGGCATTTGATGTAGCCCTCTTGTATATATCCAACTGATACAAACCATTACATAATGTACTGAACATCATGATAATATCACCATTTCTCAAATCATGAACCATACACTTATCATCAACAAAGTGTACATGAAGTCCAACATTGGCAATAAGTAGAACTTATATAAAGTTCTTCTTGATACTAAGCACATATAATGCCCTTTTTCCATAGAATCACACCTACATTTGCAGTCATAAGCTAAATTTTGCAAAAAATCAATCCAAATAGGCCTCACTCAAAATCATACATTTAGAATGCAATGATGCATCATAATGACATGTAAGAACACATGCCCAAAAATATTGAGCCATGTTGGCTTCATCATGTTTTGCATTTGAAAAATTTTCAACAATAGACATGTGGAACTCCTTATTTTCAGTGTGCTTAGCAAGCTTTCAACACTCGCTAATAGTATGACCAACCTTTCAACAGTATTTTTATCTCTTATTCTTTTGCAAATCAACATCATTAGAGGAATGAGTTCAAGAGGAAAGTTGAGACTTTGGTTTTGATGAACCCAAAGCTGAATCATATTTGCTTTTAACTTTTTGTGAGATAACAAGTGCTTGTGTTCCTTGAATCAAACCACTCCTATTTACTATAGATTACTCTTCTTGCAAAAGAAGAGAGATAACCTCATCAAATGTTTACATATTGGGATTCCATTCTGCAACCAAATGGATTGTAATGGCAAAGCTTTGAAAAGATTTTGCTAATCCTTTCCACAATGTAGAGATGAGTGATGCATCCAAAACAATCTCATCTAAGTTTGCTAATTGCTCTTTCCAGGCCTTGATGTGTGTCACATACACATCTAGAGACTCATTTTCATTCATACGTACATCCTCAAGTTGCTTTCTCAAGTATGAAACACATGCTTCATTATGCATGACATACAAAGAACCAATAGTCTCCCATGCCTGTCTTGATGTAGAACATGATCCAATGTGTGGAACTATATGACGTTTCACAGAAATCACAATCAATGCATGAGCTTGAGCATCTTTTTTATCCCATCTAAGTTGCTCTTGTGTAGTTTCAAAAGCATTAACCTTTTTACTTGAAGAAGAAGCTCCATCTGTGATAGTAGATTGTGAAGTATAAGAACATAGGGTCTTCAATCTACATCTGCCACTATGTTCCGTAGTTGTTTCACAACAAGAACATGTTTCATCATGTAAGACCACATTCGATAGTTGGTCCCATCAAGCTTATCTTCAGCTTGAAGCATGCCAAACAAACCATTGTTGTCCGCCATTTCACTAAAGAACAAGAATGTGACGAGATCTTTACTTCAATGAAATCTAAAATGAATGTGGAAATTTCAGCTCATAATAACTCACATCTGATAGCAACTTTGATATATATATATATATATATATATATATATATATATATATATATATATATATATATATATATATATATATATATATATATATATATACTCCTCAAGTGACGTTGCTTTAAAATTAATATTTCTTAAAAATAACATAAGTATAATCCAGTTAATAATTAAACGCCTATGTTATTTCCTTTTTGTGTGCACGCATGGTGTGTGTAAGCAAGGGAGAGAGAGAGTGACAGCAAGGGAGAGAGAGAGTGAGAGAAGTCAAGATAGGGAGACACACCGCCAACGAGGTTCCGACAAGAAATTCAACTTGTGTTCCTGCACGTGAATGAGATAACGACGTAATTCGTTGTTTGAATCTTCGTGTTGTCATTATAGATGCTGTTTGAGGGCCGTATACGGTATTGACCCCTTTTTTTGAGTGTACTTGATTATATACTAAGGATGTTTTTGTTTTTAAGGAAGCTTCATCATTCAAACCATGAATATAAAATACAAGTATTAGTGTCACATATCCTTCAAATTGGGGAGACCTTAAAAAATCAATATTTGTTGTCACGCCGTCTACAACTTGCCCAAGAAGTATGTTTGAACTTTGCTACTTTTGTACTCTTATCACCAAGAAAAGCCCTTGTCCATAGGGAAAAGGCTTTGTATCATGCGGTGTAGAAGAATTTTGGTTCCATTTTTCAACGTGTACACCTCATGGTACACTCAAACAAGCTATTATCATGCCTACAACTGGGCAAAGTACATCTGAATATCATGTCTACAAAAATGGGACAAGAATATCTCTCCAACGAGAATAACTATTGGTGAACCAAAAAAGGATCCCAAGGATCCTTCCCTCTCCTTATCATCCCCCTCTTGATTGGGGAAGAGAGGAAGAGAGCCTTCCTCTTCTCCCTCTTAGAGATATCTTTCCACTACACATGTGGGATTAAGAACCTCTTTTTGGAACTCTCTCTCTCTCTCTCTCCCCACCTCACCCCTCCGAGCCACTAATATGTACTCATTTGTGAGTTGAAAGAAAAAATCTTTCAAGTAAGGGAGAGGAAAAATCTACCTCTCCCAAAGTATGCTTTTTGAGCCTAAAATTCAATATCTTTTGTTTTGTCCATATACTCCTGTGGGCTTCTCAATATGTGCAACCTTCAGGTTTGAAAAAAACTTATCTCAAAATGTCTCACTGCTTCCCCAAAGTTTATTTCTCTATCATTGCTCCTAGCTAGAGACCTCGTAGTACATTGCCATGTTTGGATGTCCATATCTCTTGGTTTGGGCAAACAATTTCGAAAAATTTTGGATACTTTTTTAGGCTTCCATTGTAAACTTTTGAGGGCCTAATGATCACTATCACTAGAGGCTAGTTCATCTTTTTTTATGTAAGGAAACAATTTGTAGCAGCCACCTTTTTATAGTTTTTGATGTATCATTTGACTCTCGGAGTTCGAGTCCAAGGTCACTGGAAGCACATGAACAACACACAAAAGAAGAAGAATCTTGGAACAAAACACAATACATAATGTATTACCAAGTGAATGTACAAAGAAAAGAGACCCCTTAACACTATAGTCATATGTACATGCGAGACAAAAAACCTCTTAAGAATGGAAAAAAATACATTGATGATCCTAATTGTGTTCAGAGTCATCATCAGAGTCATCAGTACCAAAATAAATTAATATATCCACCTTGGGAGTGACGTAGTGAACAAGGACTTGACACTCATGTATAAGATAATGGCAACCTATGTGGAAAGGCATCAATCCAGAAAAGGAAATAAGCCCAAAGCTTTGTGAAAAGATTTGAAAGTCTTCGTAGGTTTGAGCCTCTGTGAAAAGGTCTCCAACATTATAAAGTTGGGGCACATAAGCCAAACTAATCTCTCCAACATAGAATCTCTCCTTGAGATAAATATAGTGCACCATACTATGATTTTCCAAGCACAGAACAAAGCTCTCCTCGTGAATGCCAATACACTTTGACTATAAGTAAAGATGGTGGTGCCACAAGACTAACCACCATCCAGTTAATCCAAAAGGAGTCTCAGACACACACACACACACTCAATATTCATTGTGAAAAATACTCCATACTCATCTTCAAAAGTAGATGTGACCATAGTAGGCTACTTTTTTCTCAACCAAGATATGCACAAGCTACCCAAAATGAAGCAAGAACCATCAGTTGACACACATGTCATAGCAAGCAACCAAGTCCGAGTAAGAAAAACATGCAAAGCTCGAAATAATGATCTCCCTTTGGGATTAAAAATCAAAGCAGCTAGATACCACTCAAGTAGCGAATGGTTTGTTTAATGGCTTGCGAATCCTTGACACCTAGACAATGCATAAAATTTCTCATTTGAGAGATAAGAATCTGAATATTAGGCCAAGTTCTGCATGATCAAGAATCCAATAGCTTATTAATACAAAACAAGATCAAATTCATCCCCAACATCATGAACACTCAACCATAAACCTATTTCATTGGGAGTAAACATGGGTTTGTAATCTTGAAGCCCAACAACTACAATAATGTGTCAATATATATTCTTTTCACAAAGCTACTACCCCATGATCTTGTATAAATTGAATGCCCAAATAATGATGCAAGTGCCCCAAATGTGACATCTCAAAAGAAGCATGTGAATCAGCCTTAAATTTAGAAACATGCTTTTGGTTAGGACCAATGAGCAACATACACAACAATGATCAAAAGTACATGATCTGCACACTTAAGATATAAGGTGCTCTGAGTTTGAATCTTCTCAAACTCATGTGCTAGCAAGTAGGCATGTATCTTCTCATACCAAGGAGGTGATGCTTGCTTCAAATTATATAATTCCTTTTTCAACCTGCACACTTGGTTTTTATGCCCTTTTTGCACAAAAAAACATGGGGCTTCAATACTTTTACTTCTTCATCTAAAGCCTAACTTTTAACCATACATCTTACTATTTCCATGAGAGATCTATTCTTTCTTTCAACAATTCCTTTTTTTGAGGTGTATAGGGCACTATAAACTGATGTTTTATTCCACCCTTAGCCAGATATGCATGAAACCGAGAAGACATATATGCCCCCTCCCCCCAATCCGAAAGGATAGTCTCCATTTTACATGAAAACATATTTTCAGCCATAACTAGCAATCTTTTAAAGCGAGTAAACACTTCAAACTTTTCTCTCAAAGGATACACCCATGCATGTCTAGAAATTTGATCAATGAAACTCAAGTTGTATAACTAGTTCCCAAATGAAGGAATGCACACACATCACTATGAACAAGTGGTAGTTAATAAGTAGCTCTAACTGAGCCATCTTTTGGGAAGGAGAAATGCTGCCTTTTTCTCAAAATATAGCCTTCACAAACTTTTTCTTACAATCCTCACAATAGCATCCAATTTTCCAAAATAAATCTCTAGATGGGTTCATATAATCATTCAAAAAGTTTTCACTACCACATTTATAGCATGGAACGTCACAAGCAGGGGAACTTTAAGTGCATTGTTCTCTTGTAGCTCCTTTTTTCACATAGTATTCGCCTACACTAGTTGTGTCTATCGAATTGAAATTTTCATTAGTAATTAGGATAGTATGTATCTTCTTAGTACCACTTTACTTCACTCTAACAATCTCTTGGATACTCATTTTCATCTTTGCGGAAGAGCTTTGAATAGTAAGAACTTTTTTCTATATATATGATACCTCTTTCAAATTATCATTTCCAAATTGGTCTAGAGCAAAATGTTTCGCATAAGGTAGTTGTTCATATAAAACGTGCCTCACTAGCTCTTTCTATCCTTGATTGTACTTTTTCTACCTAGAATAATCCTAATATGCCTCTCTTTAGTATTTTGTTGGTCTCGAGGAGGGTTAACTTTACTCCTTGGAAAATTTATTGGTACGAGCACATACATTTTCACATAGTCTATTTGGTTGGACATTGTTGTTCATTGATCTATTATTTTTGGGAGACTCTGCCGAATTTATCCCAAAACTTGACACTTGATCATTTTCAGCTTTAGTGGTGTTTGGATTATTCTAGCTCCATTATCATTCTAGTCAATCTCTATCATCATGACATTACAGATCTCAAGCACATATGGCAGATCGAGGTCTAGTCCTAGTGTTCCCAAGATGAGTTATAACTTGTAGGGCAAAGACCAATTTGAGATCCAAAAACTTATGGCACAAAATTCTCCCTATGGAAGAACGGGATTAAATATGTGTTGATTCAAACGAAGCGATAGAAGCCTATAAATGGAATCTCAAACAAGTCCATTGATATGGATGATTCTTGGGATGAGTTGGATGAAATGGCTAGGTTTACCATTCTTGTACCTAGAAGATAATGTTTACATTACAATATTGGATTGTAAAAATGTAGAGGATCTTTGGAAGAATTTAGATAACACTTATGAAAAAGAAACGATATCAAATAAAGTATATGTGATGAGAAAGATATATGACCTTTGCATGAAGGACGCATATGAGGTTTTTGCTCATTTAAATGCATTTGATGCTATATTTTCTTAGCTAGAATCTAAGAAAATGGAGAAGGATAATGGAATGAATGCATTCTTTTTGCTAAGCACCTTTCCATCATCATGGGCTATGTCCTACATAGCTATTTGCAATAGTGCATCTTGTGGTAAACTCGTCTACAATGATATATGTGGATCACTCCTAAGTGAAGAGATCTGTAAAAATTCCATGGTTGGCACTCATAGTGGAGATGCATATAGTGTTCATGAGGCTTAGTAGGGAAAGAATAAAAAATGTGGTAGGAGCAAGAACAAGGAAAAGAATGTTCAACAAAATAAGAGTACAAGTAAGTCAAGGAAGAGAGATATCAAGTGCCATTCCTAGCTAATAACCATGTCTCCTATGGGCTCACTCAAATATTGGCTTGATTAAACACATCTGATTGTCCAAGGGTAGCTTACGTGGCCACGTACATAGAATCATGTGCAGAATCATGTGCACAATGCACATACATGATGTTTCAAGCATCAATGGGCAAGCAAACATGTAATAAAAGTGAGCCACCTCATACCACCACCTTCTACACTTAAATATACACCATGATACTTGTAACAACAACCAAGCAGGAAGAAAACATTTTCTCTTATTTACAATGTCCAAATATGTTCAATACCATGTTCTTTTCAAGGCACTTGATGAGGCACCTCTATTGAAAGTATTATCAAAGAATTCTCAAGTTTCTATATAAAGTTATGGTAGAAAACTATGCGTCCAAAATCACCTCCATACACTCCAAGATTCCCTACACCTCACACAAGTAAGAAACAACTGGAAAAATGTACGTAATGGGTACAAAACACTTCTTAACACATATCGAAAGCCATAGCCATGCTCATGAACGTAAGAGGAATTGAAAAAGGTGAAAAAGATGGAGTTATGGGACCTCTCTTCTCCAAGTTGGTTTATTCATAGAAAACAACAAAAAGTCTCTACAAAAGAATCACAAGCGACTTATATACATGTACCCACATGAATGTCCATTAATATTTTGGATGGGATTCAAGGTAACTAAGCTTCCTAAGCGTAACCTAGCGAAATCTACATGATAAAATGTGTGTGACTTGAGAACTCTTCAAAATGAAGATGTACAAGGCTTCAGAAATATAGTGTTAATAAGGATTTTAAGATGAAATTTTGGGGCTCCCTTTTTCTCTTCTTTACTATTTCAGCCTTTTTCCCTTGTTTGCCGTTTTATTTATTCTCCTTATGCAACACTCCCTCCCTCCCTGTATATGGTCCTTAACGAGGGAAAAAAATAATACCACCCCCTAAGTATATAAATAAGGGTGAAATGATCTAAATATATCATACTATAGTTAAAAATATTTTGGAAAATTTTCATCATAAACTTTTTTGAAATATAAAAAATTTGGGGAATTTTAGTGGTGAATTCCGTTTGAAATATACAAATCTAGGAGATTTTCTATGAGAAACTTCCTTGAAACTATACCAATATTTATGTATTTTGATTACTTTAACACTTTTCATCTCCCAAAAAGTATATTGAAACACTTGAAATTTGTTCAAAAAGTTTTAAGATGGTTAGTTATTCAATAATTAGGGTGTCTTCATTAAGGATGGTCACCTATCCCAAATGCTTCAATGTAGAGTGGGTGCATTTAACATAGTAGTCTAGGATCAAACAAATCTTGATTGGGGCTTTGCATTGTGATAGATACACAAAAATGCAAACCATGTTTTTATGTCATGTACTTGTATACACGCAACTTTTCATCCTCTTGCTCAAGGCAGTGACCCAAAAGCTAAGCAAACCTTATATGAGATGCATTTACTAATAGATCAAGCTTATATTAAAGCATATTGACTTCATCATCAGACTCCAAATGATCAATTTAATATGTATATATACAATATACACAGAAAACAATATATATGCATATGCAATATATATAACTTATGCTATACACACACATATGTATGTATGTATATATATATATATATATATATATATATACACACACACACATATGTATGTATGTATATATATATATATATATATATATATACACACACACACACACACACATATATATATATATATATATATATATATATATATATATATATATATATATATATATATATATATATATATATATATATATATATATATATATATATATATATATATATATACACGTGTGTGTGTTGTATACATATATTGTATATCTTTGTTGGTATAAATATATCGATATACCAACATGTATGTATATATGTGACCACTGAGTAAGAGAATATATATTTGTTGGAGTATATATAGTATACACATCTATTTATATAGAAGATGTGTTTTTTTGGTGAGGCAACAAAGAAGTAAAATATGTCTCCACCTATTGTGGTGGTGCTTTCTTAAGACATGATTGAAGCTAACATTAGTATGAGGGACATCCCTAATGTGAAGAAGGTTCTCTATCCCTTCTCTATACACCACAATTTTGAGAGTAGGAATAAAATCCCTTTAGCTAGATTTGAAGACCTCCTGATTTTTGTCTTTCTAGATATTCCACAATATGTGGCTTCTCCATATATTACAGAGGGGTATATCCATGCTATTACAACACCCAAGACGGATTTCCATTATACTTATAGATTTTTTCTTCATAAAACTATAATAAATTTGTAGTACCTACTAATACATCTTGGCATGAACAGAGTATATATCTGCTCTATAGTACATATATGCACTAGGAGATATATAAAGTATATGTATAAACACACACACACACACATATATATACATATATATATATATATATATGTGTGTGTGTATATATATATATATATATATATATATATATATATATATATATATATATATATATATATATATATATATATGTATGTATGTATGTGTGTGTGTGTGTGTGCGTGTATACATATACTTCATATATATCCTAGTACAAATATATAGATATGCCAACAATGTTGTCAAGGAAACCTTTGGTGAAGACAAAAGTATAAACTAGAACCCTTTGCAGCATATGATCCCATAAAAGTACAAATCAAGATGCATCTTTATTTGTAGTCTCCAAAATCTAGTAGCATATGTGCTATTGGAACCACGTGTAATTCTCAATGTAAAAAATCTAGATTGGCATGACACTTATAGTTGATGGTTTATGAAGCATAACTGTACATGATTGTTTCAAAAAGGAATGTACAAATTGATCAAAACACCTTTTTACCCTCTCACTCAAGGAAGTGACCCAAAGACACACATGCACATGAGTACACACACACACACACACAAGCCTGTACATTTCTCTCTCTCTCTCTCTCTCTCTCTCTCTCTCTCACACACACACACACACACGTATATAGACATGCATGCACATTCTAGTTGCTATGAGGCTTGAGCACACAATATCCTAAAGTAGACAACATTGGCATACCTGCACATATACATACCTGCCCACATCTGCACACACCTCACATACATATCAATCAAAGCATATGCATGCATGTGCCTATACATACTTTTCCATACTTATACATACATGGAATACATATCAATCAAAGCATGACACAGTTGCCCGTACCTATCCACACATGCATATACATACCTCTCTCAATGTATTTTGGCATGACATACCTATCTTGATTTATTTTAGCATATACATACCTAGGTCTTGCACACACTTTCACATACACACATCCACATACATACTTCTATGCACATCTAGAAACAACATTAGATTACCAGTTTTTGTTTATTAGAGATAGGTACCAAATTCCAATATGTTCTATGTGCAAGTCTTGAACCACTCTGAAAGGATTTTTCAATGTACAAACATGCATACACACATATAAGCATGAATACACACACACACACGTGCACACACACACACACATACATACATACATACATACATACATACATACATACATACATACATACATACATACATACATACATATATATATATATATATATATATATATATATATATATATATATATATATATATATATATATATATATATATATATATATATATTATATTCATACAAAGAGAATATATACATGCAAGCATGATACATACATCCAAACATACACATATACATACATACATGCAAGAATACAAGCATACACACATACAAGGATCACACATGCACACATATATACATACAAAGATACATATTACATACATACATGCAAGAATACAGGAATACAAACATACACACATGTAAGCATCACAAATGCACACATATATACATACACACATACATATTACATACATATATGTATACAAACATACACATACATGCAGACATAGATCATACATGCAAGCATGGCACATGCATGAATGCATGCATACATACATAGATATATATAAATAGGCATGAAAATTCAACACTCGGAGCCATTGAGTCTCATCATTTTAGAGATTTAATAGTTATGTCTCAAAGAAACAAAAGTGCAAAAAAACATAAGTTTTATATAAAAAGCAAAAATAGGCAAAGATTGAATTCCTTGATATATTTCAAGCCTACCAAAACAATAAGAAACATTAGTATAAATCATACTTCATCATAATATTCAAAACTTAATCAAAGAAAATAGATGGTTTTTTTGTAATCAATCGATTTGAAAACTATTAGAAGACCCAACATCCTCCTTGCGTTTTCTCTCATTTGATTCTACACATTCATTTCTTCGTTGGCATTGACTTTTCTATATGGATTAAGCTTCTTCGAATGGGAAATTCTCAAGGTCACTCTTAGAGACAAAAAATCTAAGACACAAATCCAAGTTTTTATTCAATCTATTCCTCTTAGAATTTCTTTTGAAAAATAAGCTACTCCATATACATTCATCTTCAATGGAACCAAGAATCATTGTTAGACATAAATTTTCCACTTTAAAATACTGTGACACAGATTCCTTCAAGAGTGTAGATATATCGAGCATTTTCCATCGCTTTGTCATTGCACTTGGCCTTTGTGGATCTTTGATAAAATCAAATTGCTCCCGCATCATTTGTCCAAATATCCTAGATTGGTTTTTTTAGAAGAATTGGATTTATAATTCCTTTTAGAATGTAGTTTCCAAAATATGCATTCTTTCCAAAATGATCAAAAATATTTGGACCATGATTTTAAAGTCATTTGTCATTAAGCTCTTATGTTTTTCATGATTCCGATACAAAGGATGAACTATGGCCATTATTTCTAAGAGCTGGTCTTGAGGAAATCTATCTCTGATCTGGAAAGTCAATTTATTACATATGTATCTTAAGCCTTGTTTTACACTATCCACTATGATCTCGAAAGCCTTCCAAAAAACTATTTTCTACTTCAAATTCTAGCAAACACTCCTAATCTATAAATTCTTTGCGAGTCAATACTTGAGGTCTCAAAGTACAAAGTTTCTAATTGCAAACAAGTCATTTTTCTTTCTATTGCATATTCCATTACATAATTATCTCTTGATTGAGAAATGTTTATCAAATTATTCATCTCTCTCAACCAGTAACATTCGTCCAAGATATATGAGTGTATGTATGTATGTATCCTATAAGTAATATATATATATATATGTATATGTGTGTGTGTATGTATGTATGTATCCTATAAGTAATATATATATATATATATATATATATATATATATATATATATATATATATATATATATATATATATATATATATATATATATATATATATATTTATATTTATATTTATATATATATATATTTATATATATATATATATATATATATATATATATATATATATATATATATATATATATATATATATATATATATATAATGTGTGTTTGTTCATGTGTGTGTATATTGTATATGTATTGTATATATGTACTATATATATACATACAGAGACTATAGTCCACACACATATATGTAAACATATATTCCAACATGTATACATATACATATACATATAAATATACATATACATATAGATATACACATATATATATATATATATATATATACATATACATATACATATAGAGCGTGGATTGCAAGATGCAAGGCGTTAAGGCCTTTTTTATCTCCCAAAGAACATTGATACTAATCTTTCTTCTTCTCTTTTGTTTTTTGTTTCTCAACCTCTCTTGCTTTAAGGATGTGGTAGGTCTTCCCCTTCCTCTACGATTTCATTGCACTTTGGTCCTCTTGCCATTGAACTTCAAATACTTTGCATGGATTCTTCTTCAAAATAATTATTTGGACTCATAATAATGCTTTGATAATTAGTATCTCAACTTCGCTTCTATTATCATTATTCTCCCTAGATGGTTGTGATTGTTTAGACTTGTGAGAGGTTATCTTAGCTAGTAATCACACATCCTACAACCACACTCAAGTGGTGGCTTGATCAACCAAGTAAAATTGACAAACCCAAGAGTTAACGTAACCATGTGCATAAAATCATGTGCAAATATGTGATGTTTAATGCATCGTGTGGGAAACTAAACATTTACTAAGTGTGAATCACATCACACAACCATCTTCTACACTTAGATATAGACCACCACATTTGTAATAGCAATAGACACACAAACAAAGAATTTTCCAAGCTCAATTGTCCAAATATGTTGATTATCAAGTTCTTTTCCAGGCTCTTGATGAGATGTTTCTATTGGTAGTCTAGAAGAATTTAGGGTTTCTTATGTAAAGTTATGGACAAAAACCTACATTTTGTGAATCCCTACCTACACTTTCAGATTCCTCAGACCTCATACAAGCAAGAAAATAGTGAAAAATATGGGGAATGGGTAGAACACATATTCCAAGCCATAAGCATGTACACATGCGCAAGAGAAAGGAGAAAAGAGGTCAAGAAGATGAAGTGATGGGAGTTATCGTCTCCAAGCTAGTCTATCCATAAAAATGGAAAAAGGTCTTTAGAAAAGAGTCGCAAGCGACTTATACACATGTGTCCACATGCATGTCGACTAACACTTTTGAAGTGCATTAAAAATAAATAATCCTCCTAAGATTTAGTTGACTAAACATACATTCTAGGGAGTGTAACACTTGAGGACTCTTCAAAGTTCACATGTATAGGACTTTAGAAATATATCTCCTCAAAGTGTGAATAAGGACTTGAAAATCAGATTTTGAGACTCCTTTCTATCTTTTACACTACTTCAGTCATTGTCTGTGCTTTTCCTTTTTTTATTCTCCTTGATGTAACACTCTTCCCCCTCATAGTATCTATCATCCCTCACAAAGATTCATTCAATATTGCCTAAGTGCTCATTTGTGGGTTAAGAATACTTGTTTTTTGAGTTATAATTATTATTGGAGTACTCTATAGAAAGGATTGTTTTCATTGTTCTCTAGTCCTCAGATAGCTCCCCTTTGTAGATTTCAAGTCTTCATCTTCTATGGTCTGATCTTTTATTTTTGACTACCCTTTCTTCTCCCTAAATATTTTCTTCCCTCGTATATCATTGAGCCTTGCATGCACTCCTATAGGGATTGGGACCTTTGGGACATCTTTACTTTATTAGTAGGTTTTGCATGTATAGCTTTAGTGATGAGGGGCTATTCTTTTCTTTTTATGTCTTCTCTATGGACATTGGTGTTATGACCTCGACAAGTCTCTCCTCTTGAACCATGCCCTGTAATAAAGTAAGTTTATGATCTAAGGATCCGACTAGTTCAGACAGATTTGAAATCTGACATCGTTTGGTCACCCGTGTGTATGACCAAAGATCTCGAGTCTAGACTTACTAGGAGGTCATGTGCTCTTATAAACAAATGATCCACTTAGCTTAGTGGTTAAGTATCAAGGGTGTAGATGGGGTACATGGGGAGAGTATTTTGCCCAAAGAGATCTAGAGCCTTCTAGAAGCATCCGCTTGAGTTAACTCAAGTTGACTGGGACACTTGGTGCATATGCAGTTACATGGCTGACACATGCATGGTTAGTATCCACCTGCCCACGAAGGAAGTCCCTTGGAGAGAGCTATATATAGAGGCCTATGGTTGGGAGGAGAATCATCTCTCTAGCACGTGGTGGTCGTAATTTGTAGTTCTTTTGCATCTTATACTCAAGTGGATGCTTCTAGAAGGCTCTAAATCTCTTTGGGCAAAATAATCTCCCCATGTATCCAATGGGGATTGAACCCAAGACCTCCTCCTCACACCCTTGAGACTTAACAGCTAAGCAAAGTGGATCATTTGTTTACAAGAGCACATGACCTCCTAGTAAGTCTAGACTCGAGAATGAGACAAGAACTCAAGTCAGATCTCATCTTCAAAAAGACTTTAGATTCTTGTTCAAAAAATCCTATAAAGAATGCCTTCTCAAATTTTGTAGATAGGACATTGGAAAAATTATTATTCTAGAGAGATATGCCATTAGTGTGGCTTTGCTAGGAGTGATAGATAGACTTTTTAGAAGAGATTCAACTCCTTCATTTATTTTAGTGAAATTAAGATCTATATATACACTTGAATGTACGTCAATCCAATGTTTGATTAGGCATATCATAAAATGTTTGGTTGCTAAATAGCCATGTGGAGGATTCCATACTAACCAAAAATTGAGCTAGTGTTTATTGATTTTGTAAGACAATAGTTACACAATATAACACAGGAGCAGTAGTAGAGAAGATAACAGATATAGGAGAATCTCAACAATTTTCTACTAACAGCAAGTACAAAGATGATGGCATTGTCCACCCGTGCGCTCTCAAGGTAGAGCTTAAATGGTGATGTAGACAACTCTAGATAGGGAGATACAAGGTAGAGGTATGCTGGCTCAACGTGATGTCTCAGGTAGTGCAGAACTCATGTATATATAGGATCATGGGTGGCCTTCTGTGGACGGCTATACATGGGTAGTCGAGCGTGGGCGGCCACTGCCCGCGTAATTGTCATACACGGCTTAGACTGGTTGAACCGGCCTAACAAATATAAATGATTTCTGACTCCGATAGGGAATAGTCTATGGAATATTCCCTTTACCGTCGCGCCGAGGGTGCTGCCTCCGGACCCCCACCAGGGGGCCCGTTGGCCCCCTGGAACCCTCCAGCCAGGGGGCCCGCTGGCCCCCTTGGACCCCCCAGCCGGGGCTACTCCCCGCTGCCCCAGACCCCCCAACTGGGGACCCTAGTAACTCCCTTTCCTTACAATACCTTACATGATCCAATATGACCATCCAACATGCAAGTTGGGATTCCCATCAATTGGGTAATGCACGCTTGGCTTCTCCTCATAATGGGGGCCTTACAAAATGTGCATACAATCATGAGGGGTAGACATTGATCATATACTAACAGATTTGTCCCTTTCTTTAGGGCTCAAAAAATTCTAACTTGTATTGCGTCCATGGCTTGAGATGAAAACAAGCATTTACTTGTAATACATTAGGAGAATTTATCCAATGTGGAAGCAATGTAGGATTTTCTCGAGTATATTTTTTCCTCAAACTAGATCTACATTGTTAAGCTGCTTTATTGTATAAGTGAATATACTTATTTTCATGGACAAAGGAAACCATCCCGAACCTTAGATTCCATGTGACTTCTATATCTCATGATTGGTTCAGAATTTGGAGAAGCCAATGCTTCCATTGCATCCAAGCATGTCAAAATGCTAAGAGTGACTATCCTCTTGCTTGATTATGATATTGAGACATCATGTGTGGAATTGACGACATCATCAATGAAACATAAGGAGGTTCCTTAATTGACTAGGGCTACAAGGGAAAGGGTCTTCTTAGGCATGATCAACTTGATAGGGGCAAGCCATGTTTCTATGGGTTTTGCTAGAATTATGAGACCCTTTTTTATATCATGGTCTAATTGTATAGTCTCCTTTACAACTAGACTTCCTTGTTTCACTACTCTACAAGGGTAACTACAACTCTCGAGTTTTTTCTCTTGTTCGGACAATTAACTGCAATAAGGCTAAGGTTTCCAAAGTACAAGCATAACTTGTTATCTCTCCCTCTCTATTTTTCCCGTGGAGTTAGAGGCTCAAACCTAGTTAAATTTATTTGTATACAAACCAACATATATGATCTATGTTGTATCATCTCAAGAGTCCAATAAATATGATCCAATAAAGCTACCTAGTTAGTACCAAGATTTTCAAGATGTGCTTTGAGAAGAAGAATGCAGATATCCTTCTAGAGCATAGACCTTATAATTGTGCAATAGAACTTCAAGAGGAAGCAAAACCAACCCATGGACCAATCTTTAGGCTATCCATAAAGTAACTTACAGAATTATTTAAGAATATTGATGAGAATCTAGCCAATGGTTTTATGAGACACTCAAAGTCTCCTACAGGTGCCCCTATTTTGTTTGTAAAAAAAAGGATGGTACTCTCCGAATGTGTGTAGACTATTGTGGGTTGAATAGATTAACTATAAAGAACATATATCCTCTACCACTCATATTAAATCTCTTCAAACACCTTGGGAAAGCAAATTTCTTCACAAAGATTGATCTTCAAGGAGCTTACAAACTTATCACGATAAGAAAACGAGACCATACAACCAAACCATGATATAAGAAAGGGTCCCATAATTCAAGCAACATCCATAGAAACATGTCTTTACACTATCAAGTTGATCATGCCTAAGAAGAACCTTTCCCTTACAACCCTAGACAATTTAGGAGCCTCCTCATGTTTCATCTATGATGTCATCAATTCAAAACATGACCTCTAGATATTAGGTTCAAGAAAGAAGACGGTCGATCTTAGGGTTTTGGCATGTTCTTGACACAATGGAAGCATTAGTTTGTTGGAATTCAGAAATAATCATGAAATATAGAAGTCACATGGAATCTAAGGTTCACAATGGTTTTCTTTGTTCATGACACTTATAGTAAGGGTCTAGTTAGCATCTGGATTTTTCTTTGTGACTTTCTTTATGCACCTATGAGTTTTCCCTTTCATGATTCTAAAAGACATATTGAAGGGATGTAAATTTTGTTCCATGTATTTACTTTTAGTCTTTGCTTCATTCATGAATATCACCACTTCATTGTGGATCTCTTGAGTCAACGTAGCTACCAAGTTTGTCCATTCCTTTTGATCTAGAGTTGATGCATATGGTATTTTTGGGGAACTCAAATATTACATCATCTTTCCTCTATATAGGTGATGAATAAAGGTGTGAAGAAAGAGGATGTACATCTTTTGCTGCCTAATATGCTCCATAGGAATAGGGAATACCTCTAGACCCAAAGTTGCATCATTTGGTACATTGGGATCATTCAAGGCTTCTAGTTGCAAGGTTAGTGCTTATAGCAATTTTTCTTGTTCTTATGATGACTTGATCTATGTCCTCACTACATTGTTCTTTGTACCTTCCAAGTAATTCCTCTAATTTCCTTTTAAGTTCTCTATTTGGAACCTCTTTTAGAAAGGTGATCTTAATTTTTTTTCTTTTGGTCAATATGAGCTTTCTAATCTTCAAATTGTTCTCTTAGAGCATTAAGTTCTAGAGTTTGATAACTAGTCAAAACAAGAGGCTGATTTTATAGCACTACTCATTTCTTTTACTTAGATACGTTGATTCTTCCATATAGTTTGCAACTTGGAATTCCATCAACCGAGATATAGTCATTATGCTCACCTTTTTTGGCTCCACACAAACTTAATTTTCAGCTCTCAATTTTCGATAGTTCAAGCATAATGTGTCATAAATACATTGTGTATTAAATGCCCATTCTTGACTTTTATACTAAGTTTGTAGACTTACTCCTCGAAGTAAAATTGTTTTAGAATCCATTCCTACTAGTTTCTTCTTCGCCTCTTTAGCAACATGCTAAGGATAGTTTTTGATAATATAATAACTTGCCTTATAGCATTTGCAAAACGTTTTTTGTATTGTCTATTTTCTTCTCATCATTTTCTTGTTTCTTGAAACACTTACAAAGTATTTCTTACTAGAGGAAAGACATCTTTGCCCTTGCCCTTCTCACTAGCAACAAAGGTTTGATCTTCAACATTCACAATAGACTTGTTCTAGTGGCATCATGTGCTTTCCAAGCTTGAGAACAAGCTCTAGTACTAGAAGGGAGTCTAAGTTAATGTGCTAGGGTGTGTGATGGTGGTTAATTTTTTTCCCCATCTCTTCTATCATCTACTTCTGGTCTTGTTGGTCGTTGGGTGATAAGGATTTGCAAAAGATGGAAATAATTTGCACAAATTTCAATTTTTGGATGGGTGATCTGAATAGAAGTGGGTTCCAAAGATCAAATGTCAAATGAACTCATATTTGAAGAATTTGGGTGGTTTGGGCATTCTAGATGTGATCCTCTTAGTGGAAAAGCTTGTGGCCAAATGAATGCTCAAATCCTAATGTAATGATGGATCTTCTCAAGCCAAGCTCATCTTGAGAAATAAGAAATCCCTTTCTATTGTATGGATCCCTAAATGGACAAATATGAATCTTATCACGCTCTTATTCTTGCCTTTCCAAGTTGTCCCCAAGGTCTTGGATTTGACCTGATTCCTTCGAAAGCTTGGAGCATGTTCCAATAGTGAAAATTGGGAAGTGGTTTGTTGCTATTAAACAAGACAAATCTATTTGGTTCCCCATTTTCGGTATGAGGCGATTGGAGAACAAAAATTTGTAGAGAGCCAAGAGATGCTAGAAAAAAGGATTCTGCATATGGAAGCACCTTTGAAACCAAGATAGAAGACATTCGATCAGGTTTGAGGACATTGACATGAATCCTAGAATTGAATTTGAAGAGTGGTACCTATTCAAGAACATAATCAATGGTTGGGTTGAATTAAAGACATGCCTCATTCTTCATCACGATCCCCTCATCTAAAGGGTCTCAACTCATAGAATGGAAACAAAATCAAGGTCATTCTGACAACCAAAAGAAATGTAGCCTTCCATCATGCTTTAAACATGAAGTGGTTGCTAGATTGGACCTAGACTAGATGGGACTTCAAATTTAGAGATCTATGGCACCCACTTGTTTCTAGCATGGGATTCCAATCTGTATGCTTTAAATATAAGGTGCTCTTCGTTGGACTCTTCTCAAAGCCATGTGCAACCAAGTAGGCATTCATCTTTTCATACCAAGCATGTGGCGCTTACTCCAAAACTTACAATGCCCTTTTTAGCTTGTGCACTTTGTTTTCATGCTCTTTGTGCACAAAAACATGGGTTGAAGTACATACACTTCCTCATGTAAGTTACCATTCAAAAATGCAGTTTTAATGTGGGACTGATGTACATTCCAACTTCAGCATAACCATTAACAAGATGCATACCCTTATACCTATTTATTGTTGCATCAGACTTATGTTTTAGCCTGCATAACCATTTAGTGCCAATTGTTGGAACATGAAGCTTTCATTGTGCTTGATATGATTTTTTATCCTATGCCCAAGACATCACATGGAGTTGAAGAGAACTCATTTCTTGAGCACTCATGTGCATTCACATATTGTATTAAAATTTTGATCATGTGATCACTTTTTTATGTAATGTCCATAGCATTTATCTTTGTAAAAGGGAATAAAAGCCAAAAACGTCGAGATTGATTCTCAATCAATCAATCAAAAGGTAGATATGACTCCAACTTTCTCTTTTCCTAGATTGTAGGAAAAGATTCCAATCAATCTAAACTAACAAGCCCACTTCTCGAATTTGAATTCATGAAGGAAAGGTCTGGATAGATCCTTAAGAGTCCACTCCAAATCATTTGTACATTAGAGGTATGATGAATAGAAGCAACATACATATACTTTGGTCATCTTTGCATTGTTCCTTCATTTCTCTGCACCTTCTTCCTCAGATTCAATCAACTTGTAGAGATTGATGCTCTCTCAAATGAGCTTCAAATAAAGTGATTAAGCATTCATTGGAAAAGTATCATTGTTTATGTGTACAAAGTTTCAAGTCATTTGGTTTAGTAGATTAAGAGAAATTAGTTTCAGGATCATCTTATACACAACCTTGAAAATTTGATATGACATGTAATCAATGTTAAGGTTATTGCTCCTTCATTGGTTGATATAAATTCGGGTTTCTATGCATTATAGCAAGCCAACCCTATTTATGAAACTCCCGTAAGAGGAATATTTCCATTTCTAACTATGCTAGCTACTGTGAGTGCTTGAAGTCATAACTTCCATCCATATTTAGAAGGTTTTTGTGAGCTAGTCAAGGTACATGTTATCTCTTTTGCATCAACTTGTTCTTGTTGATGTTCCAAAGTAGCTATCAGGTTTTATTGCACTAATCACAAGCCTACAAGGTATAAGTTACATATCAAAGGAGCTAGGGTTGGTCCTATGCGGTTTTGTTGGACCATCTTTACCATCTGACAATTGTACTTTAAAGCATTTCCAACTTCTTTTAGTGGTATTAGAAGAACTTCAAGATGGGAGATGGCTTTCCATCAATGATTAAGAATATTGATAGAGATAGTTATGCTGCTTTGCAAAATAGAATGGATTATTATTTGCAATGAAGGAATCTATATGGGGTTGTATCACTTGATGAAGCAATGCCTATTCCAAGATCGAAAGGAGAATCCACTCAATAGGAAACAGATGATCTCACACTTTGGTCTGCAAGGGATGCTCAAGCAAGGTCATACATACTAAATTCTAGTTTGATTTTCTGTTACCACATATTAGAGGATGCAAGAAATCTCAAGGGACTTGGGATGCCCTAAAGAGTTTCTTTTTTGCTAGTACAAAAGCAAGGAAGAACCATCTCTAGAATGATTTCAACTAGATGAAGAAGTCTCCAAAGCAAACCATCACTGAGTTTAAGAAAAAGGTCAAGGAGGTTACTGATCAATTGGCATCCATTGGAGAGCTGATTGAAGAAGACACCATCATGAGGCAAATTCTCAATGGGATTAGAGGTGATAAGCAATGTCAATCTTTCATAACAACCTATGATCTCATCATGGATGTGCAAATTCTAGACTTCCACATCTTTCTTGGACAAGTTTTGAATCAGGAGGCCAACTATAGCATAAAGGAAGGTAGCTCCTATCATGGTAATTCAACTAGTGCTCAATATACTAATAAGACGTACAAGAAGTTGAAAGGCAAGAATAAGGAAGAGGATGAAGAGGAGACCTCCCAAGCCAACTTTGCAAGCAAGAGCAAGTGGAAAAGAAAGAAGAAAGGACCAAAGTATGACAAAACCAAAGGCCAAAATGTTCAACCTTGTGCCATCTATGATAAGACTAACCACACCGCTCATGACTGTTGGTTCAATGGGATGACCCAAAAAGGAAGTGGAAGAGGTGGATATGGTAGCAATAGAGGCAGAGGTGGACACAACATCAACAATAACAATAGAGCCCATAACTGAAGGGACTACAAAAATTATTTTGAAGATCAACAATCTAAAGACTCATTTCTTTTGATAAATCTAAGCCATAAGGAAGGTAAAGAATATGATCATTTATTTCACATAGATTAAGGATGTTCAAATGATGTTGCAGGCAAATAGCTCTCTTATCTGATTTAGAAAGTCCAAAGCATCAACATGAAGTACAAACAAGGGATGAAAAAAAGCATAGTGTTGAGAAGATTGATATTTGGGTTCCAATGGTAGGAAAAATATTCTAAGCAAGGTATTCTATGTTCCCACTATTCAAAAAACCTATAAGTATAGGCCAAATAGTTGAGAAAGGCTTACAAGTTAGGTTCACCCAACATGGAGATTTTGTGGAAGATCCATGTCAAGGCTTCAAGAAGATAGCCAAAGGTGAGAAACATGGTAGGCTATTTACTTTTGAAGTGGAGAAACCAAAAACATAGCTCTATTCAAATTCGGGTCAAAGTGTTCTAGGACTAACAAACATATCAAATCAACACATGGTCAAGAGATGTGATACATGTCAGATTGGGAAGGCATAAAGACAACCATTCAACCATAAAGGCTACATCCACAACAACCTTTTGGACCTAGTACATGCACATGTATAAGCACCAAAGTAAGAACCTTCATTGGCAAGATCAAGGTATTATGTCTCATTTATTGATGACCATAGTAGATGGTCTATTCTATACTTTATCAAGAATAATAATGAAGTGTTTGATTGCTTCAAAAAGGTAAGCTAGATCAAAGGGCAACAAAGGTAGTATTTATTGAATATGATTCAATATAGATGGGTTGCAGGTTCTACAATCCTTCAACCAAGCCATTCACTACAAGTAGGCATGTTTTGTTTGAAGAAAACAAGTCTTGTTATGATGAAGACAAACAAAAGGTAACTTTACCATATGATCTTGATTCTGATTTCCATCCGCTAGGAAGCAAGCATGATACACAGTTCCAAGATCCAAGAAGTGATATGAATGATGAACAATATGCAAGGGAAAAGGATGGCAAGCTATGGAATTCAATAGTCAAAGCAAAGATGCTAGAGTTTGGAGAATGCTCCAAGCAAGCACATAGAAGGTCAACAAGGGAGAAGAGACAACTAGAAAGGTAGATATATGAATCCACATTTGTTACAAAAGCATTCAATATATTTGGGAAATGACTCAATTTCAGAAGAGCCCCCAACCTATGAAGAGGCGAATGGAAAATCTAATTAGGAAAAGGCAATGAAAGAAGAAATAGATGCATTGAAGGAGATGGACACTTAAGATTTGGTTCCCGCAATCATAAGGTAATTGGTTATAGATGGGTATATAAACTAAAAAGGAACTCAGATGGATCGATTTGCATGTACAAGGCAAGATTAGTTTCCAAAGGATGCTCATAGGGTCATGGTATAAGCTATGAGGAAAGATTCTCACCAATTGCAAAGATGATTACATTCACAACATTGATAAGTGTAGCTGGTGCAAGAAATCAGAGACCCCTCAAATTTGATGTGAAAAAATCATTTCTAAATGGTTGGATAAGTGAAGAGGTATAGATGTCAAAACCTCCAAGTTTTGAAAACTCTAATCATAAATCTTATGTTTTTAGACTTAAAAAAGCATTGTATGGATTGAAACAAGCTCCAAGAGCTTGGAATTACGTATTGGTTACATACCTTCAAGATCAAGGGTTCATACCTAGCAACTCAAATCCTTCTCTATTTATCAACATGGATCACAATGAGGTTATATATCTATGTTTCTATTGTGATAATTGATGACTTGAATGGCATTCAAAGGATCAAACACACATGCAAGAGGATTTCAAATAATGAATTACGTGAGCTCACATATTTCCTAGGTATGCAAGTGATTTATATAGATGAAGGGATGTATCTAACTCGGAGGACATAAATTCAACATCTACTTCACCAATTCAAAATGGAGAACACCACGCTTGCAGGTACACCTTTGAAATTGAACCATAAACTAAGTGTTTATGAAGGTGAGCAACTTAATGATCCTAAAGTTTATCAAAGTCGAGTTGAGGAAGCTTGATATATGCTACTCACATAAGACTAGACATATCCTATAGTGTGGGCGTGCTTAGTCTTTTCATGCACTCACCTAGAAGACTACACATGGATGCTCCAAAGAGAGTACTTAAGTATCTCAAAGGGACACTTAATGAAGGTATCTTCTATCCTTACTCTTCACATTTGGATATCAAAATATATTTAGATGTAGATTGGGAAGGGGTAAAAGGATGATAGAAGAAGTACCTATGGATACTTAGCATTTGCAAGTTCAGAATTGGTATCTTAGAGTTCTAGAAAGTTCCCAACAACTTCTTTATCTTTAATTGAAGAAAAATATAGAGGAGTAACTATTACCACTCAAGGATAAATATGGCACAAGGAGTTCTACTAAGATTTGGGACTTCAAATAGTAGATATGATGACAAAGGCACTTGAAGGGATAGAGCTATGCAGATTCAAATCTATGGTAGGTATTCATCCTATTAGAGAAAAAATTCTCAAGGATACTCTAGCTTGAGGGGGTGCTCTTGGAACATCAAGCTTTCATTATGCTTGAGATGGGTTTTTATCCTATCTCTAAGACATCACATGGATGTTGAAGAGATTTCATTTCTTGAGCACTCATGTGCATTCACATATTGTATTAAAAGTTTGACCATGTGATCACTTTTTCATGTAACTTGGAGAGAATTTATCTTTGTAAAAGGGAAGAGTAAAAGGCCTAAAAGCAAGGATTTTGTAGTGGTTGAGATTGATTCTAAATCAATCAATTAAAATGTAGATGTAACCCCAACTTTCTCTTTTCCTAGATTGTAGGAAAGATTCCAATCAATCTAAACTACCAATCCTGCCTCTATTCAAATTTCAATTCATGAAGAAAAGGCATGGATAGATCCTTTAGAGCCTATGTAATGACTCCAAATCATTTCTACATTAGAGAGTTGATGAATAGAAACAATATACATATACTTTGGTTATCTTTGGATTGCTCCTTCATTTCTTTGCACCTTCTTCCTCATATTCACTCAACTTGTGGATGCTCCTTCTCTCTTTACAGACTTCCAAATAAAGTAAATAAACATTCGTTGGAAAGGTATAACTATCACTCTTATGACAAAGAAGGTTCAACTCATTAGGTTTAGTAGATTTAGATAAAACTTAGTTTTATAGTCTCAGGGTCGTCTTGTGCACAACCATGAAAAATTGAGATGACATCCAATCAATGTTAAGGTTATTTCTCCTTCATTGGTTGATACAAATTAGGGATTTTATGCATTATAGCAAGCCAAATCTATGTATGAAACTCCCTTAAGAGAAATATTTCCAATTTTAAGTGTGTTGGTTTCTCTAAGTGTTTGAAGTCATAACCTCCATCCATATTTAGAAGGCTTTTATGAGCTAGTGAAGGTGCGAGTTATCTATTTTGAATCAGCTTGTTCTTGTTGATGTTCCACACATGTACATATATACATGAAAAATGTATGCAGAGAAATGTATACATATGTACATATACATACAAACATATACACATATGTACATACAAACATGCTCATTTGTACAAACACACATATATAAACATATATAATCTCTCTCCTCCTCCACCTCTCATCCCCTTCTCTATCTCCTTTACTGAAGGTGCATTATCAAATGAACGGCTCAGTAGAATTGATATCTACTCCATAAACCATTTATAGCTCCATATGTCACCATAATTCGCCCCTAAAGAATTGTTCACATAGTTTTCATTAGAGCTAAAATGAAACTCATAAACCAAATAAGACTAGGAAAATTGAATTTTTTATAGTAATTTTGTTATTGGTACTTAATCCATGGAAGGAAAATCCTTTTCTGATGGGAGATACAAAGCTCTCCTATGTGTTTGAGAAAAATTATAGCACAAAAATTTATGATAAAACCATTTGGGTTTATATTGCATCTCAATCCCAAGTCCCCTGTACAAGAGGCATCTTGAAGGGATTCTTGTAAGAAGAAAAACATCAAAAATTTAAAAATTATTTATGTTTGCAATATATAAACAAGAATACAAATAAACAAGAAAAGCATTAAGCAAGAGATTACAAAGCATTGAGAAAGTTAGAAGAGCTTGCGAGATGCTTGTGTTCATTGTGGATTGTAGATCCATAGAATAAATGAATGTCCTTTGAGATAGAACTACATTAAGGACAAGCAGAATCTAGAAAAAGCTAATGTAATGGGGAACAAAGAATCTTTGGGAGCCTAGAGCATGTAAGAAGATCATCCTCTTGATGCTGAGAAAGGGAAGGAAACACAAGTCATGGACATGAACCCAGAAGGCTTCAAAGAAGTGAGTCAAAGAAGGAGAAGGAGCTCTAAGGGTATTATTGAGAAGAGTTCATCTTGCATGGCTCTGGAAACAAACATTTTTTGCATCTTAGCGAAGGAGTTAAATGACTTGGAAAACGACAAACAAAAGGGTTGTGTAAGGATTTCAAGTAGTTGTCCTTAATCTTGATGAATCTTGTAAAATCCTTTTTAAAAAATCTATGTAGGTTCATTTAAAAGGTATCTCACACAAATATATTATTGATGGAAGAGAGGAATTTCATGTGAAAAGCATGAAAAGTAATATGCCTCAAAGTTTTTGCTCATTGTGCCTTTGCCAATATTGAATTTTTCCCTCTTGTTCTTTGACATATATAATGTGTGTTTATGATGTTCTGCACTTGTTTACTGTACTCTCCACAGCATACCTGCTACTCTCTTCCCGATAATTCTAGATGCTCTTGTCATGGAGTGATGGAGAGTGTTAATCTCCAAAAGAACAAGTTACTCTTGTATTTAGAGCACCTCTATAACAAGAATAACTCAAACCTTCACCAATTTTAGAAGATCAATACTCAATTGTCAAGTTCTTGAACAAACTGTGAAGAAGGAGATTACATAGAAAGTCTGCTGCACATAATTCACTCATTGCCTTATCAAATATGTAAAGTTTTTTATAAAACTTTGTACGAGGTGTTGCCTATAGATTGTGCACCTTCTCCAAGTTGAATCACTCCAAAAGATTTAGTAAATCTTGAGAAATAACTTCAACAAGTCACCTATGTCTAAAACTGTTCTTCTAAGAAGTCGATTTAGACACCTATGACTTTAAACCTTTGGTTCTCCCAATCTAGAACTGGTTTCTACAAATGCTTTTAGCCACAAGTAGCTTACCTTCCAACTTAAAGATTAAGTACTTGCTTGCTCAAAACTTTAAACTGTGGAAGGAGAATTGATCAAAACATTCGTATCGAATTTTGCACCTCCTGTAACTTCACTTCTTCTCATTTACATATGCAAATGTTCCTACACTCAATTCTCTCAGCCTGATCACGATTGAAAGCTGAAAATTTGTACAGAAGTCGATTACCTATAGACTTAGACTTGTACAAAAGCATTTCACAAAAGATCTAACACAGAAGGAGAAAACTCAGAAATATCGGGTGCAACATTTTCTTCATTTCTGAGAAAAAGTACAACTGAGTGATGAGAGAGTCTTCACTCACTTCTAAGATGTCTAATGACACATACAACTTCTGATTACTCTATTCTCATGCTCTCTCATACTTTCCCCGACATTTTTCAAAGTATATATAGACAAAAATTTACAAGCTTATGACTACTCAAAGATATAAGTGAACTATCTCTGAAATAATGTACATATGTGTACACATCTTCCTCTTCTGAATGTATTCTTCTTCCATGCTTCACAACTTGAATCTTTCCTTCAAACCTTGACTTCAACTCTTCATCAAAACATCAATTGTTGATTGTCTTGCACCAACAGCTCCCCCTCAATCATCAATTGAGGTTTTCTCTATCTTCTTTATGCCTGCCATGTCTTTGAATTTCTGTAGCTTTGGTCCATCCAAGCTTTTGGTAAGCATATCAGTTATTTGATCTTTTGTTGAAGTATGTATGACTTCAATCTCTTTATCCATCACCTTCTCTCTCAGAAAGTGATATTGAATCTCAATGTGTTTAGTCCTTGCATGAAACACAGGATTAGCAGCTAAATACAATGAACTCATGTTATCTCCATAAATGATAGGTATACTCTGTATGATGTCAAAACTCTTCATGAGAGTCTTAAGCCATATCACTTCCTTTGCAGCTTCAACCATACCTTTGTACTCAGCTTCTGTAGATGATAAAGCAACTGTGTGTTGCTTCTTTGAACACCAAGAGATTAACTTATCTCCCACATAACACAAGTATCCATATGTTGATCTTCTATCATCAGGATTACCTGCCCAATCTGCATCACTATATATTTTGATGTTTGTATCTGATGTAAAACCATAATACAAACCCTCTTTGAGTGTACCCTTAATGTACCTCAACAGTCTTTGACCTGCAATCTAATGTTCTTTCCTAGGACAATGCATGAATTGAGACAAAACTCCAACTGCATATGATAAATCAGGCCTAGTTAATGTAGCATAGATAAGACTACCAACCAAACTCTGATATAGCTTTATATCCTTGAATTCTTCTCCACCATATCTGCTTAATTTGTGATTCACCTCCATTGGAGTAGGTGCTACCCTGCAATCATTGATTTTAAACTTGATTAGCAAGTTTCTCAAATACCTTTCTTGAGTCACATACACTCCATGTTGAGTGTATGAAATCTCCATGCCCAAGAAATATGACAAATCTCCCAAGTCACTGATTTTGAACTCTTCCTCCATTTGCCTCTTTAGGCTTTGAATTCCTTTCTCATCTGTACCTGTAAGAATTATATCATCAACATATATGCACATGTAAATGAACCCATCATCACTTGCTTTAACAAGCAAGCTACTATCTGACTTAGATACTTGAAATCCAAGTTCTTTCAAGAACTTCACAAGTCTATAATTTCATGCCCTTGGGGCCTGCTTCAAACCATACAAAGCTCTCTTGAGCTTGCATACATGATCTGGATACCTTCCATCTCTGAATCCTTGAGGTTGCTCCATGAAAACATCATCTGAAATGTAACCATTTAAAAAAGCATTCTTCACATCTAATTGACATAATTTCCAACCTTTACATGCAGCAATGGCTATGAGTGTCCTGATGGTTGTCATCTTTGCCACAGGACTATAGGTCTCATCATAATCAATACCATATGTTTGAGCAAACCCTTTCACAACAAGTCTAGCTTTATACCTAGACACACTTCCATCTGCAAACCTCTTAGTTTTGTAGACCCATTTGCATCCAATAATCTTCTGACTATTTGGTTTAGGAACCAAATCCCATGTCTGATTCTCCATTAATGCATCATATTCTTCCTGCATAGCTTTCTCCCAATTTTCCTTACCTTTTGCCTCTTCATATGTGGAAGGATCTTCATCTGCCTTTATCATGTAAGCATAATCTTTGGTAGCCAAAAAAGAAGTGTCATAGCTATACCTTGTAGGTTGCCACTTGTGTCTTGATGACCTTCTGAGTTCTCCACTCCTTGAGGTTTCTGGTTCTTCACACTCAGGATCAAATCTTGGCATTTCTTCAACTTCAACCTACACTTCATTATTCTCCTCTTCATCAAATATCTGAACCTTTGATTTACCTTTCTTTTGACTCACAACTTCTTCATTACCTGTATTAATATTGATCGTACCTGCATACCAAGTACCTTGCTCATCAAATGTAACATCTTTTGATACAAGAAAGTGTTTTGTGGATGGACTCCACAACCTATATCCCATCTGCTTATCATCATAACCAATGAATACATACTTTTCAGCTTTAGGTTCTAACTTGTGTCTTAATTGTGATGGCACATATGCATATGCCAAACATCCAAATACTTTGCAATGATCCAAGGTAGGTCTCTTACCCCACCATGCCTCATATGGTGTCATACCCTGCAAAGCTTTACATGGTAACCCATTGACCAAATAAGTAGCTGTATTTACAGCCTCAGCCCACAAATAATTTGGGCAATTTTTCTCCTTCATCATTGACCTTGCAAACTCAACAAGAGTTCTATTTCTTCTCTCTGCTACACCATTTTGTTGAGGAGAGTACCTGCAAGTAATTTCCCTTTTTATACATGCATTCCACAAGTAATCACTGAACTCATTAGAAAAATACTCTCCCCCTCCATCTGACCTTAGTCTCTTCAATTTATGACCTGTAATTCTTTCTGCATACACATGATAATGTTTGAATGTATTGAATACCTTTGACTTATCTTTGTTCACATAGATAGTGATCCATCTGGTAGCATCATCAACATAAATCACATAGTACCTTGAACCATTTATACTGAAATCCTTTGATGGTCCCCACACATCTGTGTGTACCAACTCAAGCTTCTTTGAATACATAAAACCATGCTTGGAATAAGATTGCTTATGAGCCTTACCTAATTGACATGCCTCACATCTGTATGTCATATGTTGACCTGCAACATTAGGCAATCCAAGCACTGAACCATTGTTAATCATATCTTTGATACCTCTTTCATTGAAGTGTCCAAGCCTCTTGTGCCAAAGATCTAACTCAGAGATCTTATGTCCTCCATAAGTGAACAAGGCATGACCAACATTACATTAAATCTTCAATGTGAACAACCTTCCTTCTTTCTTCCTTGAAACAATTCGTTTATACCCATTGCTAGGGTCTTCCACAAACACTCCTTCATTAGTGAATCTAACTTCATAACCTTTTTCAATAATTTGTCCTACACTTATCAAATTCTTAGGAATTGTAGGAACATACAAGACCTTACTCAAGAGAGTACTTCCATCCTTGGCCTTGACTGATCCAATTGACTTCACATTGTGCTTTGTATTGTCACCTGTTTGAACAACATGATTAGATACCTTATTTTCCAAATCAGTCATCAATGCTATGTTACCACTCAGGTGATTGCTACACCCTGAATCAATGTAGAAGACTCTTTGGTCTTCACTTTGCCTTTCACAAGTTTCATTCATTATCAATGTTGAATCCTCCTTCTGATCTGAAGCATAATTGTAGTAGGTATTATTGTATTGTTGACTTTGGAATCCTTTACCTACATTTCTTCCAAAGTAACCCCTACTACCTCTTCCTCTGAAGTTACCTCTTTGATTTCTGCCACCTCTTCCTCTTGAATTAAAGTTCTGATTATATCCACCATTACTCTGAGTATTATGCCAACAATCATTAGCTAAGTGATTTGTCTTACCACAAATCCAACAAGCTTTGACTCCATCTTTATTATTCCTGCCTCTTCCTCTACCTTTGCCACCTCCTCTTCCTCTTAGGAAGTTGGCTTGACTAGTTATGCCTTCATCTTCATTTGCTTGTTGCTTCCCTTTGCTATTTTTCTTCTTATCCTTTGAGTACATTGCATGACCTATACTTTTGTCACCTTCACCTTTGACATCCTGCTCAAAGGTTAACATATGTTCTAGCAACTGATTTAAGTCAGGAGTAAAATGATCAAGTGATAATTCAGTAGACAAAATGAATGGCTTCCATTTGTCATCACCTCTCAAACCTGTGAGGATTTTCCTTACCAATTTATCCTCCTCAATGTCTTCATCAACAGCTCCTAATGCATCTGCAATGTCCTTCATTCTGGTTACATAATCTGAGATGGATTGAGAGGCCTTCTTCTTGAATGTGGTAAATTCTGCCCACAAGGATGCCTTCCTACACTTTGTGGTATTTTGGAAATGCTCCTCCAAAGCATTCCATATATCACTTGCACTTTCAAGGCCTCTAATGTGAGGTAGCAAGTAATCATTGACTGCCATATAGATAATGCTCCTAGCTTGAGCATCTCTCTTCATCCAATTCTTCAAATATGATAATTCCTCCCTAGTTGGAACACTAGGATCTCTGAATTGATGCTTTTCTTCTTCACTTGTAATATAACCTATCAAGTCTTTGCTCATTAGATGAGCTTCCATCCTCATTGACCATGCTGGATAGTTCTCTCTATCCAATTTCTCTATTTGAAGAGAATCTCCCATCCTTTCTTCTCCTGTGTATTGAAATCTTTAAACTTTATGAATAATAGATGTACCTTTACTTCAAATAATACTCCTTCTGACTTCCTTGATGTCGTATAACCTTCTTCTCAAGCTTTATCCTCAAGCTTTCACCTTTTGAACCTTCAGATGTTGAATTCTTTGCACCTACACTAGTCGAGGTCTTCCTTCCTTCAATTTTGATGCTTCCTGCTCTGATACCACTGATGGAGAGTGTTAACCTCCAAATTACTCTTGGATTTAGAGCACCTCTATAACAAGAATAACTCAACCCTTCACCAATTTTAGAAGATCAATACTCAATTTTCAAGTTCTTGAACAAACTGTGAAGAAGGAGATTACACAGAAAGTCTACTGCACATAATTCACTCATTGCCTTATCAAATATGTAAATTTTTTGATAAAAATTTGTACAAGGTGTTGCCTATAGATTGTGCACCTTCTCCAAGTTGAATCACTCCAAAAGATTCAGTAAATCTTGAGAAATAACTTCAACAAGTCACCTATGTCTAAAACTGTTCTTTTGAGAAGTCGGTTTAGACACCTATGACTTTAAACCTTTGGTTCTCTCAATCTAGAACCCGTTTCTACAAATGCTTTTAGCCACAAGTAGATTACCTTCCAAATTAAAGATTAAGTACTTGCTTGCTCAAAACTTTAAACTGTGGAAGGAGAATTAATCAAAACATTCGTATCAAATTTTGCGCCTCCTGTGACTTCACTTCTTCTCATTTACATATGCAAATGTTCCTACACTCAATTCTCTCAGCCTGATCACAATTGAAAGCTGAAAATTTGTACAAAAGTCGATTACCTATAGACTTAGACTTGTACAAAAGCATTTCACAAAAGATCTAACACAGAAGGAGAAAACTCAGAAATATCGGGCACAACATTTTCTTCATTTGTGAGAAAAAGTACAACTGAGTGATGAGAGAGTCTTCACTCACTTCTAAGATGTCTAATGACACATACAACTTCTGATTACTCTATTCTCATGCTCTCTCATACTTGCCCCGACATTTTCCAAAGTATATATAGACAAAAATTTACAAGCTTATGACTACTCAAAGATATAAGTGAACTATCTCTGAAATAATGTACATATGTGTACACATCTTCCTCTTCTGAATGTATTCTTCTTCCATGCTTCACAACTTGAATCTTTCCTTCAAACCTTGACTTCAACTCTTCATCAAAACATCAATTGTTGATTGTCTTGCACCAACATGGAGAACCTCAATGGAAATGCTTTCAGTTAACTTTCATCGAGCCAAACTCTATGTGATAAGTTCCATATCAATATTGCAATCAATTATGAGTATACAAGAACAAGAAAGGTATTTCGAAGAGCTCTATAATCTTATGAAATTGATGGATTCCACAAAGAAGGAAAAAAAGCATATTGATATAAGGATAGATGGATATGTTTATCCAATTGATCCACAAAGTGGAAGGTATCCAGCTTTTCATAACCTTCATGATCTTATTAGATTTTTAGGAGAAGGTGATGATGGTTTACATGGATATTGTCAAAGGCTCTCAGAGTTTTCAAAGAAATACATAAGCTATTTGGAAAATGTACTACATCATAGAGACTTACATCAGAGGGATCTAGAAAAAAAAAATTCACATTTGTCTTTTCAATTAGAAGCTTTTAAAGAAATGAAAGAAAATCCTATAGGATTGAGAATGCGTTCAAAATGAGCAAAGCCTTTTTTAAATTTGACTCAAAAATCAGTTCAGAAAAAAAGAGAATGAAAATTGTAAGAGATCATGTAGCAAATGTGCTGGTTTTAAACATATTGAAAATCTTTGAGTGCATACATTTTTCTAATGAAGTTATGAGTCAAAATAATGCTTTAAAATTGTTGAAACTAAATGAAAATATATGCTTGAAACGGTTTACTTTTCAAAAATTTATGAAAGAAATGAATTTGTTGCTAGAGCCATCTCAAATTTAGGAGGTTTGTGATGGAGTTGGAGTAAGTAGAAAGGGTTATAGTGCAATTTCAAAAGTTTGGTGTGAATTTCTTAAATTTAATAAAGTAAAATTCTTGGGATTGCCTAGAGCTCATCATCTATGAAAGTTTCCTCTCTACTTGAATAAGAAAATACAATCTATATTTGGCGATTATAAACACATTCATGGCAAGATGCCATATGAGGTAGGAAAACAAACTTTACATTTCACTTACATTGTGTTTAACAATATATGGATATATATTATAAGACTTCAAACATACATGATTTAGTTCTATTATATAAAAGAACGTGAATGTTCTGGCCTTTTGAAGTTTGTAATAAAATTTAATGAAGCTGAAATTAAAAAACATCGAAAGATGGAGAGAATAAGTGTTGCATTGATGAATACAGCTTTGGACTATAGCCTTACAAAACTGGATACTCCATCTCTCAAAGTACAATCAGAAATAGAGTTATGGTGGGTTGGGTGTGCTCAAGTTCCATCTGAGAAGCATAAAACACTTAAGTGGTGGTTCTTATAGATGGACATTCTAAATATTATCCAAAGGCATCATTCAAGAGAATTGTAGAATGTTAACCACTATGAAGCTTTAAAATTGAGTGGCATTTGAGTGGAGACTTAAAGAATCTAAAATGTCTGTTTGTAGTGCCCCAAATTGAAAGTACCCTTGTTTGTAGTGCATGCAAAGTCCAGGAACAAGAGGGTGGACCACTAGAACTAACGCTGGAGAAGCTCCTTCCACACAAAATGCTAATCGACATAACTACTCATCTTATGCCATGATTTGGGATACCATACTTTCAATAGAATTGAGTCATTCATGCATATGTATATTGCATCTAGAGTTAAGGATCATTGACAAGTTGGTTCATCTTCACTTGGATTATGCATATTCCATCAAGCCTTCAGCTCTTGTAGATGAATGCATAAAAATATGTGAAACTCTACTTTCACAAATGGGATTTCATGGTGTTGATGTTCATCTAAGAAAATATCCAAAGCTTTCACAAAATACAGGTGATGTACTATAGGATGTGTCAATGGGAGGTGAAAAAACAAGAAGATTCTTCAACTATAGTGATGGAAAACAACTAAATGCAATGTGCAATTTTGGGAAAACATTTTTTGAGGTTACAAACAATGTAAAAAGCAATCCAAAAATAACAAAAAAATGAATGGAGGTGGGGGTGAGACTAAATAAACTTTTGAAGATCATGAGACAACAAGTAACTTCTAATGTCTATGTGATTGAATTCAGAAGGGCAATCACAAAGCTTATAGAATCCATCATAGAGGCTTGGAGTGTCAAAGACATAACTTTTTACTTGGCGAGTTTCAGAGAAATTATTTCCTCCACCATTAGTTTTTGAAATAAACATATCATGATATCAACCTTTATGTTTCTAAAGCATATTCTTCTTCTACATGGTCCATTCTTTGTAGAAAAGGAAGCACTTGCCACATGGAAAAGTTAGGGCATGGAAAAGTCTCATTACCAAGAAAAATAAGATTCTTTAGATGCAAAAGAAAAAGAGGAGAAGTCACAAAAAGTAATCATTTCAAAGAGCTCTTTGATTGGTTCTTTAGAAGACAATTACAAAGGAGCACATGCAAGATATCATCGCTAGATAAACTATATATATCATGTCATTAAGAAAAATCACCATATATCATCTCCTTTTAGGATAGATGGACTAAATACAAAGAAGAATGAGAATTCATTCCAACGTGACACTATAGTACTTGGAATATCTTTAAGTATTCTTCTAGGCCAAAAATGTATATGGATATATATACAATTTTTTAAATCATGGGATTTGTGAAATGAAATGTCATTATTCTACTTTGAGTCTTTTGATTGAGCTTGAATCTGGCAAATCTTCTTTGTATCTCAGGTGCTCTTTCCTTCTATAGCCAAAAATAGTTTGTATGACTGAGACCTCTACAACCAATTCATAGCTTGAATAATAGAGGAAATAACCAGCTCTAGAAGCATTGAGTCCTTGGAGCATAGCCAAATCTCTTGAATGTTGTTGTTATCTCAAGAAGTAACACCTCATATGAATTAAATGGTAGTGAGGAAAAGCCCATATATTTAGATAGGGTCTTCAAAGAGAACAATGCAAAATCAGGGTCCTCATTATATTTCTTATGTACAAAATAGAATAAATCTAGATTTAACTTTGGAAGATAGTGAATAATTGAATGAATATCCAATTTTTCTTTTTCTTTATTCTATAGAGCTTTCATTGTGGCCTTCCCTTTGACAAGATAGTTTTCTTCATCTAATATAGATAAGTATGAAAACAACAAACAATAACCAGAGAGAGAGAGAGAGCACAACAATCTTTGAATGATGATATAACAGTGAGTCTTATATGGAAAAAATACGAAACAAAAATTGTTGAAACATATGTAGGATACAACCAATTCAAGCAAGTAGGCTCATCAGAAAGGATCAGATGGGATCAGAAAGGATCATCATAATTATTACAAAAGTGGTATGTTTGTTATCAACACTAAGCAATATGAGGAATCAGGTATTAGATGAGGATAATAACTCATGAAATTGAGTAATGTAGGACACGATTGATTCAAGCAAATAGGCTCATCAGAAAGTCTCAGATGGCCCTAATCACTTGAATTAGTTGTGTCTACCAGACGATCATTGTCAATACAAATAGAGGTAAACTTGTTCACAATCATTACAAAAGGTAGTATAGTTTCTACCAACACTACATGATGAGGAATGAGGCATTGCACGAGGAAAATAACACATGAAATTGGGTAATGTAGGAGACAACCAACTCAAGCGAATAGGCTCATAAAAAATTCTTAGATGGACCTTATTGCTTGAATCGGTCATGTCTACTAGACGTTTATTGTCAATAGAAATAGAGGTAAATTTTGCTTATATTACATATCAAGCAAGCCAAAAAGCCATAAACAAGGATAATTCTAGGACAGCACCAATACAACCAAGTAGGCTCATCAAAAAGTCTCTGATGTGCCTAATCGCCTGAATCTATTGTGTCTCATAGATGATCTTATTTGCAAGGCAAGTAATCTGGGGCGTACCTTAATCTCGTCTTCTTCCTAAATCAGTTCCTCTGTGTCAATTCTTATTGCTCCTTTGTCCTCATAAACCTCCAAAAATTTAATATTCTTGTCCAAACATGTAAATCCCCATGTCATTTTGCTTTTGCTCAAAATTTTCATCTACAAGTGTTCACTTCTCTGAAACTACTCTTTCATAGTAACTTGAAAGAGCTTTGGATGAATCTATCAATGCATCATTTGAGAATCACAAGTCCAAGCTAAGAAACTCCTCTTTATTTTCTTCCGCTCTTGAATGCAATACAAAGAATAAATTCCTTCCAAGAGATAAAGTAATATGGGAGATTTGGGAGAAGTAGTGACTTTTCTATCTTTACTTGTTCTGTTGGCTCTGTTATGGTTGTCTTGGCTCTAAAAGTAGCCACATCAAAGTTTTGTGCCTCTTCCTATTCTGTCTGAAGGTTGATCTCTTCAAAAATTTCTTTGAGTTCAATTCTTGAATACTTCTCAAGAGAAATATCTAGAGAAGCTCCTTTCTCTCCATCAAGCTTCTGTACTTCACTCTTGTCACTTCAAATATGATTAAGCCAAATAAAAAACCCAATGTTTAGTGATAGTAAGTAGCAATTATTCTCATGTTTTGGGCAAAATTCCATCTTGCCCGGCAAGGGGAAAAGTTTTCTACATTTTCTAGTGATTTTGACCCTATCTAAAGGGTCCTTCACAAAAATTATTGGGTGGATATATTTTTCCCTGATATTATAACTTCATGTCCATTGACTATCTTCTAGAAGCTCTCCCATTCATCCATTAGATATCCCTTTATTTTCTCCACAAGTTCTTCAAAATCAAAAGTTGGATTGAACGTTTTCATTGCATCTAGAAAATGATTCATCCTCAACCCCTCTTGAACCATGAAATCTTGTAGTTTCTCAGATGGAGAGACACTAAGAATTGGATTCTTCTCTTCCATCTCTAAATTAATCAGTGCTCTTTCTACTTATGCAATAGATAACTAATGCAAGCACATAGAGGCAGTAAAAGATGGTCCGATTGGCATAATTTCTTGAATCGATCCTATATCAGATTTAAGATAGGACTGCTAGAGTATCTATGTAGAAATGTTTTGAAGATAAAAAATGGGAAAAGACCAAGGCAGTGTTGATATATTTAGGTAGTGATGTGTGTGAACACTCTAGGACCGTCGGGGGCACTTTTTTCCCTCTTTAGGAGGTTTTTTCCCCCGTCTTGTATATACGCCTATTGCCCTAATGGGCTACTTATCTTTGTACATTCACTAGTAATACAATCAGTATTGTGTGTTGTGCTCCAAGCTTCTTCTCCTTCCTTGTGTTGTTCGCGTGCTTCTGCACACGTCTAACTCCAACAATCGGTATTAGAGTAGGTCACCACTTCATCTAGGGCATCATCTACACCTCTTCGTTTGCAGTCTTAGATTCACACAAAATTTGATGAGCATACTCAAGGTGTTTCAAAGATCAAAACTACTTTTCTCTATGGTGCCAAAATCATGATCTGAGCTCATTTCGGCCTCCGAATGCATTATCGCATCGCTTGTGCAGGCTATTTCATCTTTTTGTGCCAAAGGTATATACCAGTTTCTCTTCGCCAATTTAAGCATCTCAAAGTCTGCTACAGGTCTAGCAGAATTTGTCTAGGAAGTTCTATTCAACTTTTTGGCATCAAGGTATTTTAGTCATCAGCCATGGCTAAAAGCAGTGATGTATTTCGTATGTTGGCTATTGAGGATAAGTTGGATGGTACCAACTACCCGTTGTGGCCTTATATGATGCGACATTTATTGGTTGCAAAAGGACTATGGAACATTCAGTCGGGTGTTGAGAAATGTCCTATCACACCTACAATTGTTACAACCGCAGGTACTGAAGCTGATGCAAAAGGTGTCGAAGATGATGATACTCTGCATATTCCTATTCTTGCTATAGTTTTTACTGCACCTATTATAGAGCAGATTTGTTGGGATGGCAGAGATTCTCACGCACATGCATTGATAGCTTTTTCTATCAAACATGCCATTATTCCTCACATTTGCTCTTGTAGAATAGCTAAGGATGCTTGGGATACACTTACCACATTGTACCAAGCTAGGAATGAGCTTTGTGTTGCTTACCTCCAAAAATAGTTGGAGACTGAGCACATGAATGAAGGTGATTCTATGGACAGTTTTCTAACAAAGATCAAAGACTTGAAGGAACACGTGATTTCTATTGATGAGCTTATACCAGATAGCTCACTTGTGCAGACCATTCTAAATAGTCTTTTTAATTCATATCAAAGTTTTGCTTCTACTCTTTGACTGATGATGAAAGGAAATCCAAATGCCTTATCATTCGAGGAGTTAGTCTCTGTTGTGTTGCAAGAAGATTAGTCCAAGCAGAACAGGTCCATTATGCGTGTTGCAGATCAAGCTTTCCTGGCTAGTCAGAAGGGCAAAGGAAAATGGAGCTCTTCTACTAGTAAGCTGAAATCTCCAAATGCTGCACATTTGAAGAACCAAGATAAAGATGAGAAAAAATCAGAAAAGCAGAAATTGTTTTGCAAGTACTGTAAAGGGAATGATCATATCATAAAGAACTATCCAAAACTGGCTGCTAAAGAGGCAAAGAAGAAAGAGGCTAGAATGGTTGTTGTAGAAGCCTCTACATAAAAAATGGAGTGTGCTAATCTTGTGCAGGAAGAAGAATGGGTGTTTACTATTGTTTGCAGTTTTGACCCATCTTATCATGAGCAGTGCATGTCAGCAGTAGACTCAGATGTTTGGTACTTTGACAGTGGGGCGACCAAACATATTACCTCGTAGCGTAGTTTCTTCTCTTCACTCGAGCCTGCCCCTATAGGGAATACTATTACATGCACCAACAACTTCTCTTATCCTATTATGGGAGTTGGTAAGATCATTTTGACTACTATTGATGGTAGTTCTTTCACTTTGTCAGATGCTTTGTTTGTGTTAGGGATCAAGAAAAATCTATTATCAGTTTTTGCATTAGCCAAGACTAGCTTGCTTGCGAAATTTGTTAATGATAGATGTACAGTTCATGATCTATCAAATGGCGATGTGATTATTGCTTCTGGCATTCTATGTCATGGGCTGTATAAGCTCATAGACTATGAAAGATCTACAAATGATTTGGCATGTGCAGTACATGATTCTTAGACTATGTCAGATGCAAAGCTTTGGCATGCACGGTTTGGTCATCTGAATTTCGCTAGTTTGCTATGCCTGTAGAAATCTGAAATGATGTCCTCTTTGCCCAAACTTGACGCACCAGGAAAACATGTTTGTGAAGGCTATATTTTGGGCAAAATGCAGCGTTCCTCATTTCCAAAAGATGGTTCAGTTCGGGCTACTCAAAAACTGCAGCTTGTAGATAGTGATGTTTGTGGTCCTATGCAAACACCTTCTTTTGGAAATTATCTTTACTTCATGACTTTCATCGATGATTTTTCCATGCATGCATGGGTATATCTATTGAAGGCAAAGTCTGAAGTGTTCATGTGCTTCAAACAATTTTTGCTTTTGGCTGAAAATCTGTAAGCATGTAAAATGGGCACCCTTCATTTTGATCGGGGGGGGGAATATATGTCTTCTGATTTTAATGCATTTCTGGCTGAACATGGGATAAAACACCAGTGTACAATGTCGTATACACCTCAATAGAATGAAGTTGCTGAACGGAAGAACAGGTCACTCATGGAGATGGCGAGGTGTATGGTCAAGAGTCAGGCTTTACCACATAGTTTCTGGCTTGAGGCTATCGTGTGTGCAACATATGTACTTAACAGGTTTCCTACTAAAGCGCTGCACTCTATCACTCCATATGAGGCTTGGCATGATCGCAAGCCATCTATTGCTCATCTATGTTTTTTTGGTTGTTTGACATATGCATTAGTGCCTGAACAACATTGCAGAAAATTGGATGATAAAGCAGTAAAATGTATTTTTGTTGGGTATAGTTCTAAAAGTAAAGGCTATCGTCTGTATCATCCACAAACTAAATGCATTCTGGTTAGCCATGATGTTGTTTTCGTGCAAGATGCTATTCAGCCTAGACTGATCTTCCTACAACAAAAAAGAGACTAACTCCTCATATGACAAGGCGTTTAGATTGACTTTCATCATCAAATGAAGAGTGAAAGCAAAATTCTGATATGAATCAAGAAGACCATTCAAAATGGTCTACACAAGTGAGCTATCTAGTACAACATCATCTGTAGAAATCATCTGTTCTTTCAATTTTTTGATCTTTGCTAGATAATTGTCCATAGAATCACCTTCATTTATATGCTCACTCTCCAACTGTTTTCAGAGGTAAGCAACACGAGGCTCATTCTTAGCCTAGTACAATATAGTAAATGTATCCCAAGCATCCTTAGCTATTCTATAAGAGTGAATGTGAGGAATAATGGCATATTTGATAGAAAAGGCTATCAATGCATCTACCTGAGCATCTCTACCCTCCCAACAAATTTTCTATGTAGAATGTGTAGCAAAAATCATAGCAAGAAAGGAATCTGAAGAATATCAGCATCTTTAACGCCATCGACATCAGCTTCAATACCTATATTTGTAGGTGTAATAGGACATTTTTCAACACCCTGCACAATGTTCCATAGTCCTTTTGCAACCAATACATGTCGCATCATATAAGTCCACAATGGGTAATTGGTATCATCCAACTTATCCTCAAAAGCCAACATACAGAGTACATCACTCCTTTCAGCCATGGCCACTGACTAAAATACCCTAATTCAGAAAAATGACTATATCTAAAAAATTTTAATTGAAGTACCCTTACAAGTTCTTCTAGACTTGTAGCAAACTTCAAGATGCTTATACTGGCAAAATGAAACCTATATATATCTTTGGCACAAAAGGACAAAATAGCCTACACAAGCACTACTATAGTGCATTCAAAGACTAAAACGAGCTCAGATCATGATTTCAGCATAACAGAGAAAGATTACTTCAAGATTGCATGGTATTCACACGAATGAAACTTAGATGTTGAATTGTTTCACATGATTGATACAACTAATTAGGGGAACCAAAGATTTTAGGATGGATGTAATCGCTTGAATCATTATGTGTAGCCAAAATGTAGAAATCCAATGATGATGAAAATTTGTATGGTTATACTAGACAGTAAGCTGAATCCAACAAGCTTTAAATCACTGAATTTGGATAAGTAACCACTAAGAAATGGCTCTGCCAAGATGAGTGAAAAAGTCGGGTACCTGACAGAGAAGTGAAGATGAACAGACCCTGTTGACTTCAAACGAACATAACTGAAGATTGCAACATTCAAATGACATGAAAATTTGTGAGCATATAGAAGACTTATAGAGCTAACTTTACCAAGTTAAATCACTGAAAATGATGCACCAAGCTCAGAGAAAACATCTCTGCAAGCTGACTGAGAAAACTGAGAGTAATGGCAATGAGTAGTACACTTCACAAGAACATGGAAAGATGAACTCAAATAATCATGAAAATGAAAGTATATTGCTTGTACAATACAATGACTTACTGATACATATGTGTGGTTTGTAATCACACCTTGATATGGCATAAAGCTCAGCTCTTGGAGGTCTTCACATAGGTCTCTCTAACCACGACTAAAACTGCCATCTATTTATAGTTGAGTTTGGGAGGCTAACTTCCCTCAATCACTCTCCAATCAATCAATGATTGATTTGATTCTCTACCTACCACAAATCACGAATTCGTGGCTCCTCTTTCCATTCTTGATCAAGTGGACTCAACCACTTAAGATTCTCTTACTTTTACATTAAGTAAACTCTTCAAAAGTTACAAGAGGTAGTTCACAAGTGAACTTTACATAGTCTTCATTTTAAGGCTTCTTTTATGACTTTGTGGGACTCAAGCCAATACTTAGGCTTGTCATAGACTTGCTCCAACAGCTCCCCCTCAAGCCAAGTATGCTTGAGGTCTTCAATCTTCCAAGATTACCTGCAAACCAATCATAGCCTTGAATTTGCAAAGCTTTGTACCATCCAGTGCTTTGGTTAGAATATCTGCACATTGTTGATAAGTGGACACATATGATATTTGAATCTCTTTGCTTAGAACCTTCTCTCCTACATAGTGATAATGAACTTCAATATGTTTAGTCCTTGCATGAAAAATAGGATTAGCAGCCAAGTGAATAGAACTCATATTGTCACCAAAAATAGTTGGAGCTCCAAACTCCAATCCAAGATCTTTGAATAATGTCTTCATCCACATAGCTTCTTGTGTAGCTATGGCAAGACCTCTATATTCAGCTTCAATAGAAGAGAGAGCAATTGTGGGTTGCTTCTTGGATGACCATGAAATAAGCTTTGAACCTGCAAAGGTAAGATAACCTGAAGTGCTCCTTCTATCTTCCTTGGAGCCAGCCCAATCTGCATCAGAAAATAGCTTCAAACCTAAATCAGATACATAAGGATAATAAAGTCCTTCATTTATGGTTCCTTTGAGATACTTGAGAATCCTTTTGGAAGCATCCATATGTGGTTTCCTTGGTGTGTGCATAAATTGACTTAGCACACTCACACTGTAACATATATCTACTCTTGTCAATGTGGCATAGTTGAGACTACCCACTAGACTTTGATATGATGTGATGTCCTCTATGAGTTCACCTTCATGTGAGCTCAATTTGTGATTGACCTCCATTGGAGTACCTGCAATCTTACAATCTTGCATCTTGAATTTTGCCAACATGTCCTTAATGTACTTTCTTTGAGTGAGAAACAAACCATGATCTTTGTAGACAACTTCCAAACCTAGGAAGTAGGTAAGTGAACCCAAATCACTTATCTTGAACTCTTCTCTCATCTGATCTTTGATCTTCTTCATACCATCTGCATCATTTCCTGTCAATATAATATCATCTACATATACACATAGGTAGATGACCTCAGAGTTACTCTTTTTAATAAAGAGTGAAGGATCTGCCTTGCTTGGTTGAAAGCCTTTGTCCTGCAAGAATGAAACAAGCCTGAAATTCCAAGCTCTTGGAGCTTGCTTGAGACCATACAATGCTTTGTTAAGTTTACACACATAATCAGGATAAACTTGGTTCTCAAAACCAGGTGGTTGTGCCATATATACCTCTTCTGTTATCCAACCATTCAAGAATGCATTCTTTACATCTAGTTGAAGTATCTTCCAATTCTTGGAAGAGGCAATACTAAGCAAAACCCTAATAGTAGGCATCTTTGCCACAGGAGAGAAGGTCTAAGCAAAACCCTAATAGTAGGCATCTTTGCTACAAGCCTTGCCTTATACCTGTTAATTGAACCATCAGAATTCTTCTTGAGTTTATAGACCCATCTTGAGCCTATTACCTTCATGGATGAAGTCTTGGGCACCAAATCCCAAGTGTTGTTTTCCTCAAGTGCTTCAATCTCTTCCTTCATTGCATGCTTCCATTCTGTTTTTGCTTTGGCCTCTTCAAATGATGATGGCTCCTCTTGGTTTATGTCCTGTGCTATGTAGATAGAATGTTTAGTTACTAATGAGGTGTCAAACCCATACCTTTCTGGTTTTTTCTTTTCCCTCATAGATCTTCTTAGGCCATGATGTGATGATTCTGCCTCATGTCCAAGTTCCTGCAATTTTGCTTTACCTTTAGACTTCCATGCTTTGATCTTTTCCATGTGAGATTCTTCATCATCCTCTGAGGTGTCTTGTTCTTCAATCTTCTGTTGTTCTCTACCAAGCTTTGGAAAATCTTCTTCAAGATTATATGGTAAATTGACCTTCCTGCATGAATCTTCATACCATGAATTGTTCTCATCAAAAACTACATCTCTGCTTACCAAGAATCCTTTGTTGGTAGGGTTGTATAACCTGTAGCCCTTTTGATTGTTGTCATATCCAATAAATACACACCTTTCTGCCTTTGGATCCATCTTGCCTCTAACCTGTGAAGGAACATGAGCAAAAGCAATACATCCAAAAATTTTACAATGATCTAAGCTTGGTCTTCTTCCATTCCAAGCCTCATATGGAGTCATCCCATCAAGGGATTTTGAAGGCAACCTGTTAATCAAGTAAGTGGCTGTAGATACAACCTCAGCCCATAAGTAATTAGGTAAATGCTTTTCATTTAACATAGACCTTGCAGCTTCAACAATTGTCCTATTCCTCCTTTCTGCCACTCCATTTTGCTCAGGAGTGTACCTTGTAGTTACCTCTCTTTTGATTCCTCTTTCTTGAAGAAAAGAATCAAAATCATGGGAGAAGTATTCTCCCCCTCCATCTGACCTTAGCCTTTTTAGTGATTTACCTGTTTGATTCTCCACAAGAGCCAAATATCTTTTGAAACATGAAAAAACTTCATCTTTGTGTTTCATAAAGAATAGGATAGTCCATCTGCTGCAATCATCAATAAAGGAAACATAATACCTTGATCCAGATATTGAAGCTTCCTTGCTAGGTCCCCATACATCTGTATGAACCAACTCCAAGAGATCTCCATGCATATAACCTTTCTTCATGAATGGTAACCTGTGAGACTTTCCAAATTGACATGCACTACACTTATAAATCATATGTTGTTTTGACAAATTAGGAAGTCCAAGTACACTTTGGTCCCTGCAGATTTGCTTTAATGACCTTTCACCAATATGTGCTAACCTTTTGTGCCATACTTCCAATTCTGTGAGTGTCTGACTACCATAATTAAAGAGAGCAATGTTTCTAGTGTCCTGTAATTCAAATGTGAACAATCTACCTGTCTTTTCACCTTTTGCAATTCTTCTGAATCCTTGACTTGGATCTTCAACAAATGCTCCTACTTTTGTGAACGTGACTTGCAACCCTTTCTCTACTATCTGCCCAACACTTATCAAATTCTTTGTAATGGTAGGGACATAGAGTACCTTACTGAGTAGGTTGATGTTTCCATCGGGTGCTTTGACATTACCTATTTTCTCCACAGGATGTTTTGTATCATCTCCTGTTTGTACCTCATGCTTATTCCTTGGATCTTCTAAATCTGATAGGAGTGCCACATTTCCTGCCACATGATTTGAACAACCTGAATCTATGTAGAAAACATGCTCGTCAGATTTACCTTGTGGCATAGCCATGTTCATGATCAATAATGAATCCTCTTTGTTTGAGTCTTCTGTGTAGTTATTGTAGTCTCTCCTTCCTTTGTAGCCTCCTTGATAGTTTGAATGATTGTAGTTGTTGTAGTTGCCATGGTAGTTGTTGAACCTTCCTCTTGAGTAGCCATAACTTCCTCTATTGTATCCTCTGCCTCTTTGATTCCTGGAATTCCTAAAGCAATTTTCAGTTGTATGATTAGTTAATCCACAAATAGAACATGAGTTGGAGTCTTGGGACTCCCCCTGCCTTGTCTACCTCCTCTTCCTCTACCTCTGCCATGTCTTCCTCTACCTGCATAGTTAGCTTGATATGTACCTGCTTCATCATCCACTTTCTTTGCCTTTCCTTTGTTATCTTTAGACTTGCTTTTATCCGTGTATAAAGCTGAAGATTGATTACCTTTAGAGCTTTCTCCATTTTTGATAAGCTTTGCCTCTTGAGTAAGTAGTTGTCCAATGAGTGTGTTGAAATCAGGTACATGCATGTCCATGTACAAATCCATAGCTGTGGTGAATGCTTCCCACTTGTCATCTGCCTTCAAGCCATTGATCACCTGCCTTACAATTTGCTCTTCATCTATTACCTCTCCAATGCTTCCCAACTGATCCGCTATGTCCTTGAGCTTTGTGACAAAATCAGTCACATTTTGTTTGGGAGCCTTCTTGAGAGTTGTGAACTCCAGCCATAGTTGATGCTTCCTAGCTTTGGTACTTGAAGAAAAGAAAGCTTCAAGTGCATCCCACACTTCCTGAGATGTCTTACAACTTCTAATGTAAGGCAACAAAAAATCTGAGATAGAGTTGAGGAGATAAGACCTTGCAAGTGCATCCTTGGAGCACCATGTGCTCAATCTTTCTTGCTCTTCTTGTGTTGGTTGACTTTTGTTCCTGAAACTTGGCATAACTTCATCTCCAGCCACATCACCATATAAACTTCTACCTTGGAGATAAGCTTCCATTCTTAATGACCAAGCTGAGTAGTTACCTCTGTCCAATTTGTCAATTGATGAAGGAAATCCATCTGCCATGTTGTCCAACCTTGCTCTGATACCACTGTGAAGAGATGGATATGTATGTGCTTGAAGATGAAGAGGTGTTGCAAAATCCTTGATCTACACCAGCCAATTGAACTCCAGGAGTATATGGTGGGCCCTTTTAGCTTGCCAATGGATGTATTAGACACCCTATGTACCTTGGAAGATCACTCTCAAAAAGATAGATCAAAACAGATAAGTTGGAGTTAGCTCAGAGGTGAAAACTTGCTATTCTTGGTTCATACACCTATCCAGCGTTTTACATAATTCTCTGAGCACAGCAGCAATTAGCTCAATTCCTCTTGGGGAAGACTAGGCAACTTAAAGAGATAACTTTCAAGAGTAATCTCATAAAAAATAATGAACCACACACTGAGAATGAGTTTTAACAAGTGATGACATCATCCCGATTTTCACGGGCTGCTACAGAAATAGACCAGTGAGCAGAAAAATCAACATAACGCAAAATGTAGAAATCCAATGATGGTGAAAATTTGTATGGTTATACTAGACAGTAAGCTGAATCCAACAAGCTTTAAATCACTGAATTGGATAAGTAACCACTGAGAAATGGCTTTGCCAAGATGAGTGAAAAAGTCGGGTACCTGACAGAGCAGTGAAGATGAACAGACCCTGTTGACTTCAAATGAACATAACTGAAGATTGCAACATCTAAATGACATGAAAATTTGTGAGCATATAGAAGACTTATAGAGCTAACTTTACCAAGTCAAATCACTGAAAATGATGCACCAAGCTTAGAGAAAACATCTCTACAAGCGGACTGAGAAAACTGAGAGTAATGGCAATGAGTAGTACACTTCACAAGAACATGGAAAGATGAACTCAAATAATCATGAAAATGAAAGTATATTGCTTGTACAATACAATGACTTACTGATACATATGTGTGCCTTGTAATCACACCTTGATATGGCATAAAGCTCAGCTCTTGGAGGTCTTCACATAGGTCTCTCTAACCACGACTAAAACTGCCATCTATTTATAGTTGAGTTTGGGAGGCTAACTTCCCTCAATCACTCTCCAATCAATCAATGATTGATTTGATTCTCTACCTACCACAAATCACGAATTCGTGGCTCCTCTTTCCATTCTTGATCAAGTGGACTCAACCACTTAAGATTCTCTTACTTTTACATTAAGTAAACTCTTCAAAAGTTACAAGAGGTAGTTCACAAGTGAACTTTACATAGTCTTCATTTTAAGGCTTCTTTTATGACTTTGTGGGACTCAAGCCAATACTTAGGCTTGTCATAGACTTGCTCCAACAACACATAATACTCAATGTATTACCACTGGAATGTAGACAGATAAGTAACCCGTTAGGGGAATATGCATATATACAAGCCATGGGAGAAAACTCCTAAAGAGGGAAAAAAGTGCCCCAACGTTCTTAGTGTGTTCACACACATCACTACCTAAATATATCAACAAATCCCCCCTCGAAGTGATGCAGGGAACAAGGAGTTGACACTCGTGTATAAGGAAGTGCCAAGCTATGTGGAATCAATCTACAAAAGGAAGTAAGCCCAAAGCTTTGCAGAAACCTTCAAACTTCTCCCTAGGCAGAGCCTCCATGAAAAGGTATGCAATGTTCTCCTACGTGGGCACATATGCCAAGCTGATCTCCCTAGCAGAGAACCTCTCCCTGACATAATGATAGTGCACCTGAATGTGCTTAGTGCGAGCATGGAACACAAGGTTCCTCGCAACTTCTAATGCACTCTGATTGTTGGTGAAGTTGGTGGTGGCAAAAGAGTGACCAATACCCAAATCAGCCATAAGGCATCAGAGCCACACACACTCAACAGTCACTGTGAAAGCTGCCCTATACTTAGCCTCACAACTAGAAGTGGCCACAGTAGGTTGCTTCTTGCTTAGCCAAGATATTCATGAGCTACCAAGCATGAAGCAAAAACCACTAGTGGACACATGAGTGTCAAAGCAACCAGCATAGTCAGAGTTAGAAAAAGCATGTAAATCTGGTGGTAGTGATCCCCACTTGGGATGAAACAATCCAAGTATCTGGGTACCATTAATATTTTGTTTGACACAAAGCCATTCCACCATCAACATGCATAAACTAAAACCCCAAATAAATGATGCAAATGCCCCAAATTAGACATCTCAAATGAGGCATGAAAATCATTCTTAAAATCAGCAATATGCTTCTCATGAGGACTAGTGAGCAACATGTCATCAACATACACAACAATGAATAGAAGTACATCATTAGCACACTTTATATGTAAGGTGATTTTAGTTGGACTATTCTAAAAACCATGTGCAATTAGATAGGCATGTATATTTTCATACTATGCATGTGGTGCTTGCTTTAAACAATATAATGCCTTCTTTAACCTGCACACCTAATTTTCATGCCCTTTTTGCACAAAGCCATAGAGCTTATTAACATACACTTCTTGATGCTAGTCACCATTTAGAAATGCTATTTTTTATGTCCAACTAATGTACATTCCAACCGTGATGAGTTCCAAGTGCACAGATGCTAAGAACAGTAGTCATTTAGCATGCAGGTGCAAAGGTTTCATAAAAAACAATGCTTGTTTCTTATGCATAATGCTTTGCAAGGAGCCTAGCCTTATACCTGTCAATTGTTCCATCAGGTTTACACTTGAGCTTGTATACCCACTTGCCAGGAGGCAAGTCACATAAAGATCAGGTACCATTTTTCATGATAGCATCATATTCAAATGGCATTGCAACCATCCAATGTTGAAAATTTCGTGCTTCATCAAAGGAAACAGGCTCAGTCTCATCACAAAGACTAGAGGCAGCCATAGCATAGCAATCTAGTGCAAAAGAGGAACTATGAGAGCCTGAAAGAGTACAGTATGACAGAGGTGCATCTAATTTGATGTCATGCAAAGTCTATACTAGCCATTTTGGCATAGTTTTTGTTGAGATATCAAGCTCAACATGTGATGATCTAGGATGACACGTACCACTTTTTCGTTTCTTTGACATGTATAGTGGTCACGCCGGTATATGTCAGGGATACTCCATTGAGCATTATTAGATTTATCTACCAACAGTGACGGCACATTTGTTCCTTGCCAGTTCACTCATTCGCAAACATTAGGTTTTTCTTTATGTATTGATTTTTATATATTGCACTTGTATTCTTGTTTTTAGGTCATTCTTCTACATTCCTTTTTATGTAATAGAAGAAGAAGAAGAAGATCATTCTTCCTTGCCTCAATCTGTGTGTGTGCTTCTCCTTGAGAGTGAGAGTGTGTGTGTGAGCTCTCTTCCTTGTCTCCTTCCTTGTGACATGGTATCAGAGCTAGTATGGCTGTAGAGAGCTCGTGGAGAAGGCAACGGTGAAGAGTACGCAGCAAGGTGTGGAGAAAATGTGATTCACAAACGACCTCGGGTTGCTACAGAAATCAAAGTTTTGGAGCCAACTCGACCTCCGTTTTGAGCTCGCAAGGTGGGGCCCACAAAAAAACCAAGTTAATTTTAGAAAATATAACTTGCATTGTGTTCGACAGCACTCATATATTCCAGATCTAGAATTTCAAGTGATTTCGTGTATTGTTGATACACAGAAATTATGTTTCTCTGAGATTGAACTGTCACGTTATACTGCAACAGTGTTCAAGCAGAAATGCTGCTTGTAGTGTTTTGCAGTGTTGCGAATTGCTGCAAAAATGGCAGACACAGATGGAATGAAAGGACCAAATCTTGAACCAAATGACAAAGCATATGCCGAAAGTTCAAGTGCAGAATCTCAAGTTTTGAGTGGACCGGATGCATCACCAAGCAATATTTCCAACTCAAATCCATGGAGTGGAAGATTGCGTGGAAATTTCTGTCCAGAAAATTCATCAAATACATCCAATAAAGGTAAAGAAAAGCTTTTTGTAGGACATAAAACATGTGCAAGTTTTGAAGACGTTGATGGAGATTCAAGCGGTTCAAAAAAGTTTCTTGATGAGGAACTTGGACTGCCCTCTCTGAAGACTCCAGGAGTAAGAAGGGCACATGTACATGATACAAGGAGAAGTGACCCAGGACCAAGAAGATTTGGGAGGATGCGGAATTCAGCGCAACGATGGACGTATGACAGTTATATGGCTCGTCATTGTGCCTATATGACCAAGGTAATACAAGATGTTGAACCCCCTTGCTTTGAAGATGCAATCGGAAATGCAGATTGGAAAAAAGCTATGGATGAGGAGATGGTTGCACTTTATGGAAATGATACATGAAGTTGGTTCCATTGCCGCAAGGAAAGAAAACCATAGGCTGCAAATGGGTTTACAAGGTAAAACATAATGCTGATGGTAGCATAAGCAGGTATAAAGCACGATTGGTAGCTAAAGGATATACACAGACATGTGGCATTGATTATGAGGAAACATTCATCCCTATAGCTAAAATATCTAGTGTCAAAACACTTGTTGCATTAGCTACAACAAAAGGATGGACTTTGCATCAGATGGATGTGAAGAATGCTTTCCTACGTGGTGAGTTACAGGAAGAGTATATATGGACCAGCCACAAGGATATGAAGGTTCAAAGCATCCAGAATATGTTTACAGGTTGCAAAAGGCTTTGTATGGGCTGAAGCAGGCCCCTCGTGCATGGCATGCAAGGATTGCCGATTACTTAACTAGCATTGGGTTTTCTATGTGTGATGCAGGTCACTCACTATATACAAGGGAGGATGATGATGGCATCACTATTGTGGCTATTTATGTTGATGACTTGATTGTAGGTGGTGATAATGAAGGAAGCATCAAAGATGTAAAGCAACTTCTTATGTAGGAATTTGACATGAAAGATCTTGGTGTGCTGCGCTATTTCTTTGGCATTGATTTTATACATACAGAAACAGGTATATATATGTTGCAGATCATAATTTGAAGTTGGATACTACATCAGGTGAAGCACTGGAAGATGCTACTATGTACACGAAAATTGTGGGAAGTCTTATATATCTCAGAATTACAAGGCCTGATCTAAGTTATACTGTTGGACTTGAAAGTGAGTTTATGCAGGTTCCTAGGAAGCCATATTTGGATGCTCTGAGTCGCACTCTATGTTATGTGAGTGCTACTTTGGATTATGCATTGTTTTATGAGGCTAGTGTAGATTTGCACGTTTATGGATACACCGATGCAGATTGGGCTGATAGCACTCCAAATAGAAGATCTACTAGTGGTTTTCTATTCTCACTTGGGAGTGCAACTATTACATGGAGCAGCAAGAAGCAACCCACTTGGGAGTGAAACTAATACATGGTTGCTTTAACGAGTATAGAGGCTGAGTATAGAGGTGCTACAATGGCAGCATGTGAGGCATCATGGCTAGAAATGATATTTGCAGATTTAGGTGTGGAAGTTGGAAAGCCTATCACTATTTATTGCGATAATCTTAGTAGCATACAGTTAGCACGGAATCCTCTTTTCCATGCTAGAACAAAGCATATCAAGGTACATTATCACTTCATCAGAGAGAAGGTATTAGCAGGTGATATTGATCTTGTTTGTGTGAGAACAAATGAGCAAGTTGCTGATATTTTCACCAAAGCAATTGGAGCTGAGAAGTTGAAGAAGTTTCGGGAGATGCTTGGATTACAGGATATGGTGTTGAGCTTGAAGGGGAGTGTTGAGATAACAAGCTCAACATGTGATGATCCAGGATGACACGTACCAGTTTTTCGTTTCTCTGACATGTATAGTGGTCACGTCATTATATGTCAGGGATACTTTATTGAGCTTTATTAGATTTATCTACCGAGAGTGATGGCACATTTGTTCCTTGGCAGCTCACTCATTCGTGGACATTAGGTTTTTCCTTAGGTACTAATCTTTATATATTGCACTTGTTGTATTCTTGTTTTTAGGTCATTCTTGTACATTCCTTTTTATGCAATCAAAGAAGAAGAGGAAGAAGATCATTCTTCCTTGGCTCAATCTATGTGTGTGCTTCTCCTTGAGAGTGAGAGAGTGTGTGTGAGCTCCCTTCCTAATCTCCTTCCTCGTGACATTTTTTGCCTCCTCAATATCAGCTCTTTCATCAACAAGTGCATCATGCAAATCTGCATAAAAAATGGAATGATTTGCATCATCACATGAAACCTATAAAGGCTAAGAAGTTGTCTCATTAGGACCAGCACTAGATTTTCGACCTGTAAAAAGAGGCAACAAAGTATCATACATGTCTTTGGAGCTAACAGATGTCTCTTTCATACATGAAAGTAGAGGCTGAATAAAATCTTTCACAAAAACAACATCAGGGCTAACCAAAATGCATTTACTATGGATAATACAGATGATAGCCTTTGCTTTCAAAACTGTACCCAACAAAAATACATTTTATTGCTTTATCATCCAATTTCCTATGATGTTGTTCAGGCACTAATGCATATGCCAGACAACCAAAAACACACAGATGAGCAACAGATAGCTTGCGACCATGCCAAGCCTCATATGGAGTGATAGACTACAGTGCTTTAGTGGGACACCTATTAAGTACATATGTTGCACACATAACAACCTCAAGCTAGAAACTATGTGGTAAAGCCTAACTCTTGACCATACACCTTGCCATCTCCATGAGTGATCTTCTCTTTCATTTAGCAACTCCATTCTGTTGACATGTATATGGCATTGTACACTGATGTGTTATCCCACATTCAGCCAAAAATGCATTAAATTCAGAAGGCATATATTCCCCCCTCGATCAGAATGGAGGGTGCCCATTTTACATGGTGATAGACTTTCAGCCAAAACCAAAAATTGTTTGAAGCACATAAGCACTTTGGACTTTGCTTTGAGTGGATATACCCATGCATGCCTAGAAAAATTATCAATGAAAGTCACGGAGTAAAGATAGTTCCCAAAAGAGGGTGTGTGCATAGGACCACAGACATCACTATGAACTAGCTGCAATCTTTGAGTAGCTCGAACTGAACCATCTTTTGGGAATGAGGAATGCTACATTTTGCCCAAAATATAGCCTTCACATACATGTCCGGTGCCTCAAGTTTGGGCAAAGAGGACAACATTTCAGATTTCTACATGCATAGCAAACTAGAAAAATTCAGATGATCTAAACATGCATGCCTTGCATATGAAATAGCCTGAGAATGATGTACTGCACATGCCAAATCATTTGCATATGTTTCATAGTCTATGAGCTTATACAACCCATGGCATAAAATTCTAAAAGCAATAATCATGTCACCATTTGATAGATCATGAATTGTACATCTGTCATCAACAAAATTCACAACCAAGCCAATCTTGGCTAATGCAAAAACTGATAACAATTTTTTCTTGATCCCTGGCACAAATAAAGCATCCAAAAAAGTGAAAGAACTACCATCAGTAGTAGTCAGAATGATCTTATCAACCCCCGTGATAGGATAAGAGGAGTTGTTGGTTCATGTGACAGTATTCCGTGTAGGGGCAAGCTCAAGTGAAGTGAAGAAACTATGTTGCGAGGTAATATGTTTGGTTTCCCCACTATCAAAATACTGGCAAACATCTGAGTCTACTATAGACACACTTCTCATGAGAAAACGATTCAAAATTACAAACAGTAGTAAACACCCATTCTTCATTCTGCACAAGAGTAGTGTTGATATATTTAGGTAGTGATGCATGTGAGCACTCTAGGACCATCGGGGCACTTTTTTCCCTCTTTAAGAGGTTTTTTCTGTCGGCTTGTATATACGCCCATTGCCCTAATAGGCTAATTATCTTTGTACATTCTACTGGTAATACATTCAACATTGTGTGTTGTGCTCCAAGCTTCTTCTTCTTCTTCTTCTTTGTGTTTTTCACGTGGTTCCGCACATGTCTAACTCCAACAATTGGTATCAGAGCAAGTTGCCGCTTCATCTACGACATTGTCTACACCTCTCCAATTGCAGTCTCAGAATCACACGAAATTTGGTAAGCATACTTACAGTGTTTCAGAGATCAAAACAGCTTTGATCTATGGTGCCAAAATTGTGTTATGAGCTCATTTCAGCCTCTGAACACACTATCAAAGTGCTTGTGTAGGCTATTTTTTCTTTTTGTGCCAAAGGTATATACCAATTTCAATTTGCCAGTATAAGCATCTCGAAGTCTACTAGAGCTTTAATAGAATTTCTCTAGGTAGTTTTGTTCAACTTTTTGAAATACAGTCAATTTCTTGCATCAAGGTATTTTAGTCACCGGCCATGGCTGAAAGCAGTGATGTATTTCGTATATTGGCTGTTGAGGATAAGTTGGATGATACCAACTACCCATTATGGGCTTATATGATGCGTCATGTATTGGTCACAAAAGGACTATGGAATATTGTGTAGGGTGTTGAAAGACGTCCTGTTACACTTGCAAATACAGGTACTACAAATACAGGTGCTAGAGCTGATGGAGATGGTGTCCAAGATGATGATATTCTACAAATTCTTGTTCGTGTTGTTGTTTTTGTTGCACCTACTATAGAGAAAGTTTTGTTGGGATGGTTGAGATTCTCATGCACATGCATTGATAGCCTTATCTGTCAAACATGCCTTTATTCGCTCTTGCAGAATAGCTAAGGATGCTTGGGATACACTTACCACATTGTACTAGGCTAGAAATGATGCTCGTTTTGCTTACCTCCGAAAACAGTTGGAGAGTGAGCACATGAATGAAGGTGATTCTATGGACAATTTTCTCAGAAAGATCAAGGAGTTGAAAGAAAAGTTGATTTCATCTGATGGAATTACGCTAGATAGCTCACTTGTGCAGACCGTTTTGAATGGTCTTCTTGACTGAATATATGTCTTTTGACTTTAATGCATTTTTGGCTGAACATGGGATAAAACATTAGTGTACAGTGCCATATACACCTCAACAAAATGGAGTTGCTGAAGGAAAGAATAATTCACTCATTGAGATGGTGAGGTGTATGGTTAAGAGTCATGCTTTACCACATAGTTTCTGGCTTGAGGCTATTATGTGTACAGCATATGTACTGAACAGGTGTCCCACTAAAGCACTCCAATCTATCACTCCATATGAGGCTTGGCATGGTCTCAAGCCAATTGTTGCTCATCTGTGTGTTTTTGGTTGTCTGGCATATGCATTAGTGCTTGAAAAACATCACAAAAAATTAGATGATAAAGTAGTAAAATGTATTTTTGATGTGTACAGTTCTGAATGTAAAGGCTATCATCTAAATCATCCACAGACTAAATGCATTCTGGTTAGCCGTGATGTTGTTTTTGTGGAAGATGTTATTCAGCCATTGCTTTCATGTACTAAGGAGACATTTGTTAGCTCCAAAGACATGTATGATACTTTGCTGCCTCTTTTTACATTTGGATAGTCTAGTGTTGGTCCTAATGAGTTAACTTCTCAGCCTTTGCAGGTTTCATTTGATGATGTAGATCATTCCATTTCTAATGCAAATTTACATGATGCAGCTATTGATCAGAGAGCTGATGTTGAGTAAGCAAAAACTATGCCAAAATGGCTGGTGTGGACCTTGCGTGATAGCAAATTAGATGTACCTCTGTCATATCATACTAGGTCAAGCTCTCATAGTGCCTCTTTTGCATCAAATTGTTATGCCATAGCTGTCTCTAATCTTTCTGATGACACTAAACATGTTTCATTTGATGAAGCACAGAATTATGAACATTGGATGGCTACAATGCAATCTGAATATGATGCTATCATGAAAAATGGTACCTCATCTTTATGTGACTTGCCTCATGGCAAGAAGGCCATTGGCAATAAGTGGATATACAAGATGAAGCATAAACCTGATGGAACAATTGACATGTACAAAGCTAGGCTTGATGCAAAGGGTTATGTGCAACAAAGAGGCATTGATTTTGATGAAACCTTTGCTCCTACCTGCCAAATGACTACTCTTCGTAGCATCTGTGCACTTGCAGCTCATCATGGTTGGAATGTACATCTTGGACATTAAAACAACATTTCTAAATGGTGACTTGCATGAAGAAGTGTATGTTTTTCAGCCCTGTGGCTTTGTGCAAAAAGGCATGAAAACGAGGTGTGTAGGTTAAAGAAGGCATTATATGGTTTAAAGTGAGTGTTGAAGTTTATTGACCTCCAAAATATAGTTGGAAGTAGGTGGAACCCCCTAGGAACAAGTTGACCTTCTCACAAACTTCATCACAGAAAACTAGTCATGCTTGCAGAGCTTACTGTTATCTACTGGCTTATAATTGTTTAAAATTCTTTTAACCACATATATTAGAGACCAAGAGATTTCCAATGAGCCAAAGAACACTCAATTTGGATAAATACACAAGGAGATATGACCTCTCCAAGTTTGAGGTTTAATGGAGACCTTTAGCAAGGGTGAAACCCGAGAAAACACACTACTTGCAGAGCATACGGCTCTCAGTTTCCAGATGCAATGATTATGAAAATTGATAATATGAAATTAGACAGTAAGAGCTTTCAAATGAGCTATCAAACATGTAATTTGGATATATAATGAGGGAGATACAAGCTCTGCAATCTCTGCATACAAAACTACAGCAGTGTAGAGATACACATATGACTCTCTTGGACTTCCCACAAGATCACGACTTCTCTCCTCTTTTTATAGCATGGGGAACTAATCTAAAACTTTCCTAATATATCTAAATTTTTGGTAGACACTTGGGTGGAGGTATTACATGACTCAAGTGCTCAAATAAGCAAAGTATTGATGGACTTTGAGAACTAGCCACATCGGCCCTCCACTAGGACACCACTGCAGCTCCCTTGTGACTCACTACTTTGACGCACCATGTTCTAGAACTCATGTGGTATTTTGGCTATATTCTATGAATAATATGAGCCTTCTTGAAGTATTGGAAGACTTCCCAAAGGTATTTACATAATTTGAAACTTGTACCCTACATAAAACAAATGTTCACAACATCCTCCCCCTCAAGTTTCAAAGGGTATTTCCTTCATGCCAAGAATATAGTTGAATCTTTGAAGTTTTGTTCCATCCAAGGATTTGGTGAAGATATCTGCAACTTGATCCTTTGTTCCCACAAAAGAAACTTGTACTTCATTGTTTATGGCCTTCTCTCAAACATAATGATAGTGAACCTCTATATGCTTTGGTCTAGCATGAAAAATAGGATTTGAGGTCATATGAATGCTGCTCAAGTTATCCCCATATATCAGTGGTACATCAACCTCAAAATTCAAGTCATGAAAAAACTTTTTAAACCACATAACCTTAGTAGTAGCCAATGCTAAACTTCTATACTTAGCCTCTGTAGAAGATAAAGCAACTGTAGGCTATTTCTTTGAACTCCATGTTAATGTCTTGTTTCCTGCTATTACCACATATCCACTTGTGGATCTTTTGTCATCTTTGCTTCCAGCCCAATCTGCATCACTAAAGACTTTAAGAGTTAGATCAGCATCATGACTATAAAATAATCCTTCGTTCATGGTACCTTTCAAATACCTTTTCGCTGCATGCATATGAGGTACTCTAGGTTCATGCATAAACTGTGACAATACTCCCACTGCATAGCATATATCAGGTCTAGTTTTTGTTGCATAAATGAAAGATCCTACCATGGATCTATATTCATTCATATCATGCAACTCATCACCTTCCTTTGCACTCAACTTTACATTACATTCCATTGGAGTAGAAACAAATTTACATTCCTGCATACCAAACCTTTTCAGCATATCACATATATACTTTCTCTGCATCAACCACATACCTTCATCGCTATACACAATTTCAATCCCAAGAAAGTATCTAAGCAAACCAAGATCTGAAATTTTAAATTGCTTTCCCAAATTAACTTTTATCTCTTCAATTGCTTTTGCATCATTCCCTGTAATCAAAAAGTCACCCACATAAATGCATACATAGACACACATGTCATCTACATGTTTTACATAAAGTGAAGGATCAGCATGACTCGCTGTGTATCCTTGCAGCATAAGATACTTTACCAACATTGCATTCCATGCCCTTGGTGCCTGTTTAAGACCATACAATGCCTTCTTTAACCTACATACATGATTAGGACATTTTGCATCCACATAACCATTTGGTTGTGACATATACACTTCTTCATTTAACTCACCATTAAGAAAGGCATTCTTTATATCGAGTTGATATATACTCCATCTTTTACTTGCAGCTAAAGCCAACAAAGTTCTCACCATTGCCATGTTTGCTACTGGACTAAATGTTTCCTCATAGTCCAATCCTTGAGTTTGATTATATCCTTTTGCTACAAGTCTAGCCTTATATCTTGACACACTACCATCACTATTTCTTTTAATCTTAAAAACCCACTTGCAACCAATTACCTTTTGTTTTGGTGTCTTTGGAACTAAATTCCAAGTCTTGTTATCTTGTAGAGCTTGCATTTCTTCTATCATTGCTTTCTCCCACTTTTCATCTCCTTTTGCCTCATCATAACATGTGGGTTCACTTTCCTGCTCAACTTTTGTCATAAAAGCATAATGAGTATTCATAAAAGATTCATAAGTATATCGTTGAGGTTGCTTACTCACTCTTGAAGTTCTTCTTACCTCCAATGTAGATGCTCTTCCTTTCTTATTAGGAACATTTGATGATTCTCCATACTCACATACATCACTAATTTCCTCTCCTTCATCATTAATTTCAACAAGTTTGAGTTTTCCTTTACTTTTAACACTTGAAGGTGACTCTTGCCTTAATCTTCCATTGAAAGGTAGTTCTCTTTCTTCATCCAAACCACTTTTCTCATCACTTAAACTTCTTGTGGGCTGAGGTGAGCACTCATCTCCTTCACCTGTATCTTCTTCATCTCCATTTATGACCTGCAAACTTTTCTTATCTACATACCATGAAAGTGATTCATCAAAGTTTACATCTCTTGAAACAACCACCTTATTGGTATGAGGATTATAACATCTATATCCTCTTTGAGTATCTGCATAACCAACACTTTTCTGATTTCACATCAAGTTTTGATCTCAATTCACTAGGTACATGTACATAACATACACAAGCAAATACTTTCAAATGACTTACACTTGGATTCCTTCCATGCCATACCTCATATGGTGTCAAATGATGAAGTCCAGCAGTAGGTACTCTATTCATAATGTACACACTTGTGCTAACAGCTTCAACCCAAAAAGAATTAGGCAAACACATACCATTTAGCATGCTTCTAGATGCTTCTGCTATGATTCTGTTTCTTCATTCTGCTGAGCACCACATGCTTGGTATGAAAAGATACATGCCTATCTCATTGCACATGATTTTGAGAACAGTCCAATTGAAAGCACGTTATATGTTAAGCGTGCTAATGATGTGCTTTTGATGATTATGGTGTATGTTGATGACATGCTGCTCAGTGGTCCTCATGACATGCATACTGCTGATTTTAAGGCTGATTTGCATGCCTCATTTGAGATGTCTGATTTGGGGCATTTGCATCACTATCTAGGCATTCACTTTATGCAAATTAATGGTGGAATGGCTTTGTGTCAAATGAAATATATTGACACATTATTTTAGAGTTTTGGCCTTGAAGACTGTAAGCCTATTGTCACTCTGTTATAGACAGGTCTACGATTGAGTCTTCATGTTGCTGGAGATGCATTTCATGTTGTTCTCTATCAGCACGCTATTGGATGCTTGATTTACTCATGCATTACTCAATGAGATATTTAGTTCGTTGTCTCACAAAAGAGCAAGTTTATGCATTACTGAGGTGTCAAGCATTGGCAAGCGGTTAAGCGCATCTTTCACTACTTGAGTGGTACCCGGTTACTTCGATTGTTTTATCCCAAGCGGGGATCACTACTACCAAATTTGCATGCTTTTTCTCATAGTGATTGGGCTGGTTGCTATGACACTCGTGTGTCCACGAGTGGCTTTTGCTTCATGCTTGGTAGCTCATGTATATCTTGGTTTAGCAAGAAGGAGCCTATTGTGGCCACTTCCAGTTCTGAGGCTGAGTATAAGGTAGCTTTCACAACGACTATTGAGTATGTGTGGCTCAGATGCCTTATGGCTGAATTAGGTGTTGGTTAGTCTTCTGCCACCACCATCTTCACTGAGAGTCAGAGCGCATTGGTAGTTGCAAGGAACCCTATGTTCCATGCTCGCACTAAGCATATTGAGGTGCATTATCATTATGTCAAGGAGAGGTTCTCTACTAGGGAGATCAGCTTGGCATATGTGTCCACATAGGAGAACATTGCAAACCTTTTTACGAAGGCTCTGCCTAGGGGGAAGTTTGAAGCTTTTCGCAAAGCTTTGGGATTACTTACTTTTGTGGATTGATTCCACATAGCTTGGCACTTATACATGATTTCCAGCTCCTTGTCCACTACATCACTCCTTGGTGGGATTTGTTGATATATTTAGGTAGTGATGTGTTGAACACTCTAGGATCGCCAGGGTACTTTTTTCCTCTTTATGAGGTTTTTTTCCCCTGGCTTGTATATACGCCTATTGCCCTAATCGAGTGCTTATCTTTATACATTTTAGTGGTAATACATTTAGCATTATGTGTTGTGCTCCAAGCTTCTTCTTCTTCCTTGTGGTGTTTGCGTGTTTCTGTAGATGTCTAACTTGATCAAGTAGTAGACCATGTTTTTGGTGTAGAGGCCTTTGCAACAACCAGTCAAGCCTCTTTCTTCTTTGCCTCTTTAGTAGCCAATTCTGGATAGCTCTTCATTACATGATCATTTTCTTTACAGTATTTGCTAAACAATTTCTTCCTTTTTTATTTCTTCTCATCTTTGTCTTCCTTCTTCGAATGTGTAGCATTTGGAGATTTCTGCTTACTAGTAGATGAGCTCCATTTATCTTTGACCTTCTGACTAGCCAAGAAATCTTGATCTGCAACATGCAAAAGAAGAGTAGAAGCAAAACTCTGATATGAATCAGGAAGACCATTCATTACGGTCTGCATAAGTGAGCTATCTGGTATAACTTCATCCACACAATTCAACTTTTCTTTCAAGTCTTTGATCTTTGTTAGAAAATTATCCATAGAATCACCTTCATTCATATGCTCACTCTCCAACTCTTTTAGATGTAAGCAACACGAGCCTCATTCCTAGCCTAGTACAATGTGGTAAGTGTATCCCAAGCATCCTTAGCTATTCTGCAAGAGTGAATGTGAGGAATAATGGCACATTTGACAGACAAGGCTATCAATGCATGTGCCTAAGCATCTTTTCCATCCCAACAAATTTTCTCTATAGTAGGCGCAGCAAAAATCATAGCACCAATACGAATCTGAAGAATATCAACATCTTCAACACCATCTGCATCAGCTTCAATACCTATATTTTCAAGTGAAATAGGAGGTTTTTCAACACCCTACACAATGTTCCACAGCCCTTCTGCAACCAATACATGTCGCATCATATAAGCCCAAAATGGGCAATTGGTACCGTCCAACTTATCCTCAGAGGCCAACATATGGAATACATCACTACTTTAAGTCATGGCCACTAAGTAAAATCCCTTGATGCAAAAAATGACTGTATCTAAAAAAGTTGAACAGAACTACCTTGATGAGTTATGCTAGACTTGTAGCAGACTTTGAGATGTTTATACTAGCAAACGTAAACCTGTATATATCTTTGGCACAAAAAGATGAGATAACCTGCATAAGCATTGTGATAGTGCATTTGAAGGCCGAAACGAGCTCAAATCGTGATTTCAACACCACAAAGTGAAGTAGTTTTGATCTCCTAATCACCCTAAGTATGCTCATGAAATTTTGAGCAATTCTGAGAATGTGATTGGAGGGGTGTCAACGACGCCCTCGATGCAGCGGGGACTTGCTCTGATACCAATTGTTGGAGTTAGATGTCTACAGAAGCATGTGAACAACACAAGGAAGAAGAAGAAGCTTGGAGCACAACACAAAATACTAAATGTATTACCACTAGAATGTACAAAGATAAGTAATCCATTAGTGCAATAGGCGTATATACAAGATCGGGAAAAAATACCTCCTAAAGAGGGAAAAATGTGCCCCAACAGTCCTAGTGTGTTCACACACATGACTACCTAAATATATCAACAAAACGGAGGCTCTTCTATGCTTGCAAGAGGTAATAGAAGATTTTGCAATGGATTTTATGAATGATGCGTACTTATGTGCAACACATTTTAATAAGGTGACACTTATGGCCAAGGGCTATGTTGTTGTGTCCAAGCTAGATATAAATTTGATAAAGCCATTGTACCCCTTGACAAGCATGATAATAAATTCTTTGATATTCTGAATATTCCTCCAACAAGATACCCTAAGCCATACTAAGCAAAGATTGAAGATATTCCTTCTCATGAACATCTAACAAGAAATGTAGTAGAGTCTAAGGAGGAGAAGAGAAAGAAGACTTTATTGTGAGAAGAAGTTGTTATCATTGAGGACATCTAGAATTTGAGAAAAGAAAATTCAAAGCTTTTAAAGAAAGAACATGGCCAGGTAATTGTGAACTTTTCAGTGCCATGGGAGGAAGACTACATGTTTGACATAAGGCTTGAAGACAACAAAATGCTAAGGGAATTCAATGTTGAGATCTTTGACAACATAGTCAACATAGCTCTAAGGTATTGTCTTATGGCCATAATATGCTCATCATTTTTTTAGTAATTAAAAGCCTCCTTGATGCATCTGGTCTTGGTTTTATATTGTAGGGTCCTACTCAAGCAATGTGAAGAGTTAGCCTCAAGGAAGGTCTTTATCTTAGATCCCCTTGTGGCTCAATGTATACTATTCAAGCATGGAGAAATTGGTCATTTTTTGAAGGTTTTTAGTGAGGATATAGAATATATAATTTATCCATATATTGAAAAGTAAGTAAGTTTTTGACAACATAGGTCTTGGTATGATGAAGAGTCAAGACAAACAAAAGGTAACTCTACCATATGATCTTAGTTCTGATTCTCATCAATTAGGAAGCAAGCATGATACACAGGTCCAAGACCCAAGAAGTGACACAAATAATGACCAAGATGAAAAAAAAAGGATTAAAAACTATTGAATTCAAGAGGAAAAGCAAAGATGCAGGAGTTTGGAGAATGCTCCAAGCAAGCACCTAGAACATCAACAAGAGAGAAGAAACAACTAGACAGGTATGGATATGATTCCATATTTGTTTCAAAGCATTCAATCTACTTGGCAAAAGATTCAATTTCAGAAGATTCGTCAACATATGAAGCGGCAAAAGGGAAACCCTAATTGGGAAAAGGCCATGAAACAAGAAACAGATGCATTGAAGGAGATGGACACTTGGGATTTGATTCCAATGTCCCCAAATCAAAAGGTAATTGGTTGTAGATGGGTAAATAAAGTTAAAAGAAACTCAAATGGATTAGTTTGTAGGTACAAGATAAGATTAGTTGCCAACGGATGCTCACAAAATCATGGTATATACAATGAGGAAACATTCTCACCAGTTGCAAAAGATGACTACAATCAGAACATTGATAAGTGTAGTTGCTGCAAGGAATTGGAGACTCCTCCAACTTGATGTGAAAAATGCATTCTTAAATGGTTGGATAAGTGAAGAGGTATACATGTCACAACCACCAGGTTTTGAAAACCCTAATCATGCATCTTATGTTTGCAGACTTAAGAAAGCATTGTATGGATTGAAACAAGCTCCTAGATCTTCGAATTACAAGTTGGCTACATACCTTCAAGATCAAGGGTTTGGACCTAGTAACTCAGATCCTTCTCTATTCATCAAAATGTATCACAATGAGGTTATCTATCTGTGTGTATATGTAGATGTTATTATTGTGACAGGTGATGATTTGAATGGCATTAAGAGGATCAAGAGACACATGCAAGAGGAGTTCAAAATCAGTGACTTAGGTGAGCTCACATATTTCCTAGGTATGTAGGTCATATACACAGATGAAAGAATGTATTTGACTCAAAGAAGATGCATTTATGGTCTAGTTCTGAAGCTCAAAATGAAGAATGCTTCAGTTTTGGTGGGAGGAGCCGCTGCAAATTTATGTAGGTTTTTTTAGCCTAATGTAAGACAATAGTTACACAATATAACACAAGAGCAATAGCAGAGAAGATAACAGATATAGGAGAATCTCAACAATTTTTCTACTAGCAGCAAGTACAAAGATGATGGCATTGTCCACCCGTAAGCTCTCAAGGTAGAGCTTAAATAGTGATCTAGACAACTCTAGACAGGGAGATACAAGGTAGAGGTATGCTGGCTCAACTTGATGTCTCAAGTAGTGCACAAGTCATGTATATATAGGATCATGGGTGGCCTTCCGTGGACGGCTATACATGGGCGGTAGAGCGTGGGCGGCCACCGCCCGCGTAATTGACATACACGGCTTAGACCGGTTGAACCGACCTAACAAATATAAATGATTTCGGACTTTGACAGGGAATATTCCCTTTATCGTCACGTGGGGCCGCTGCCCCGGACCCCCACCAGGGGGCCCTCTGGCCCCCTTGGACCCCCCAGCTAGGGGGCCCGTTGGCCCCCTTGGACCCCCCAGCTGGAGCTGCTCACCGCTGCCCCGGACCCCACAATTGGGGACCCTGGTAACTCCCTTTCCTTACAATACCTTACATTGTCCAATATGACCTTCATCCAACATGCAAGTTAGGATTCCCATCAATTGGGTAATGCACGCTTGGCTTCTCCTCATAAAGTGGGCCTTACAAAATGTGCATACAATCATGAGGGGTAGACATTGATCATATACTAACACCTAAAACATCATATTTGACAGACTTTTGTAGGTGTTGTTGGCTAGTTTTTGGGCTTTGCATTTAGCCTTTTAGTGTCATTTTATTGCATATTTTGAGCACATACACACATGTATGCTTTTGTGGATATCGGTTATGTACATCCATGTGGTCTTTGATATAGGGATTACATTTTTTAATGCATAAAGCCTTCTACATTTGAAAAAGAGGGTCGTGGTGAGGTTTTCTTAACTGGGAGACACCCAAATGTGGGGGTCTCTTCGGTGATGCAGGTGGAAAACTTACCCAACCTCGCCATAGGAGATAAATGATAGTTGTTCATAGGTGCTCGCTAAGCCTAGTTGGATTCTATTGTGTAACTGATTATATGCAGTGGAGTCAGTGATTCACTATGCAGGTAAACATGTTAGTACTTGTAGTTTTATGATATTTTTGACACTGGTCATACGCTCATTTTTGCAGAGGATACTGTGGCAAAATGTTTCCAGATTTTTTGTTTAATCAAGTATACAGTGCTTGATTTATTCCATGATACACTTATTTGTTGGTGTTTGGACTCTTTTAGATCCATTTTCATTCTATTGAGTTCTCTACCATCATGGCATCAGAAGTCTCAGGCACATCTGGTGGATCAGGGTCTAATGCTAGTGTTCCAAGGAGGAGCTATAACTTGTAGGGTAAAGACCATTTTGAGATCCGAAAATTTGATGGCACAAACTTTGCTCTATGGAAGAATCAAATTAAAGATGTGCTGATTCAAAGGAGGCAATGGAAGCCAGTAAATGGGATTTCAAAGAAGCTTAGTAACAGGGATGAAGATGATTGTGATGAAACGGCCAGATCTACCATTCACTTGCACCTGGAAAATAATGTTTACTTTACAGTATTAGACTATGAAAGTGCATAGGAGCTCTAGAAGAAGTTATGCAATACATATGAAAGAGAGACGGCCAAATAAAGTGTATCTAATGAGAAAATTATATGACCTTCGCATGAAGGTAGTGTGCTCATCCAAATGAGTTTGATGCTATATTCTCCCAATTAGAGGCTCAAAAAATGGATATGGATAATGAAAGGAAAGCAGTATCGCTGTTATGCACCTTGCCATCATCATGGGATACATTTTGCACAGCTATTAGCAATAATGCACCTCGTGGTAAAGTCGTCTATGATGACATATGTGGAGCACTCTTGAGTGAGGAGATTCGCAAAAAATCTATGGTTGGCACTCAGAGTAGAGATGCATGTAATGTTCGTGATTCTTACCAAAGAAAGAATCAGCAACGTGGCAGAAGCAAGAACAAGGAAAAGAATGGTCAACGGAATAAGAGTAGAAGTAAATCAAGGAAGAGGGATATGAATGCCATTATTGTCATAAGAAAGGACATATGAAGAAAGATTGTTATGCATTAAGAATGCTAAAGGTAAAGGACAGAACATTGATGGGCATGTTAAACAGTTACCTGCACCATCTACTTTGCCTGTGAAGATTGAAGAAATTAATGCTATTTTTGATGATCCTGATGTATTGACACTTGATAGTACTATGCCAACTGAGGGCCTTATGTCTGATTCTCTTTCCCACACATGGCTGCTAGATTCTGGTGCTTCTTTCCATGTGAGACCACACAGAGAATGGTTCTCTAATTATGCAGCAAAGTCTCTTGGTACCGTGAGACTTGGTGACTCTTACCACTGTGATGTTGTGGGGATTGGAGATGTGGTTGTGTAGTTTATTGATGCTTCAAAATTTACTATGCATAATGTACGCCATGCACCTCAGTTATCATGCAACTTGATGTCAATTGGTCAACTTGATGACCTTGGTTATGGTCTTTTATGCTCAGTCCTTTCGCATATCAAAGGGCAATATGGTTATTTCAAAACAAAGCAAAGTTGGCTAACTTTATCCTTTATTTGTATCACAGAAAGAACACTTGTTAGCTGTTACCGAATAGCCTATGGCTTGTATTTGGCATGGTCGTTTGGGCCATATATCTTGTAGTGGAATGGAAAATCTTTCTTGTTCTGGCTACTTACCTGTGTTATCTTTCTCCGATTTTTCATTTTGTGAGCATTGTCAATATGGAAAGCAAACTAGAAATGTGCATAGAATGCACATTGACTCTTCAATTCAGCCTTTAGATCTTGTTCATACAGATGTGTGTGGTCCTATGCCCACTAGGTCCTTAGGTCGCTCTCTTTACTTTTTCACTTTCATAGATAATGCTACTAGAAAAGTTTGGGTATATCCTATCAAATCAAAGGATGAGGTATTCCCTACTTTCAGAAAATGGCTTGCTTTAGTTGAGACTAAAAAAGGAACTAAGGTTAGGGCTTTACATTCAGATAATGGCGGTGAGTATACCTCACATAAATTCAGCCTTTTCTATCAGTCTAGAGGGATTCATAGAGAGTTTACAACTCCTTATACCCTAGTACAGAATCGTGTAGCTGAGAGGATGAATAGAACTATTTAAGATAGATTAGTCTCTATGTTGCATCATGCAAACCTCTCACAAGGCTTTTGGGTAGAAGCAGTATTGACTACAGTTCATGTGATTAACCTTTCACCTAATACTTCCAAAGTTTTTAGGTGTGAAGCATATGTTCATATACCCAAGAATCTTAGACAAAAGTTGGATCATAAGTCAAAGAAATGCATTTTTCTTGGATATGGTCGAGAAGGACAATTTGGATATCACTTATGGGATCCTGAAACATGGACAGTGATCAGAAGTAGTGATGTCATTTTCAATGAGTCTAAGATGCATAAACAACCCATTAAGGAGGTTGAATTGAGAAGAGTGATGTTTGAGGATACTAGTCCTCCGGTTAGCATGCATAAAAATGTTGCACATAGGGATGTTCAAGAGAATGTCCATTCAAATGAGTCTACACATGTTCCTGTTCAACAACCATTGAGACGTTTTGCATGTGTCTCACATCCACTTGATAGATATATTCTAGGTTTAGATTTTGTTATGCTAACAGATGCCGATGAGCCTTCTTGCTACAAAGAGGCTATGTAGAAAGAGGATCATGTCAAGTGAGACCATGCCATGAAGAGTGAGTTGGATTCTATTCACAAGAATGGTACTTGGGATTTAGTACCTTTGCCAAAGGGAAGGAAAGCTTTACCATGTAAATGGGTATATAAGCTGAAATTCACATCAGATAGTGCTTCTCCAAAGTATAAATCACGACTCATTGCAAAGGGTTTTAAGCAACAACATGGTGTTGATTTCGAGGAAATCTTCTCTCCAGTGGTCAAGATGACTACCCTATGCATGTTGCTTGGATTCATTGCAATGGAGGACTTAGAGCTAGTCCAAATCGATGTGAAAACTGCTTTCTTACATGGAGATCTTATAGATGAGATCTATATGGAACAACCAGAGGGTTATGTAGTTCTTGGCAAGGAAAGTCTAGTTTGTAAGCTCAAGAAGAGCTTGTATGGACTTAAACAGTCCCCTAGACAATGGTACCAAAAGTTTGATGCTTTTATGAAGTCTCAAGGCTATTCTTGAAGCAATGAGGATCATTGTCTCTACACAAAGAGATGTTCACATGGCAGCTTGATATGCTTGATACGTTATGTCAATGATATGTTGATTGTTGGGAAGTCCACTTATGATTTTTCAATTCTCAAAAAGAAGTTGAGTCAGACCTTCGATATGAAGGATTTGGGGGATGCCAAACATATTCTTGGCATGCACATTACTCGTGATCGGAGTAAAAGATGCATATACTTTTCTCAAAGTGAGTACATATCCAAAGTACTTCACAGGTTCAATATGCAAGGTGGAAAGGCATTGAGTACACCTTTACCCACATATGTGAAATTGAGCAAGGATGATTGCCCCAAGTCAGACGAGGAAAAGCATTTCATGACCACAATTCCCTATCAGTCTGTTGTTGGTAGTCTCGCTATGGTAGCTATGAGACCAGACATTGCATTTGTAGTGGGAGTTGTGAGCAGACATATGTCTAATCTTGGCAAGAAACATTGGGAAGTGGTCAAGATGATTTTGAGATATCTGAGTGGCACTAAGGACAAGTGTCTATGCTTAGGTAGAGGGAAAGCATCCATTATTGGTTTCACAAATTCTGACTATGCTGGTTGTGTAGACAATCGTAAATCTACATCAAGGTACATTTTTCATTTTGTTGGAGGCGCTATCTCTTGGAGATCTTGTCTTCAAGAATGTACAACTATTTCCACCACAGAAGCAGAGTATGTTGCAACAAGTGAGGCATGTAAGGAAGCATTAGCTAGTCAGCCCTTCCCTTTTAGTGGTGGTATAATTCTTTTCTGCTTGATTTAATTGTCTACTAGCATAGGCTATGGGAAAATCTATTTTTGTATTTTCCACTGGTTGAGGTAAGATGCATCCTAATGCAAAATAAGAAGCATCCATTGGTTGAGGTAAGATGCATCCTAATGCAAAATTAGAGGCATCCACATGAACATGAAAGATTTTATTCCAACTTGGTGGTTTTAGAATGGGGGTTGAACTCAACCTTGCTTTTAATTTGTTAAAAGCTTCCTCACATTCCTGTGTCCATTCAAATTTGGTGATAAGTGCATATAGTGGTTTAGCAATAATGGCAAAGTTAAGCACAAACCTTCTATAATAATCACAATGGCCCATAAAAGCTTGTAACTCCTTTACTGTTGTTGGTCTTGGCATTTTAGCAATTACCTTTGTTTTTTCTTCATCAATTGAAATGCCATTCTTTGACACAATATGTCCTAAAATTTTTCCTTGTCTCACAAAGAAGATACATTTTTCTGGATTCAAACAAACCTTATAAATTTTACATTTTTGAAAGATTTGTTTAAGTTCCTCTATATGATTTACCCTAGCAAAAGAGTAGGCACATAAGTCATCTACATATACCTCCATGGATTTTCTAAGAAATTCTTTAAACACATGGCACATTAGCCTTTGGAAGGTGGCTGGTACATTTGTTAATCCAAATGGCATAACTCTAAATGCATAGATCCCCCATTCTATTGCAAAAGTTGTTTTATGTTCATCCTCAAGGGCTATAGCCACTTGATTACCAAAAAATCCATCAAGGAAACTATAGACTTCTTTTCTTGCTACCCTTTATAATAAATGATCAGTGATGGGTAATGGATAATTATCTCTAATGGTAGAAAAATTTAATTTTTTAAGGTTTATACAAACCCTAAGTTTTCCATTTTTCTTTAGCACTACCACTATTGGGGATATCCATTTTGTATGTTTAATTTAAAATGTAAATCCCACTGCCAATAACTTGTCTATTTCTTCCTTTATTTTTGTAGCATAAACATCATTATAGGTATAGTGTCTTTGTTTTGAAGGTTTTGAATCACAAGCTATTGGAATTCTATGAACACATATCTTTGGGTCCACTCCCTTAAGATCCTTATAACTCTAAGCAAAGATATCCCTATATTCTCTTACCAATGATATTAATGCCTTTTCCTCATCTTGATGAATATCTTTAGCCATCATTATTTTCCTTTCCTCATTTTCGTCTTTGGTAACTATGACATATTTCACATTCTCTTTGTTATCATAGGATTGATCTGCTTTGTATTCCTTAGTGGTTTTTGAAAAATCACTCTCCTCTCTTCAATTTCATATCTTTTAAAATTGCCTGGCACATCTATCTAACAAGATTCTTTTTTTCCAATTTTATTGACCCTAATTTCAATTTTTCCAATTGAGTTTTCTTTTTTTTATTCTGCTCCAGAATTTATATCATATTAAAAGGAATAAGATCACATCCTTCTGAATCAGATAGCTTGACTGATGTTTGTTCATTTGCAGTTATGTCCAGGGTTGATAATAGCTGCTCCCATCCAAATGGCTCAAACTCTTCCTCATCGAAATAGATAGGAATATAACTTGGATCTTCTAATGCTCTTTCCAATTTGCACTCTTCTTTTATTAATTTGTTTACTCCTTTTTTTGTTAGGTTTACAAAGACAAATTTGGGCAGCTTCATCAAAATCTTGATCTTCAGTTGAACTAGATGCTATTGAAGTTTTCTCTGTTTTATGTACCCTTCTCCATTCTCTTGGTGAGATATCTTGATATTTTTTTTGTCTCCAAATTGACTTTTGTAATATTGTCATCATGTTGAAGATCAAAGTGATTGCCTCCCCAATCTTGAACCACTTTGAGTTGTCTTAGAAATGGTCTTCCGAGTATGACATCATAAGTATTTAAACTTGGAAATTCTACTATAGCGAATGTATGTTTGAAAGTTATTCCATAGGTTCTTAGCTTTATATGTTCCAATAGCCCCATTGATTGTTTCCCATTTCCATCTGCTGATTGGATTTTCAATTTTGTTGATTTTAGTTTGGGCTTACCCCATTTTTCCCATATTTCTTTAGTAATGATTGCTGCTCCAGCCCCACTATCCAAAATGGCTTCTACTTTACAACCTTGAAATTCTAGAATTAAAGTTGTATTGCCTTCCTCTCCCTCACAAAATCTCCCTATCTTGTCCAAGGGAATATGATTGTTCTCATTATCTTCTGGATAGCTATCATATGCTTTATTTTCATTAAATTCTTCCTTACACCGTTTTTTCAAGTTAGGATTTTGTTCCAATAAATCTTGCCAAGAAACTTTACAGATTAATTCTAAATCTTGAATTTCCTCATTCTGCTCTCTTGTGGTTTTCTTACATATTTTCATTTTTCTACAACTTATACTTTTATCATCTCTTTGTTTATGTTTCCCTTTCTCTCCTACCTCAGTAATTGGAGGTGTCTCAGATTGATATTCTTTAGCCTTTTGCTCTCTCAATTCCTCCCATATTACTTGATCCATACACTTCTGTAAATTTTCATATGAAATTCTAGTTTCTTTCATTCCAAATCCTTTTCCATAATTTTCTGAGCAGTTTCAATTAGTTGTTTACATAAAAGAAATTTGTTGATATATTTAGGTAGTGATATGTGTGAACAATCTAGGACCACCGGGGCACTTTTTCCCTCTTTAGGAGGTTTTTTTTCCCTTAGCTTGTATATACGCCTATTGCCCTAATGGGCTACTAATCTTTGTACATTCTCTAGTAATACATTCAGTCTTGTGTGTTGTGCTCAAAGCTTCTTCTTCTTCCTTGTGCTGTTCGCGTGCTTCCGTAGACGTCTAACTCCAAAAATTGGTATCATAGTAGGTCGCCGCTTCATTTAGGGTGTCGTCGACACTCCTCCGGTTGCAGTCTCAGATTGGCATGATATTTGGTGTGAGCATACTCAGGGTGGTGCCGAAATCGCGATCTGAGCTCGTTTCGGCCTTTGAATGCAATATCGCAGCGCTTGTGCAGGCTATTTCATCTTTTTGTGCCAAAGGTATATACCTGTTTTGATCTGCGATTATAAGCATCTCAAAGTCTGCTACAAGTTTAGCAGAACTCGTCTGGGCAGTTCCATTCAACTTTTTGAGATACACTCAATTTTTTGCATCAAGGTATTTTAGTCACCGGCCATGGCTGAAAGTAGTGATGTATTCCGTATGTTGGCTGTTGAGGATAAGTTGGATGGTACCAACTACCCATTATGGGCTTATATGATGTGACATGTATTGGTTGCAAAAGGACTGTGGAAAATTGTGCAGGGTGTTGAAAGACGTCCAGTTACACCTATGACTACAGGTACTGCAAATACAGGTGTTGAAGCTGATGGAGATGGTGTCGAAGATGATATTCTGCAGATTCCTGTTCGTGCTGTTGTTTCTGTTGCACCTACTGTAGAGTAAATTTGTTGGGATGGCAGAGATGCTCAAGCACATGCATTGATAGCTTTTTCTGTCAAACGTTCTATTATTCCTCACATTCGCTCTTGTAGAACAGCAAAGCATGCTTGGGATACACTTACCACATTGTACCAGGCTAGGAATGAGGCTCGTGTTGCTTACCTCCAAAAACAGTTGGAGAGTGAGTACATGAATGAAGGTGATTCTATGGACAGTTTTCTAACAAAGATCAAAGACTTGAAGAAACATTTGATTTCTTTTGATGAGGTTATACAAGATAGCTCACTTGTGCAGACCGTTCTGAATGGTCTTCCTGATTCATATCAGAGTTTTGCTTCTACTCTTCGATTGATGATGAAAGGCAATCCAAATGCCTTGTCATTTGAGGAGTTAGTCTTTGTTCTGTTACAGGAAGATCAGTCTAGGTAGAATAGGTCCATTATGCATGTTGCAGATCAAGCTTTCCTGGCTAGTTAGAAGGGCAAAGGAAAATGAAGCTCTTCTACTAGTATGCAGAAATCTGCAAATGCTGAACATTCGAAGAACCAGGATAAAGATGAGAAGAAATCAGAAAAGCAAAAATTGTTTTGCAAGTACTATAAAGGGAATGATCATATCATAAAGAACTGTCCAAAACTGGCTGCAAAAGAGGCAAAGAAAAAGGAGGCTGGAATGGTTGTTGCAGAAGCCTCTACACCAAAAATAGAGTTTGCTAATCTTGTGCAGGAAGAAGAATGGGCGTTTACTACTGTTTGCAGTTTTGACCCATCTTCTCATGAGGAGTGCATGTCTGCAGTGGACTCAGATGTTTGGTACTTTGATAGTGGGGCGACCAAACATATTATCTTGCAGTGTAGTTTCTTCTCTTCACTTGAGCCTTCCCCTACAGGGAATACTATCACATGCGCCAACAACTCCTCTTATCCTGTTATGGGAGTTGGTAAGATCATTTTGACTACTGCTGATGGTAGTTCTTTCACCTTGTGAGATGCTTTATTTTGTGCCAGGGATCAAGAAGAATGTGTTATCAGTTTCTGCATTAGCCAAGATTGGCTTGGTTATGAAATTTGTTGATGATAGATGTACAATTCATGATCTCTCAAATGGCGATGTTATTATTGCTTCTAGCATTTTATTGTTGGAGAAACAATCACTAATTGGACATATATTTGAAGGTCAAATCTTAGGAATAAAACCGCATGCCTATGTGAAGGGACAAATTCACAAGTGTATCATTTTTGTAAAGTTAGTTCACTTTAGTTCTAGAAGTTTTTTAAAAAATCAGGAGAATACGAAAATCTATATAAGTTAGTTTGTATCAACTGACGCGATGGGGGAAGACAATGAGAGAGTGAGTTAGAACTCATTTTGTATGATTGAGAATAGTCGGGCTTCTTTGCGTGAGAAAGCACCTATGCATTCCTGAGTTTTCATAGTTATGGAAAGAGTTTATTGAACTTCTGTGTATAAGTCTTCTTCTTCCATCTCTAGTGCTTGTTTTGTGTGAAATGATTTCAAGAGTTGAGGTTTTCCAAGCAAGTCGATGCCTGACATCGAGGTTGTGTTGATAAGTCCTTGTTTTATTCTCTGAGTGTTATGTACTGCTAGAACTTCTTAAAAACATGAGGTTTGTGGAGCAACTTGATGCCTGGCATCGACTTCCCACATAAAAGTGGTCTTGTTCATGTGTGTGCAAAAGAGGCTAATTATGGTGCTGAAAAAGTGGCTAAAAAAGCTCAAAGTCGATGTCCACATCGACTTTTTGTTGCAAGTCGATGCTAGGCATCAAATTTTTATTTTTAGACAGCGAAATTTACTAAAATAGGCAAAATTTCGAGTTTTGGAAGGTCATACAGGGTCATCTTGTGAGGGCCTTAACTTGCATTCTAGAGATCCGTTTCATGCATATGATAGCTTGTTGGAAAGCTCTATTCTTGTAGTTTCAGCCTATAAAAGATCTTTGAGAAATAATACTTGAGCTAAGAGAAATTAGTGGAACACTGAAGGTATGTCATTTTAGTGACTAGAAAAATCTGAAGAAGCAAAGTTCTTGGTTTCGGCTATCATTTCTCAAAGCTTGGAGTGGCAATGAGTTAATGGTGACCATAGAGGTGTTCTAGTGTCACATTAATTCATTTCGTGTGGTGTTTTACACATCAACAAGTGGTATCAGAGCAGAAAGGTCCTAAAGAGCAGAAGGCGAAAAAGGTACGAGAAGTTTTGGAAAGTTTTCCATTAAAGTTTCAAAGGTGAAGCATTTGAAGACACAAGGCATCAAAAGGTTACTTTAAAAGTATCCTCATACACAAAGAACTTCAAAAGGTATCATTCTTTATCCTTAAAGCTCACAGGTTGTACCAGAAGGAAAGGAATATGGCAGATCATATCTCCATTGACAAACTAGACATAGATAATTACCCCGCACGGGTAATGAGAATGGAAGCCTTACTTATGAGTAAGGATCTCATGGTATATTTAACAGGTGAAGAAGATAAGCCAATATTTGAAGATGAAAGTTGACCAAAGAAAGAAGAACTTGATGCTTTAAAGCATTGGCAGAAGAAGGATGCAAGTGCAAAAGCCTACATCTACAATACAATCTCTGATCATTTGCTACCACACATCAGAGGATTGGAATCATCTGAAGATATATGGAATGCATTGGAATATCATTTCCAAAGTACTACCAAAGCAAGGAAAGCAAGTCTATGGTCAGAGTTTACAACATTCAAGAAGAAGCCAAGTCAAAGTATTAGTGATTATGTCACTAAGATGAAGGATCTAGCAGATACTCTTGGATCCATAGATGAAGATATTGAGGATCACAAGTTGATTGCTCAATTACTTACAGGTTTGAGAGGGGATGAAAGGTGGAAACCTTTTTTCTTATCAAGAGAACTTTCATTAAACCATTATGTTCCAGATTTGAACCAGTTGCTTGGTTTGATGCTCACATTTGAGCAAGACTTGAAGGGAGATGGAGATAAAGGAGAAAGTTCTGCAATGTACATGAAGAACAAGAAGAAAGGAGATAAAGGTAAAGCAAAGGATGAAGAAGAGTCAAGTTCTCAAGTTTATTATGCAAGAGGTAAAGGCACAGGCAGAGGAAGACCAAGAGGTTTTGGAAGAGGTAGAGGTAATCAAAATAACAACAAGAAGGTTTGATGGATCTGTGGATTGAGTAATCATTTGGCTCATGACTGTTGGCACAACCAACAAGGATCAAACTAGAATCAAAACAACAATAGCAGAGGTCGAGGTGGAAGATATCAAAGTAATTTTCAAAGAGGTAGACAAAATCAAAGAGGAGGCTATGGTAGAGGTGGAGGAAGAAGTTGGGGACAGAATCAATCCTACAACACCACCTACTACAATTATGCAAATGACACACAGAATGAAAGTCATACATCATTGATGATGAATTCAATCAGCACATCAGATAAAGAAGATGTAAAGGTATTTTACATTGACTCTGCATGTTCTAATCATTTGTCCAGAAACATAGAATTGATGTCAGAATTGGAAAAAGGCATTTCTAGTCATAGTGTTCAAACAGGTGATAATACAAGACATAGTGTACATTCAATTGGAAACGTGAAATGCAAGAGCGGAGCAGATTTGCTAACCAATGTTTTGTATGTTCCCACAATACCTAAAAACTTGATTAGTGTGGGACAGATAGTTGAAAAAGGTTTTGTCAGGTTTACAAATGAAGGAGTATTTGTTGAAGATCTAGAGAATGGATATAATCAGATTGTCTATGGTAAGAAAGAAGGTAGACTCTTTACTTTAAGAGTACAAGGGAACATTGGTCAAGCTTTGCTCACACATGGTGAAGGAGTGATTCTAGAACTTGATCTCTGGCATAAGAGATTAGGTCATTTCAATGAAACAGAAATTAAAGCTATGGTTGCTAATCAGTTTGTACTAGGATTACCAAATGTGCAGAGTCAACATATGGTTTATAAATGTGAAGCATGTCAAATGGGTAAAGCGCACAGGTTACCATTTCAGAAGAAACGATTCAAACATGATGGAGTACTTGAGCTCATTCATACAGATGTATGGGGACCAACAAAAGAAGGATCTATCAGTGGCTCAAGGTACTATGTTCTTTTCATTGATGATGCTACAAGATGGATAACTTTATATGTCTTGAAGGAAAGATCAGAAGTGTTTGGAGCTTTCAAGCATTTTCATGCACATGCAGAGAGAGTCACAGGTCAAAAGCTTAAGAGACTGAGGTTTGATGGAGGGGGAGAATACTTCTCCCAACAATTCAATGATTATCTTTGGAATGCAGGTATTAAGAGAGAAATAACCTGCAGGTATACACCACAACAAAATGGTGTAGCAGAAAGAAGGAACGGGACTTTGGTTGAGTTTACTAGAGCTATGCTGAAGGAGAAGAAATGTCCAAATTATCTTTGGGCTAAGGCTGTAAATACAGCTACATATCTTGTGAATAGATTACCATGTGCAGCTCTCAATGGAATGACTCCATATGAAGCTTGGTGGGGTAAGAAACCAACACTAGATCATTGTAGAGTGTTTGGATCAATTGCATATGCTTATGTGCCATCATAGCTTAGGCATAAACTTGAACCAAAGGCAGAAAAATATGTGTTCATTGGTTATGATGAAAAGCAGATGGGTTACAGGTTGTGGGGGAATCCTCTAACCAAACAATTTCTTGTTTCTAGAGATGTTACATTTGATGAACAGAAAAGTTGGTATGCAGATCAAAGTCATACAGCTGAAGAATTTGAAGAAGATGTAAGAAGATGTGAGAAAGGAAAATCAATTGTGCAGGTAAATAGAGATGAAGAATATATGCAAGCAAGTACATCCAGAAGTGGATTAACAAGAAGGAATGAAGAAGCTCCTATATTTGATGAAGAGGTGTATCCAGATACTTATGAAGAATGTGAACCAAGAAGGTCAAGCAGGACTAGAAGACAACCAGAAAGGTATTCTTATGATACTTCTTACATAACTCAGAAGAACTATGCATATATGATCAAAGATGATGAAGAACCTCAGAACTATGATGAAGCAAAAGGTAAGAAACATTGGGAAGAAGCAATGAAGGAAGATTTTAATGCAATGGAGGAGAACAAGACATGGGAACTTGTTCCTAAACCAAATGGTAAGAAAGTAATTGGAAATAAATGGGTTTATAAAGTGAAGAAGCTTGCAGATGGAAGTATAGCCAGATACAAAGCTAGACTGGTGGTGAAAGGCTATGCCCAAACTTATGGCATAGATTATGATGAGACATTCAGTCCTGTAGCTAAGATGTCAACTATAAGGACCCTAAGTCAATTGGATATAAAGAATGCATTCTTGAATGGATACATATCAGATGAGGTATACATGGAACAAACTCAAGGGTTTATAGATTCTAGGTATCCAAATTTTGTTTGTAGGTTGAGAAGAGCACTCTATGGATTGAAACAATCTCCAAGAGCATGGAACTATAGACTGGTGAAGTATCTGAATGAACTTGGATATCAAAGTTCAAAAGTAGATCCAAGTCTACTTATCAAAAGAACAGAGGAAGGTACAATCTACATTTGTATTTATGTAGATGACATTATAATCACAGGTGCTTCAGATGAAGGAATCAAGGAGGTAAAGAGATTACTTGAAAAAGAATTCAACTCAGTGATCTAGGAAAGTTGTCATACTTTCTTGGAATGGAAGTTACTTATACAGATCATGGCATATATGTATCACGAGAAAGGTATCTTCTGAATCTATTGAAGAAGTTTGATATGGAAAATTGTAGAGAAGCTTCAACTCCACTTGAAGTTAATCACAAACTCAGTAAATATGATGGTGCAGAATACAAAGATATGAGGAAGTATCAATCTCTTGTGGGTAGTTTGATTTATGATACACTAACAAGACCTGATCTTAGTTATGCAGTGGGAGTTTTGTCACAATTCATGCATTGTCCAAAGGACCCACATTGGATTGCAGGTCAAAGAGTTCTCAGATATATCAAAGGAACTATAAAGGAAGGATTATATTATCCTTTTACATCAGATTTGAAGTTGAGAGCCTGTAGTGATTCAGACTGGGCAGGTAACCAGGATGATAGAAGATCAACTCATGGCTACATGACATTGGTGATAAGCTTGTAAGTTGGTGTTCAAAGAAACAACATACAATAGCATTATCATTGGACATATATTTGAAGGTCAAATCTTAGGAATAAAACCACATGCCTATGTGAAGGGATAAATTCACAAGTGTATCATATTTGTAAAGTTAGTTCACTTTAGTTCTAGAAGTTTTTTAAAAAATCACGAGAATAAGAAAATCTATATAAGTTAGTTTGTATCAACTGACGCGATGGGGGAAGACAATGAGAGAGTGAGTTAGAACTCATTTTGTATGATTGAGAATAGTCGGGCTTCTCTGCGTGAGAAAGCACCTGTGCATTCCTGAGTTTTCATAGTTATGGAAAGAGTTTGAACTTCTGTGTATAAGTCTTCTTCTTCCATCTCCAGTGTTTGTTTTGTGTGAAATGATTTCAAGAGTTGAAGTTTTCCAAGCAAGTCGATGCGTGGCATCGAGTTTGTGTTGATAAGTCCTTGTTTTATTCTCTGAGTGTTATGTACTGCTAGAACTTCTTAAAAACATGAGGTTTGTGGAGCAACTCGATGCCTGGCATCGAGTTTTAGCATAAAGCCGATGCCTAGCATCGACTTCCCACATAAAAGTGGTCTTGTTCATGTGTGTGTAAAAGAGGCTAATTATGGTGCTGAAAAAGTGGCTGAAAAAGCTCAAAATCGATGCCCGGCATCGACTTTTGGTTGCAAGTCGATGCTAGGCATCGAATTTTTATTTTTAGACAGCAAAATTTACTAAAACAGGCAAAATTTCTAGTTTTGGAAGGTCATATAGGGTCATCTTGTGAGGGCCATAACTTGAGTTCTAGAGATCCGTTTCATGCATATGATAGCTTGTTGGAAAGCTCTACTTGTCTAGTTTTAGCTTACAAAAGATCTTGGATAAATAATACTTGAGCTAATAGAAATTAGCAAAATACTGAAGGTATGTCATTTCAATGACTAGAAAAATCTGAAGAAGCAAAGTTCTTGGTTTCGGCTATCATTTCTCAAAGTTTGGAGTGGCAATGAGTTAATGGTGACCATAGAGGTGTTCTAGTGTCACATTAATTCATTTCTTGTGGTGTTTTACACATCAACATTTATGTCGTGGGCTGTATAAGCTCATAGACTATGAAAGATCTGTGAATGACTCGGCATGTGCAGTTCATAATTCTCAAGCTATGTCAGATGCAAAGCTTTGGCATGCACGCTTTGGTCATCTCAATTTTGCTAGTTTGCTATGCCTGCAGAAATCTGATATGGTGTCTTCTTTGCCCAAGCTTGAGGCATCTGGAAAACATGTATGTGAAGGCTGTATTTTGGGCAAAATGCAACGTTCCTCCTTTCCAAAAGATGGTTCGGTTCGGGCTACGCAAAAATTGCAGCTTGTACATAGTGATGTCTGTGGTCCTATGCAGACACTTACTTTTGGAAACTATCTTTACTTCGTGACTTTCATTGATGATTATTCCAGGCATGCATGGGTATATCCATTGAAAGCAAAGTCCGAAGTGTTTTTGTGCTTCAAACAGTTTTTGGTTTTGGCTGAAAATTTGTCAGGATGTAAAATGGGCACCCTCCGTTCTGATTGAGGTGGGGAATATATTTCTTTTGATTTTAATGCATTTCTGGTTGAACGTGGGATAAAACACCAGTGTACAGTGCCGTATACACCTCAACAAAATGGAGTTGCTGATCGGAAGAACAGGTCACTCATGGAGATGGTGAGGTGTATGGTTAAGAGTCAGGCTTTACCACATAGTTTTTGGCTTGAGGCTGTCATGTGTGCAGCATATGTACTTAACAGGTGTCCCACTAAAGCGCTGCAGTCTATCACTCCATATGAGGCTTGGCATGATCGCAAGCCATCTGTTGCTCATCTGCGGGTTTTTGGTTGTCTGGCATATGCACTAGTGCCTGAACAACATCATAGAAAATTCGATGATAAGGTAGTAAAATGTATTTTTGTTGGGTATAGTTCTGAAAGTAAAGGCATCGTTTGTATCATCCACAGACTAAATGCATTCTGGTTAGATGTGATGTTGTTTTTGTGGAAGATGCTATTCGGCCATTGCTTTCATGTACTAAGGAGACATCTGTTAGCTCCAAACACATGTATGATACTTTGATGCCTCTTTTTACAGGTGGACACTCTACTGTTGGTCTTAATGAGGCAACTTCTTAGCCTTTGCAGGTTTCATGTAACCTCTGTGATGAAAATGAGCCTGTTTCTTTTAATGAAGCACAAAATTCAAAAAATTGGATGGCTGGTATGAAATCTGAATATGATGCTATAATGAAGAATGGTACTTGGTCTTTATGTGACTTGCCTCTTGGCAAGAAAGCCATTGGTACTAAGTGGGTATACAAGCTGAAGTGTAAACCTGATGGTACAGTTGACAGGTATAAGGCTAGGCTTGTTGCAAAGGGTTATGCATAGGAAAGAGGCATTGATTTTGATGAGACCTTTGCACCAACATGTCGTATGACTACTGTTCAGAGCATCTATGCACTTGCAGCCCATCGTGGTTGGAATGTACATCATTTGGACATTAAAACTTCATTTTTAAATGGTGACTTGCATGAAGAAGTGTATGTTTTTCAGCCCCGTGGTTTTGTGCAGAAAGGGCATGAAAACCAGGTGTGCAGGTTAAAGAAGGCATTATATGGTTTAAAGCAAGCACCACGTGCTTGGTATGAGAAGATATATGCCTATCTGATTGCGCATGGTTTTGTGAATAGTCCAACTAAGAGCACCTTATATGTTAAGCGTGCTAATGATGTGCTTCTGATTATTGTTGTCTATGTTGATGACATGCTGCTCACTGGTCCTATTGAGAAGCATATTGCTGATTTTAAGGCTGATTTGCATGCCTCATTTGAGATGTCTAATTTGGGGCATTTGCATCACTATTTGGGCATTCAATTTATGCAAGTTGATGGTGGATTGGCTTTGTGTCAAACGAAATATATTGACACATTATTGCAGCATTTTGGCCTTGAAGACTGTAAGCCTATTGCCACTCCTATGGAGACAGGTTTACAATTGAGCCTTCATGATGCTGGAGATGCATTTGATGTTGTCCTCTATTAGCAGGCTGTTGGATGCATGATTTACTTATGCATTACTCGGCCAGATATTCAGTTTGCTATCTCACAGATGAGCAGGTTTATGCATTGCCCAGGTGTCAAGCATTGGCAGGCGGTTAAGCGCATCTTTCGCTACTTGAGTGGTACTCGGCTACTTGGGTTGTTTTATCCCAAGGGGGATCACTACCGCTAGATTTGCATGCTTTTTCTGACTCTGACTGGGCTGGTTGCTATGACACTCGTGTGTCCACTAGTGGCTTTTGCTTCATGCTTGGTAGCTCATGTATATCTTGGTTGAGCAAGAAGCAGCCTACTGTGGCCACTTCCAGTTGTGAGGCTGAGTATAAGGTAGCTTTCACAGCTACTGTTGAGTGTGTGTGAACACTCTAGGACCATCAGGGCACTTTTTTCCCTCTTTAGGAGGTTTTTTCCCCCAGCTTGTATATACGCCTATTGCCCTAATGGGCTACTAATCTTTGTACATTCTCTAGTAATACATTCAATCTTGTGTGTTGTGCTCAAAGCTTCTTCTTCTTCCTTGTGCTGTTCATGTGCTTCCGCAGATGTCTAACTCGACCAATCTCCTCTTTTCTTCCTGAGGTAAAGGATATTCTTCTTCATAATTTTGGAGTGGGATGTCTTTTAATCTGCCTTGATATTGTTTTAGTAAGGTTTTCATTTGTTTTGTTAAAGGCTCTGCTAATATAGACCCTTCTTCCTTCTCTATCTCTTTATCATTCCCAAACTTGTGTTGTTCTTGATTTTTCCTTTGCTCTTTCCTTTATTTTATTCCAAGAGTTTTTCTTTTTCTTATCTTGCTTCCCTTCTTCACTCAATAATTCCTTTTGATGCTCTCCCTTCATTTTTTCTGCTTGTCCTTTGGTAATTATGTACTTTAACCTCTCTCTCTCTGACTCATTACCACTTTCCATGATTGTTTCTCCTATTTGACTGTTTAAATCCATGACTTGAACTGTCTTCAAAGGAGAAGCACTGGTCATTGTTTTACTTGGATTATTTGGAAAATCTTCTATCAAATTCTCTCTTTCACTACCTGGGTTGGTGTCAATCTCCTATGTTGACCCAAATGCCTGTCCCAATTATTTCCATAGGGTATGTTGAAATTGATTCCAATTTGTCTGTTATTTCTCATGTTTCTCTGTTCTTGATTTTGATTTCTATCAGCCCTAATATGTGGTATTGGTGGATTGATATTTTGATTTTCCTCTTCCTCATTTCTCATGTAACAATGTTTCTCATTGTAGTCATGAACTCCATTATGCCTTTGAGTCTCCAATTCTTCATAGTTTGATTTTACTAGATCATATCCCCCATTTGAGCCTCTAAATTTGACTCTATGGCCCAATAAACATCTCCAATTTCTGGATTCATGTAGAGTAAAGTATCTTCTTGATCACAAGTAATTTTAATCACTTGTTCTTTATGAGTGCAAATGGATTGACCTCTAGGTGTTATGTTTCCTTCCTTCTCTATGTCTTTCAATTTTTTTTATTAGCTAATTCCCCTTGATCATTTATGTCTTCAAGATCTAGCGTCACTATATAAGTGGTTCCATCCCTTTCTATGTATTTTTCATCAACAAATTGGGTTATAGGAGCCATATTAAATAAAGAATTTGTCCTCAATCTAGCTACATATCTTTGCAATTCATCTTTGTAAATGTATGTTCCAAATCTATTTGTGAATTCATATTTCAATATGTTCCTATAATCTCCTTCATTTTCTAGTTCCTCTTGAATTCTAATGGTTGGTTCTTGGGATTTTAGAATTGTGGGTGTGGTTCAAATTAGAACTTGGTTCTGGTATCACCTTTCCGCCCCTCAATTTCATTATCGAGTAGTTGGTTCCAAAAATTCGCAATTCTTTCAAGTTCAGTGGTTCCACAAATTTGCAATTCTTTCAAGTTTAGTGGTTCCAAAATTCATGATTCTTTCAATTTCAGTGGTTCCAAAAATTTGCGATTCTTTCATGTTCAGTGGTTCCAAAAATTCGTGATTCTTTCAAGTTCAGTGGTTCCAAGAATTCACGATTCTTTCAAGCTCAGTGGTTCCTAAAATTCGCGATTCTTTTAAAGTTCATTGGTTCCTAAAATTCATGATTCTTTTAAAGTTCAGTGGTTCCAAAAAATTGCGATTCTTTTAAAGTTCATTGGTTCCACAAATTCGTGATTCTTTCAAGTTCAATGGTTCCAAAAATTTGCGATTCTTTTAAAGTTCAATGGTTCCAAAAATTTATAATTCTTTTAATGTTCATAAATTCATTATTTGTTCTTAACCCTTTCAGATACCAATTTCTTAATGCTTGTCACAACATATTTCCCAAAACTCCTTCTCCCATGTTTCATTTCATTGCTTTTCTGCAAAAAAGTAGTATTGTTGAGAAAAATTACTTTCAGAGATTCGCGCCTTCTTTTTATTACTTATATTCAAAGATATTAAAGTTCACATAGAGTCATCTCTTTCCTATCTTGACCATTCTTAATCAAAGAGAAGGGTTAACTCTACATAAAAGAAAACTTTTCAAAAATTCACGTCGCACCTTTTTCTCTACTTAAACTCTCATTCATCTTTCCCATTCTACAATGCTTAGAGATTGTCAGAGAAGAATTACCTCTTTCTTTTTGAATGGATAGCCTCTTTGCTTGACTTGTGCTCTTCTGCAATCTGCTTCTACAAAGATTTGCTTTACTCCCTGCTTGTTCACAATTATGCAAAGTATAAAGAATTTCCCCGTTTTATAATGCTTTGATCAAAGAGTCGTGACTTTTTGATCTACTTCTTATTCAAGAGTTCACAATTTTTTCACTCCCTGGCCAAAAATTCGTGACTTTTTGCTCCAAAGATTTCCCCACTTGTTCAAGGGTTCGCAATTTTTTACTCCTTCCTGCCCACAAATTCGCGATTCTTTGCTCCACTTGATGTAAAAACTAACGATTTTCTAAGCAATTATTTACCACTTTAGATCTTCTTCCAAACATTTTTTCTTGATAATTAATTTTATTGCAAATACTCTTTATTAGAATTCTTATTACCAAGAATTAAGTGAAACAAGAAAATTTTTTAAACAAATTAGATACAGGAATGATCATGAAGAGTTTCTATTTAGATCTCTTCAAAAAACATAATCCTTCACTAACAATTTGAAATTTTTCCATCCTCAACTCACAACCTTGTACCTCAACTTCTTTTTTGGAAAGAGAGTATCCACCATGTATCTTCTTTCATCATTGATCTAACAATGGTAATGTTCATTCTAAAGTCGAAGAGAAGGATACCTCAGAAGATGATTAAGCAACTCAGTATGAAAAACTCAGAATGTGGAATTCTAAAGGTAAAGCAAAGGTGCAAGAAGTTGGACAAGAGGCAGAATCATCACACCATGGCCTAAGAAGGTCCATGAGGGAGAAAAGAAAACCAAAAAGGTATGGATTTGATACTTGTCTAGTCACTAAACATTCAATCTATCTAGCACAAGACATAAATCAAGAGGAACCTTCGACATTCGAGGAAGCAAAGAAGAAATCAGAATGAAGGCATGCAATGGAAGAAGAAATTGAAGCTCTTGAGGAGAATAACACTTGGGAGTTGGTTCCCAAGTCTCCATCAATGAAATTGATAGGTTCAAGATGGATCTATAAATTGAAGAAGAACTCAGAGGGCTCTATTAATAGGTATAAGACAAGGCTTGTGGCAAAAGGCTTTGCACAAACTCAGGGAATTGATTATGAGGAGACCTTCTCTCTTGTGGCAAAGATGCCTACAATTAGGGTTTTGCTTAGTATTGCCTCTTCCAAGAATTGGAAGATACTTCAATTGCATGTAAATAATGCATTTCTTAATGGATGGATAACAGAAGAGTTATACATGGCACAACCACCTAGTTTTGAGAATCGCATATATCCTGATTATGTGTGTAAACTTAATAAGGCTTTATATGGACTCAAACAAGCCCCAAGGGCTTGGAATCACAGGCTTGTCTCATTCTTACACGAGTGTTGGTGGATTCTTAGACAAGAAGGAGTTTGAGGGTTTGTAGGAGAAAAGGGAAGAAACAAGAAGAGAAAATACACCTGGAAGCTTCTGCCGATTGATTACAGTAAGACAATTACAATGTGTGAAGTACAAGACAAGCCAATACCTCTGTGCACAATCCCACAGAGTGCCCAATTACAAAATACCCAATATCCCAAAGTCTTCTTGTCGTCGGCCTCCTCTACACCCGACCTCCACCTGCTTCAAGCTTATCCTTGTGCACACCTTGCACCAAGCTTCCACAAAGGGGGGAGGAGTGAATACCTTCTGTCGGCACGTGCCCACTACAATGGGACCTTGAGATACTTGGGGGGGACTAGCTTAGCACTCTCTGCACAATCCCTTAGGCACTCCCTATGCACTCCTTCACTTCCACTTCTCTGCGTTGCACACTGGTGACTCTTGCACTTCTCTCTCTTGCTTCCTTAGACTATGCTCTCTTGCTTACTCTAAGATTGGTCCAAGAATGGCCCTTGCCTTGATTTGAGTGTGTCGATCACGTACGCTCCTAACTGCAATAGCCTCTTGGTGCTCACTTTGATGTCCCAAGATTGTCCTCCCAAGTGGCAGCCAACGACTCACTGTTTTGTCCTGTAGTGACTTTAGTCTAAAACCAAACATTTTAATGGGGGGCCATACTTTCACCTGTGCATACACTTTGCCGCTTCACATACCTTCATGTTTCCTTTTAAGTCTTCACTTTTGCACATAAGAGGGGGTTCACCTGAACCTTCCAAAACACTTTAAAACACCCTTTGAACCTTAGGGAAATTAGAGAAAATACCTCTGCAACCTGCAACCCATTTTCTCCAATTTACCCTTTGTGGACAATTCATTGTGCACTACATGTGCACTTTGACACCTGCACTTACACACTTTGATTTTGCACCTGTTGACTTTGACCTTGACCTTGTTGATTTTGACCAGTTGACTTTGACCAGTTGACTTTGACCAACATGACTTTTATGGGCTCAACAATTGCCCACCACCTAATGTGCTCTCCGTCCCGGAGAGCTAGCCAAACCCAGAGCATATAGGACATCATTACAAGAGAGGAGCAAAACTTTAATAGGACGGCTGAGCAGCAACCAAGACCATCAAGAGCATCGGAGAAAGCACCAGAGAGTACTCAGCAAGGTGGGGCGGGGACAGGGGGTGGAGGGGGGGGGGTGGTGTGGGGAAGAGGGGAAGGGGGGAAAGGATGGGGTGTGGGGGCAGGGTGAGGCAGAGGCGGAAAAGAGGAATTAATTGAGGGTGGCAATGAAAGAAACCCAACCCAACCAGAGAGAAACCAACCTGTATTACACAGTCAGAGTAATAAAACAACCAATAATCAACCAGAGATTACAAAATGAACACACAATGAACACTGAATGAAAGAAACCCAACCCAACCAGAGAGAAACCAACCTGTAGTACACAGTCAGAGTAATAAAACAACCAATAATCAACCAGAGGCTAGGGGTAAGTGGAAGAAGCAGGGGGTGAGGGAGGATGATGGGAGGTGGAAGTGGACTCAATGGATATGGCTGGAGAGGAAGGGGGTTGGGAGGCAGCGGTCGAGGGGTGGAAATGAATGGGCGAGGCAGGGGTAGGGGTAGGAAAGGAATCCATCAAACGCGTACGGACTCGGCGAGTGGAGAGGGAGTGGAGGCGGCGATGGGAACAGATGCCTGCGGAAGAGTGCTAGGGGCTGTGGGCACGACAACTGGTGGCGGAGGAGGGGGATGGGAAGAATGGACAATAGGTGGAGGATGGGCGGGGTCAAGAGTGCGGCTTGATGCAATGAGCTGTGTACCAGGCAGATGAAATAGCCAAGCCAACACTGGGGCGGAATAAACGGAGAACGAACGGGTGCCGCGGTGGAGGGCAAGTATGGAATAGGCGAGAGTGTAGGAGGAATGACTGGAACATGAGAGTGCCGTATGGAAATGGGCAGCCATGTAAAAAACAGAAGAGGGGGTCGGCTATATGAATATCGTGCAACGGAAGGTCTGAGGAGGGACTACGAAATAAGAAGAAGAAAATGAACGAATGAAGAACAGCGAGCTGGTAGTGGGTGGGCATGGCATCAACGCCATATAATGAAATGCAAAAAGCGATGGTCTCTTCCCGAGATAACCCCGAGTAAATGGACTGCGGAGCATGAAACGAATGTATGCTAGAACCTATGCCGGCAGCTATGACCGCAAGGGTCAGTGAATCGGATGGAAAATGAGGGAAGTCAAGCAAGGCTGTGCAAATATCGGACCCTTCTGCCTCGGATAAGAGGAGGGAGGCAGTCACCAAAGACCGGCCTGACGCAGGCAACCCTCGGGAAGGAGATCGATGAGCGGGATGGGAGGCAAGGCTAAATGTAGGCGGATGGATAGGGTCGAAGATGGGTCGCGATAGTCAACGATGGATGACGAGGGTGGACGGGAAAAGGAGAGGTGGAATAACTACCGGAATTGCGTGCGGGTCGGCCACTAGAACTATGGGAGAGCATCGGCACGGATGTGGGAGGCGGCGCTGCAACGGGAAGGTGGGGACCTGGGGGAAGAGGTCTGGGGCTATGTAACGAGGAACCAGAGAGGGAGAGTCATGGAAGGGAAACCGCGAAAGGCTGACTACCCTGTAAATGGGTAGGTGTGGAAGGGGTAATAGGGCGTGGTGCGCAAGGGACGGGGTGGACTATGGAGGGAAGGGTGGTCCGAGGGGCGGGGTGTAGGGTGGTGACAGGGACAGTCGAGATGGAGGCCAGAGTGGCGGACTGGGAGGGGGCCATAGGCAATAGGGGGCCTACCTCAGGAGGGAAAGGACCGAAAGCCAAGGCCGAAGTAGCAAGCTCCAAGTACGCCTCGGTAGCCATGGAGGAATCCTGCTGGGGAACGGAAGACGCCATAGGTGCAGAGCAAAACGCTGTCACAAGGTGCTGCAACCACAGATAGAAATGGCTTAAGAATAGAACTCTATATTGAACGGGGAAAAACCTAGGAAAACACCTGAACTGGGAATGGAGAACCCAAAGAATGGATCCGGCATGAGCAAATACCCAATAGAGAGTGAAACAACCAATAGAGAGTGAAACGATATACAAAAAATAAAAAAAAGAAGTGAAATATGAACAAAAGAAAATAATAATAAAAAAAAGAAAAGGAAAAAAATAAAATAAAAGAAATTTAAAAAATAAAAATAAAAAATAAACTAAAATAAAATAAAAGAGAATAAAAGAAGAAAATAAAAAGAGATACCTGGATGGGGGCCGCCGTGAGTTGCCGACGGAGTGGAAGGTGTGAGGATTAAATGGGGGGGGGGGGGGGGGGGGGTTTGGTTGGTGGTGGTCGGTGTGGGGGGGGGGGGGGGGGGGGGTTTGGTCGGTGGTGGCGGGGGGGGGGGGGGGGGGGGTTTTGGTCGGTGGGTTTTTTTTTTTTTTGCAGAGAAAGAAAACGCCCCTATGGGGCCTTTTTTTTTGTTAATAAATTGTCCCAAAAATCAAAGAAAATACATAAAAAATCCAAAAAAATTGCAAAAAAAATCCAAAAAATTCTCAAAAAATTTTCTATATGCCTAAGCTAGAATTTTGCGATCAAACCTACAGAGAGCTTCCTTTATTCCTCAAATTTGGCAAGAAAATGACATCGGAAGGGGATAAAAAATGCCAGAAAAATGCTAAAAATGCTAGAAAAATTTCCAAAAATACCGAAAGGTTTACTTTTGCAGAGGTTATGAAATGCCTTCTAGGTTTTCTAAAAACACCAGTAACAAGGATGAAATTGATAAAGAAAACTACTAAAACTGAGCAAAATGTGATGAGAAAGATATGTACAACCTGGACAGAATTTGCAGTTCCAAGTGATCCATACTTCTTCAAGTGTGTTGATGATAGGCCTTGAGCCTTGATATGTTGACCAGTGGCAAGGCCTCTCCTTTCAGCGTCTCTAACTCCACAGCACCCCAATTTAGCATTGTTTTGACTCTATAACGTCCTTCCCAATGTGGAAGCCATTTTCCTCTCAGTTGTGTAAGAAGATGAGGTCTATGGAGAAGAACTAACATGCCTACTTCAATGTTGTTGCTCCATAGATGTCGATCATGTGTCTCCTTCCTCTTCATCTGAGTTTCTATCAATTGTTTTGTTGCCAGTAGATAAATCTTCTCTACTTTATGTAGTGCTCCGAGCCTCTGAGAGACATCACAATCCTTCTTGCTCTGCATGAATGCTATCTTAGGTGAACCATGTAAAAATTCAAAGGGCTCAATGGGCAATATGCCATAAACTAGCTGGAATGGAGAATATCCTGTGGCCTCTTTGTAGGCTAACCTGTATGCCCATAGGATACCTTGATAAGCAATGCCCCAGGAAGTGGGCTGTAACATACACTCCTTTCTTAACATTGACATTAAAACCTTATTTGTCGACTCAGCCTGTCCATTGGCTCTTGGATAGTAAGCACAAGAGGTCCTATGTAGAATTCTATACGTGTTGAAAATTTCCTGCAGGACCTTATTGACAAAATGTGTACCTTGATCTGTACAAATTTCAAGTGGGCATCCAAACCTACAAATGATGCTACTATAAATGAAATCAGCAATAGTTTGGGCAGTGCAATCGGGGGAGGCAATAGCTTCAGCCCACTTTGTCGCATAATCTGTAGCTATCAAGAGATATTTCTCTCTTTTTGGAATTGTGGGAGGGTAGATGGGCCCTACAAAATCTAGCCTCCACTTCTCAAATGGTTGCCAGGAAGTGGAAACAACCAAGGGGTTATGCCTCTGCTTTGTTGGCTTAGGTCCACACCTCTGGCAAATGTCACATGCCTTTCCCCATTCATCTGCATCCCTAAATAGTGTAGGCAGCCATAGACCAGAATCCAGTATCCTCTGACTCATAATATGCCCTTGCCCACCACCTGTTCCTTCATGTGCAGAGTGAAGGACTTCCCTCACTTCTTCTTCTTCCAAACACTTCCTGAACCTGTCATCCTTGCCCTGTTTATACAATTTATCTTCAATGAAGGTATATGGCCTACTCTTGATTAGCAGTCTCTTCTTTTGCACAGCACTAGCCTTTTCTGGATACAACCCAGTTTTAATGAAATTTTTTATGTCATAATACCAACCTTGAGCTTGTACAGCAAACAGATGAGCATCTAGAAAGTCATCATTGATTCCACTAGTTTGATTCATCATATTGATTCTAGATAGGTGATCCGCCATAACATTTTCTTTACCTGGTTTATGGACTACAGAAAAATCAAAATCTTGGAACAACAATAACCACCTCCATATTCTACCAGTGGTTTGTGGTTTATTGAGTAGGTATTTTAGTGGTTGGTGATGTGTTATAATAATAAATTTTACTCGCAGTAAGTAATGACGGAATTTTTGGACAGCAAAGACCATTGCTAGGGCTTCCCATTCTGTAGTACTGTAATTCCTTTCAGCCTTGGTCAAGATTCTACTGGCATATTGAATTGGTCTGTCCACTTTAAATTCTTCACTGGGTTGGGTCAAAACTGCCCCCACTGCATAGGCACTGGCATCTACATGTATATGAAAGATTTTTGACCACTCAGGTGTGACCAAAATAGGAGCAGACACTAACCTTGACCGTAATGTTTGATATGCTTTTTCCTCCTCTTCTTCCCATTTAAAAGGTACTTCCTTACCTGTAAGTCTAGCCAGAGGTCTGGCTATCTCTGCATACATTTTTATAAACCTTCTATGTTATCTAGTATGCCCCAAGAAACTCTGAATCTCTTTAGGGGATTTAGGTTTAGGCAACTTTAATATAGAAATGATTTTGTCAGGATCTGGGGCCATACCTTTAGCCGACACCACATGTCCTAAGAGGGTTCCTTCTGTCACAAGGAAATGACATTTGTTTGGATTGAGCTTTAACTTAGTCTCCCTGCATCTTTTGAAAACATTCTGCAGCTGCCTCAAGTGGTGGTCCAAACAATCTAGAGGAGTTTCTTTGGGAGATCCTGAAAACGAAGATAAGTCATCCATGAAGATTCTAAGTGATTCCAGCAATAGGGGGCCAAAAATGAGATTGACCGTTCTGTTAAAGGTGGCTGGAGCATTTCTGAGCCCAAATGGCATTTTTACATACACATATGTTCCCCAAGGTGTGATAAAAGCAGTCTTTTCACGATCCTCTAGATGTATTGATATTTGATTATAGCCACTGAATCCATCCATAAAGTTGTATAATGCATGCCCAGCCACTTCTTCAATGACCTGTTCTGCAAAAGGCATTGGGAAACCATCTGGAATGGTCACCTTGTTGAGTGCTCTAAAGTCGACACAAATTCTGATTTTATTAGTATTCTTCTTTGGTACTATAACCATAGGTGAGAGCCACTCTGAGTGTTCTACAGGAATGATGATTCCTGCATCCTCCATCTTCTGGATTTCCACATAGATAGCTTCAGCATATTTTGGATTAAGTCTATAACTCTTTCCTCTTATGGGTTTGGCTCCATCAACCAGAGGGATTCTGTGCTCTCCATAAGATGCAGGCACTCCTTCTAAGTCTTTATAATGCCAGGCAAAAACATCTATATACTGGGTCAAGAATGATTTTACCTTTGCAAGGAGCCCTGGGTGGCTCCACAACCAAGTAGCCACCAAAACTGGCCGATTATTGTCTTGAGTGCCTAATTGTATTTCTTGGACAGGATTTCTCTCTACCATATTATCTTCGTGTGCATCTTCTTCCCTGTCTTCTTCTACTAGCTTTTCGTGCATTGCTTCATAAGCAGGTGTATTTTGGACTTCAATGTGTTCCTCCTTGTCCTGCATCCATCCTGCAGGGATTTCTTGAATTGGGAAAGAACATTCTTCACTAGAATTTTTTACCTTGCCTTTAGCTTTAGTAACCTCTTTATCTATGGTTGTCATATCCTCCTCCAAGTTGTATTTGAGGGGTGTCTTCCTGCCCCTTCTGTGGTCTATGATGGGCTCTCCCAATCCATCAACCTGGACTTTTTCCTTATCTTCATCATAACCTTCAGTCGTGCAAGAATTATTAAGAAAAATTCCAAAACAAGAGGAAGAGTTGCCTGCTTGGAGCCAATTTAGAATATCCTCTTCTTCCTCGAAATCTATTTGGGGTTGATCCTCCGATTCTGTTTCCATGCAAATGCCAACTGTTTGCATCATGCTAGTGTTTCCTTGATTATCTCGGCCCTCTTCTAAATGAATCTGTGTCAGCTCCTGCCTTTTCTTTTGTACCCCCATAGTGTCCTTGCCCCAATCATGAATGACACTTGCATGCCTCAGCCATGCTCGTCCAATTAAGAGAGGAAATCCTCCTTCAACCTGGGGCAATCTTAAAACCACAAAATCCAGAATGAATAGATTACCTTGTACTTCAAGTGGAACTTTTGGGATCACTCCCAAGGGCTTACTTTGCTCTGATCTGCCAAAGTAACAGTGAAATTTGCAGGCCTTGAAGGGTGGAGTCCAATCTTTTCCATTGTATGTTCAGGCATCAAAGTTAATGCCAGAACCACCATCCACAATAACTCCTTGAAATTCATGACCCTTGATAGATACTGTAAGCCGAGGACTTTTATAATCTGTAAGGGGTGCTTCCCCTACAAGTTTTCCTTTATGTGAAACAACCGTCTTTGCCACCAAACTTGTAGTGGAAGCTTCATCAATTATCTGCAATAACTCTGACCTGAATTTCCCATCCATCTTGATTAAATCAAAAATACTAACCTCCTTTTTCATGGACTTGAGTAGTTTTGAAGCCTCTGATTCCTTGAGAGCATGGGCTCCAGTTGACTTATCAAACTCCTCATGAGCCCTGTTGAAGGCATGCCCAATGGCATCACTGGTGCATATGAGATCTCCTTTTTGACTTGAATCTGCACCTGTGTTGACTTTATCTTCAGATGTTTCTCTATTTTGATTCCCTTCCTTAATCTTTGATTCTTGTCCTATGTCTGCTTAAGCCTTCCCCTTGCTTCTTGTCTGCACAGTCAAAGATTCTATTTCTTCTAATTGCACCACCCTGGTAGATGGAGATGGCTCATTGATTGGATCACACACTTCTTCCTTGTGCACAGAAATCATTTGAATATGGGGCTCGGAGGAAGAGGCTTGATTCTTAGGACAACAATTTGTATAATGATCTCTTGCATCAGGGCAGTTCTTGCAAGGAGGGGCATTTTCTGGTAGGGTGCACCTACTTTGATAATGCCCACATTCTCCACATCTGAAACAGATGATTGGCCTCCTAGGCCCATTTCCAAAGTTATTCCTCTGTCTAGGATTATAGTTGTTACCTTGATTTGGTGCAGCAGTCATCACATTTGCTGGTGTTGGGGGTCCTCCTTGTGTCCAGTATGCCGTTGCAGGCATTCCTCTTGATTGGCATTCATGGGCCTCATGGCCAACCTTCCTGCATAATTGACAAGTCACACTTAACAGAGGACATTCACTTACTATGTGACCTTGCTTGCTGCACATGGAACACCAAAGTCCACTCTTGATGCCACCTCCTTTGAGCTCCTGCAACTCCTGTCGCAGCTGAGCCAATTCCTTTGCCTGGGCCTCCTCCTCCTTTTGGAGCTTTAGTGCTTCAATCTCCCTTCTCAACTGAGCAACAACATTCTCTTCCTCTTTGTAGGGCTTATTTCTTTTTAAACCCTCCAGCTCTTTCCTTAACTGTATCACTGGATCCTCCATTTCTGTACCATATGTTGGTTGGGAAGAGGTTGCTCCATACTGGTATCTTATCTGCTCCAAGCGTGTGGCTGTGCTGATGAACTCCTCTATGGAGGCTGTAGGTAGCACTAATTCCTTTATTTTGCACTGGGTGGCCACTGGTAGGGGCTTAGCCAACCATTTCTTGACAAAAAAGTCGTGTGGTGGATCTGGCAATTTAGCCATTAGTGCTTTGGCCCGAGTCACAAACTCTGGGAACTTTTCTCCTGGAGCTAATCTTAAATTTTCTAGCTCTTCTATGATAATCTCCGCAGTGTTGCCATGCTGGAACTGATTTTTAAAAGCATATTTCATCACATCCCAAGTGGTAAAATGGTTTTCAGCAAACTGGCTGAACCACTTATCAGCTAATCCCTCTAATGTGGCAAGGAAGAGAATAAAAAAAGCATCCTCCCTACCCATTAGGCCTCTAGTCTTACATAGTGCCAAAAACCTTCTAATGTGTTCATCTGGATCCTCCTGAGCTAGGCCTTTGAAAGAAGGAAACTTTATATTTAATCTAGAGAGTAAAGTTTCCAAGTCTACCTGACCCGCCATGCTCTTGACTGATGATGTGGAAGATAGTGGACTAGGGGACCTTCTAACAAACTTCCTCCTTGTCTGCTTGTAGGTGACCCTCAATACTTGGGACCGGGTTGCGGTCATGAGCAGCTCATAGCCCACTGAATATGAGACACTTGATAAGAATATTTACCTTTTGTTTGATGAAGTAGCACTGTGGTTCTGTCGACACTTGATCTCTTCTATGCTTCGCACTTGGTTTCTCCTAAGCTCAAATCTCCTTGGCGGTCCCACCGGGCGTGCCAAATTTTGTTGGTGGATTCTTAGACAAGAAGGAGTTTGAGGGTTTGTAGGAGAAAAGGGAAGAAACAAGAAGAGAAAATACACCTGGAAGCTTTTGCCGATTGATTACAGTAAGACAATTACAATGTGTGAAGTACAAGACAAGCCAATACCTCTGTGCACAATCCCACAGAGTGCCCAATTACAAAATACCCAATATCCCAAAGTCTTCTTGCCGCCGGCCTCCTCTGCACCCGACCTCCACCTGCTTCAAGCTTATCCTTGTGCACACCTTGCACCAAGCTTCCACAAAGGGGGGAGGAGTGAATACCTTCTGTCGGCACGCGCCCACTGCAATGGGACCTTGAGATACTTGGGGGGGACTAGCTTAGCACTCTCTGCACAATCCCTTAGGCACTCCCTATGCACTCCTTCACTTCCACTTCTCTGCGTCGCACACTGGTGACTCTTGCACTTCTCTCTCTTGCTTCCTTAGACTATGCTCTCTTGCTTACTCTAAGATTGGTCCAAGAATGGCCCTTGCCTTGATTTGAGTGTGTCGATCACGTACGCTCCTAACTGCAATAGCCTCTTGGTGCTCACTTTGATGTCCCAAGATTGTCCTCCCAAGTGGCAGCCAACGACTCACTGTTTTGTCCTGTAGTGACTTTAGTCTAAAACCAAAAATTTTAATGGGGGGCCATACTTTCACCTGTGTGTACACTTTGCCGCTTCACATACCTTCATGTTTCCTTTTAAGTCTTCACTTTTGCACATAAGAGGGGGTTCACCTGAACCTTCCAAAACACTTTAAAACACCCTTTGAACCTTAGGGAAATTAGAGAAAATACCTCTGCAACCTGCAACCCATTTTCTCCAATTTACCCTTTGTGGACAATTCATTGTGCACTACCTGTGCACTTTGACACCTGCACTTACACACTTTGATTTTGCACCTGTTGACTTTGACCTTGACCTTGTTGATTTTGACCAGTTGACTTTGACCAGTTGACTTTGACCAATTGACTTTGACCAACATGACTTTTATGGGCTCAACAAGGAGAAAGGATTTCAACCTAGCAAGGTAGATCCATCACTATCCATAAAAAGGAGTAATTTTGAAGTCATCTATTTGTGTGTGCATTTAGATGATATTATACTTACAGGAAATGATACATATGGCATGAAGAGAATCAAAGAATAGATGAGAGAAGAATTCAAGATAAGTGATTTGGGTTCACTTAGTTACTTCCTAGGATTGGAAGTTGTCTACAAAGATCATGGTTTGTTTTTCACTCAAAGAAAGTACATTAAAGACATGTTGGTAAAATTTAAGATGCAAGATTGCAGGGTTGTAGGTACTCCAATGGAGGTTAATCATAAATTGAGCTCCCATGAAGGTGAACTCATAGAAGACGTGACATGTTATCAAAATTTGAACTATGCCACATTGATAAGGGTTGATATATGTTATAGTGTGAGTGTGGTAAGTCAATTTATGCACACACCCAAGAAACCTCACATGGAGGTTGCCAAGAGGATACTTAGATATCTCAAAGGGACCATGGATGAAGGGTTATACTTTCCAAGGAAGAAAGAAGGAGCACCTCAGGATATCTTACCTTTGCAGGTTCAAAACTTGTCTCATGGTCATCCAAGAAGCAACCCATAGTTGCAATCTCTTCCACTTAAGCTGAATAGAGAGGTCTTGCCATAGCTACTCAAGAAGCAATGTGGATGAAGACACTATTCACAGATCTTGGTTTGGAGATTGGAACTTCAAGTATCTTTGGTGACAATATGAGCTCTATTCACTTGGCTGACAATCCAATTTTTCATGAAAGGACTAAACATATTGAAGTACATTATCACTATGTAAGAGAGAAGATTGTGAGCAAGGATATTCAGTTAACTTATGAGTCCACTCATCAACAATGTGCAAATATTCTAACCAAAGCATTGGTTGGTACAAAGCTTTGCAAATTCAAGGCTATGATTGGTTTGCAGGTAATCTTGGAAGATTGAAGACATCAAGATCACTTGACTTGAGGGGGAGCTATTGAAACAAGTCCATGGCAAGTCCAAGTGATGTCTTGAGTCATCAAAAGACCTAGAGACTTGAAGGAAATGTCTAGTCTTTGTAAAGTTCACTTGTGAACTACCTCTTGTAATTTTTGAAGTCTTTACTTGATATAAAAGTAAAATGAATCTAAAGTGGTTGAGTCCGCTTGATGAAAAAAGAAAAGATAAGACAAAAATTCATGATTGAAGGTAGTTGGAGAATCAAGTCAATTACAAAAATATTGGAGAGTGATTTTAGGTGAGATTCAAATTCAAATTTGTGCTCCATATATCACTATAAATACATGACCTTCTAGTCACGTTTTTTAGACCTCCATGAGCTGAGCTTTATGCCATATCAAAGTGTGGGTTCAATTCACACATATGTATCAGTAAGTCCATTTTACTTTACAATCAATATACTTTCATTTTTATGATCATTTGACTTCATATCTTCATGCTTTTGTGAGTATACTGTTCACTCCCATATCTCTCAATTTTCTCAGTCAGATTGCAGAGATGATTTCTCTAGGCTTGGTGCATTATTTTCAATGATTTAAGTTGGTAAAAAATTTCACCTTATGTATAATACATACTCATAAAATCTCATTGCAGTTAGGTTTTTCAATCTTGAGATATGTTCATTTGGAGTCGACTATATCTATTCGTACTTTACTTCTTTGTCAGCACTCCATCAGCAAGAGTCATTTTCTCACAGCTCTTTCTCAGTGTGCACTTCATAATTTTCTATGATTCAAATCTTAATAGGCTCCGCATACTATCTAGTATATGCCTACAAAATTTCATAAGCATTTCCTTTTTGAATATGGAGATATTAACATTTTTGTGCTCATGGGTCTAAGTACTGCTATAGCCCATGAAAATCGGGGTGATGCTACAACTTGCTAAACACTTTTCTCTTTATGTAGTCCATCATTTTTTTATGAAATAACTTTTTATTATCAACCTACTAAGTTAATAAGAGTTCCCCAAAAGGAATTAATTTAATTGTTGCTGTGGCGAAAGAATTGCTCAAAACATTAAGCATGTGTATGAGCCAAAATAGCAAGTTTTTAGCACTTTATTCAACTTCTACCTATCTATTTTGAGTTATCTTTTTGAGAGTGATCTACTAAGGTACATAGGGTGTCTAATACATCCTTTGGCAAGAAAAAAGAGCCCACTACATATCCGTAGAGTTTACTTGGCTCGTGTAGTGCAAAGTTTTTTCAACACCACTTCATCTTCTTCAAGTTCAAATCCATCTCTTCAGAGTGATGCCATCATCACCCTTCCTTGCATATAGTGAATGTTCTGCATCACACATAGAAAATCCAATGGTGGTCAAGTAATCAGCACTCCTTGCATTCCATGCACAAGCTGCTTGCTTTAGCCCATACAAAGCCTTTTGCAACCTACAAGCATATTTTGGATGCTTTGAATCTTCATATCCTTGTGGCTAGTCCATGTATACTTCTTCCTGTAATTCACCATGTAGAAAGGCATTCTTCACATCCATGTGATGCAATGTCCCTTGGTTTGTTGTAGCTAATGCAACAAGTGTTATGACAGTAGAAATTTTAGCTACAAGGCTGAATGTTTCCTCATAATCAATGCCAAAAGTTTGTGCATATCCTTTTGCTACCAAATGTGCTTTATATCTGCTTATGCTACCATCAACATTGTGCTTTACCTTGTAAACCCACTTGCAGCTTATGGGTTTCTTTCCTTGTGGCAATGGAACTAGCTTCCATGTATCATTTCCATAAAGTGTAGCCGTCTCCTCATCCATAGCTTTTTTCCAATATGCATTTCCAATTGCATCTTCAAAACAAGAAGGTTCAACATCTTGTATTACCTTTGTCATGTAGGCACAATGACGAGCCATGTAACTATCATATGTCAATCATTGCACTGAATTCCGTATTCTCTCAGATCTTCTTGGTCCTGGGTCACTTCTCCTTATATCATCTACATGTGCCTTTCTTACTCCTAGAGTCTTCATAGAGGGCAATCCAAGTTCCTCATCAAGACTCTTTTCTGAACCGCTTGAATCTCCATCAACATATTCAAAACTTGCACATGTTTTATGACGAGTAGCAAGCTTTTCTTTACCTTTCTTGGATGTATTTGATGAATTTGCAACTAAAATTTCCATGCAATCTTCCACTCCATGGATTTGAGTTGGAACTATTGCTTGGTGATGCATCTGGTCCACTCAAGGCTTGAGATTCTACACTTGATTTTTCAGCATTTTCTTTATCATTTGGTTCAAGATTCAGTCCTTCTTTGGCATCTCCATAAAATCTTGATACTTCATCAAATATCACATCTCTACTCATCTTCACCTGTCGTATGAGTGGGTTATAACATTTATATCCCTTTTGTGCAAGGGAGTATCCAATGAAGACACACTTTTCTGCTTTTGGATCAAGCTTCGTCCTCAATTCATCTAGAACATGTACATATGCAATATAGCCAAAAACTTTGAGATGTGATAAGTTTGGCTTTTTACTTGTAAACTTCTTTTCAGATGTAACTTGATGTACAACAACAGTCGGAGTTTTGTTCATGATGTATACAACAGTATGAGCAGCTTCTACCCAATAACAATGAGGCATATTCTTCTCAGCCATCAAGGCTCTTGCATTTTTTGCAATATGTCTATTTTTGCATTCACCAATGGCATTCTATTGTGGTGTGTGCCTGCACGAAAACTAACGCCAAATTCCACATGGTTTTTTAGAAAATTGCTGAAATCCTTTGACATGTATTCACCTTCTCCATCAGATCTTAATGTTTGAATATACGTCCCTGTTTGCTTTTCCACCATAGCTTTAAAAATCTGGAAGTGAGTGAAGACCTCACTCTTCTCTTACATGAAATATACCCACACTTTTCATGTATGGTCATCAATGAAAGTAACATAAAACCTACAACCGCCCATAGATGTGGTCTTTACAGGACCCCAAACATCTATATGTACTATTTCTAGTATGTTCTCACTTACATGCTTATCTTGTGGAAACTATGCTCTTGATTGTTTTCCAAATTGGCATGTTGCACATACCTTTTACATCTATGCAACCTTGAAATTTGGTAGTCCATAGACATTCTCCTTTGACGGCATCAATTTCTACCTTTTCAAGTTCGCATGTCCAATCTGTTTATGCCAGATCTCTATATCACCAATGATTCCTGCACCTTTTGCAAACATGGCTACATTCATTTCAAGAATTTTCACATTTAAGGTGAACATCCTACGCACTTTGTTTCCTTTGGCAATCAATCTTCCATACCATTTGTATTATTCTACATATAACCCATCAGCATTGAACTTGACTTATAATCCTAGTCAACCATTTGTCCAAGAGAAACTAGATTCTTTGTTATATTTGGAACATGCAGCACATCAGCAAGATGTTTTACCTTCCCATCCTCCATAGACAATGCTATGTTTCTTGTATGCTCGATAGGATGTGATGTGTTATCACCTATTTCAACATATCTAGAAACAAGCAATTTCTACAAAGTACTAAACCATTCCGCATGACTGGTCATGTGATTTGAAGCACCCAAATCAACATACCAGACATTATCATTCAATTTTGAAACACCAGTAGACATCGTATTCATCATGTGATTTTGAATCATGAACAACTTCTCAAAATCATCTACACTTGTGGATGCATAGTTGTTTTGCTGCCTTGTGTTATTTTGATTCTTCAACTTGCAATCACGTTCAAAGTGTCCATGTTTCCCACAATTCTAGCATCATTTACTGTCATTACCTGAATCATTTCTTTGGAAATTTGTGCGACCTCTTTGGCTCCCCCTGCCTAGAAACTCTCCTCTTCCTCCTGCATGATTCATTTGCTGACCTTGGTCTTGGTTATTGTTTCCTCTTCCACTTCTGAAACCTCTATCTCTCCCTCTTCCTCTCCTAGAGTAGGATACCTGCTTAGAACTAGGCTTTTCTTAGGAGTTTGAATCCTCACCAAATTCTTTTCTTCAATAATAAGCATGGATACCAAATTAGCAAAATTCAAAATATTTTGTCTAGTCTGTATAGAAGTTTTGAACTGCTTATATGCAGCTCCTAAACCACGAAGGCACACTTCCATCTTATCATCATCATCTAAATTCATGTCAATAGATGCAACTTACTCACATATGCTTTTGATTTTCAGGGTGTAGTCATTTACCGACATGCCCTTCTCCAATGTATGCAGCTCGTTCTTGAGTTGCAGTTTTTGTGCCTTTGTATTGGTCTCATACAGTGTGACCAAATTGTTCCAAGCCTCTTTTAGAGTCTTGGCAGCCTGTATGTGCCCAATCATGCTATCCTATATGCTAACATATAGCCAATACATTACCTTTCGTGCTCCTTGATTCCATTCCTCATATGCTCTTAACTAGTCCGTAGTCCAATTCCTCTCTGGTAACTACAGAGCATTTTTGTTCTCTCCTTCGATGTACTTCCAGTAGCCTTTTCCAATTAGGAAATTTGTCATTCTGAATCTCCAAGCATGGAAGTTGTTCTTTTCTAGCTTATCGCTCATAAGCTGACTCATTCCGTATGCATTTGCCATTTTTGTAGCAATTCACAACACTACAAAACACTGCAAGCAGCACTTCTACCTGAACACTGTTGCACTATGATGTCACACTTCCATCTTAGAAAAACACAGTTTTCGTGTATCAAAAACACATGAAATCGCTTGAAATTCTGGACATGGAATATAGCCATTGGTCCTTATTTGATAGTTCACAATCTCTCAAAAAGTTCTCTAATGAATCATACCAAGGACATCTATGAGGACCACACACAAAACCATTTTGATTTTGAGAATTTTGATTAACTTGTGGTGGGAAATTTTGAAATTGAGGATTTTGTTGGTAAGGTATTGCTTGAACAAGATAATTACGAATTTTATATGGAAATTGATGTATACGAAGAGCTTGGGGAGTAGCATGTGGTACTTGAGGTGCAAGAGGATCTTCCATAGTATAGAGTTGATCATTTCAAAAATTTTGATTTTGAGGATTTTGAAAAGTTGTTTGAGAAGCTTGAGGATACATGTTTTGATACATTTGAGGATTTTGCATATGAGGGTAAGGATTTTTCATATGCATTGGAGGAACTTGATATGCTTGAGTAGGAGGTACTTGTGGATTTTGATTGGGAGCTATAACATGTTGATTAGGCTCTTGAAAAGACATTGGGTTCATTTGATTTTGGAAAGTTTTGATGTAGTTAGATTGTAAAGCATCTACAGTCTTGGTCGAATTGGATTGTGTAGAAATAAGACTTTCTATTTGCTTAGTGAGAATTTCCACTTGAGATTGGTCAACTACACTTTTATTCGGATCTACTTGAAAACCTTGACTAGGCTCCATCATTTGAGGAATATGAGTAGAGTCAAAAAGCATAGTATGGAATTATTCTGTAACTTGCTTTGTAGCTTGTGGAAGGCTAGCTTGAGGAAGTTGATTTGCTCATAAAGCACGAATTGTCTTTGATGTTTATGGGCCACAAACTCTACTAGTTTGCACACTTTTTGCCAATTGGAAATAAGATCATAGTGCTTATCCAGCTCTTCTAATTGCCATCCAACTTCCCTATGAGTTTGAGGATGAAGAAGCTTAAGAGAATTGATCACAAGATATGTTATCTTATCCTCATCAGGAAGTTGTTCATAGCATCTAATATACTCATTTTGTAAGTGAGTAATAGAGCTACTAGGCTTTGGGAATTGACCCATCATAAGAATCCATCCCTATTATTTTGGCTATAATCCTCAAGATAGAACTCTTTGATCATCTCCTTCTGAAATCACTCCAAGGAAGACTATCATATTCAGTGACATGGTTTGTGATAGAGCTATCAACAATTCATTGAAAGAATGTTATCAAAAGATCTTCGGGAAGACCAAAAATCATAGCTTGCTCTTCAAAAAAATCTAAGTATTGCAATGTTGATGCCATTGAATTTTCCCTTCTCTCTTAACATAGAAGAGACTATTCTTTGGACTTGTTTCTATACAGTAAGGGATTTGAATCCTCCTTCAATCTTATGTGAATATGCATGTGATGAATGATGTTCTAGTTCTCTTACAAATGCGTTTACTTCACAATGAAGATGTGCATGATATTGTGAGAAATCTAGTGGAACACTCAAGAATGATGATGCTGATATGATCAAGATGAAAAATATGCAACAAAGGATATGGATCACAACCTCCCAACAAGATCAGAAGCAAATGCCACGAAGCGTTTCATGTTGGGTTCAAATGTGGAGGTGATCGCAATCCAGATGGATCGGGTATGGTCACGACACACGCAGAGTGTATGAAGCTAGTGAGTGTTGAAAGGTTTTTTTATCAAAATATGAAGGTGAAGATGAAGTTGGGTATGGAGAGGAGAGATGTCATGATTTGATTATGGAAAGGGGGAACAAATGAATGCAAGATAAATGCATGAACATGAATGACGAGGACAAAAGAAAACCATTCACATGAATCGATTTGGAAAGCAAGAATGGTCCAAAAAAATTTGAGCTTCTTATACACTTTCAAAATTTGATTCATATGCATGGGTTCTTGTGGATGTATGCATGATGAGAAAAAAACAAAAATGACACACATGAATCAATTTCTAAAGGAAGAATGGTCCAAGAATGGAGCTTCTTATACACTTTCAAAACTAAAACATATGCATGGGTGTTTTTGGATGGTACGAATGCATGTGGATCATGATTTATGAATGAATAGAAACTTATTCTCTCAATCTCAATGGATCATTCTCATTGGTCCAATGCAAGACTGCTGAGCCTTCTCACACATAGAAAGAGATAGAAGGAGACATGTCAAAACACATAAGAGACTAAGAGAGACGAGACAAGAGACAAGAGACATGAATTAAAAGATGTTGTAATGACATACATGTACATGAATGTAGTGATACATTAAGCTAAACGTTCTATTGGTCAAAGGCAGTCTGCATGACCCTCTCACCATGACAGTTCAACCGAATGTCACACGTAACAAGATAGGTTCCACTTCATTGTCCCTATATTTTTCTAGGATCGTAATGTATATCTAAAGAAGTCTAAGACTCATAAAACCAACTCTAACTCACTCACACACTCCACTAAGGGTGAGAAAAGAAAGAGAAACCATTGGGTTTATGAGCCTATCGTAGATGGGAAGTATAAATTAAAATTGATTCTAGGAACTATGCTCTTACTAGCCCACCTTAGATCCACACATGCTCAACTGAGGATAATCGTCTCAAGGAGACTATGTGCTATCAAGGGCCCTAGGGATGCCTAACAATGATGCTCTATGAGTCTCGAGGGGGGTTTTTATAGTTTTTTTAATGAATTTGGGTCATTGGATCTAGAGAAATCGACTCTCAACCCTAAGATCAACTGGTTTTGATCACAACCATTAGATTTATCAAATGGATGGCTAAGATTGGTTCTTTATATGATATCTAGGGAAAAAGGGGGGAAAATAGATGCCTTCATTCTCCACCATTGGATCTGGGGCTGATCTAGACCGTCGGATCAGTGCTAACATCAATTTGGATAAGATAAGCTAGTATTTTTGGACGAACTTTGCATTATTGATCTTTGACCATCAAAAAAGGCTTATCCGATGAAAAAACTCATGGATCCTCCTTGATTTAAGTTTTAGTGCATCTCCACCCTTGGATGTGAGCTCATCCTGACCATATAACATGGTTCAATCATTGTTTCCCATGTGGCAACCCTTCAAGCCTTCAATTTGCTTATTCTAGGAAACTGTAGTGACCTTGAAAACTATATTTTGTGCTCTTTGACCCTCCAAATAACCTTTGATGAAGATGAAAATTTGTAGGGCTATGTTTTGAAAGGTTGTCTTTGGGAATATTCAGAAAAAACTCCCATTTGAATCTCCCTTATACAAGTTTGACTACATTTGGAAGTTTGCAAGGTGGCATTAAGGTGTCTAGGAAGCTCTGATAGCCTTGAAAATTTGTACAAATATGTAGCCACATATGATCTTTATAATGCCAAACCATATGGCTAAAAAAAATTCCTATACAAGATTTTGTAGGGTCTAAGTGGAAAAATTACATTTTTTACAAAATGCACAGGGCATATCAATGTACTAGAAAATCCATTTACATGTGAAATTCAGGCTATAGACTGCCTTTGATAGGCTTCACAAGTATATGAATTTTCATGTGATTTGGTGTTTGAAATTTTTGTCTTAATTTCAATATTTTGACTAGCTTTGTCTGCTACCCTGGATTTGCTTGATTTCTTCCAAAGTTTGCATGTGAGCTCCCTTTGACATCCTTGATGCATATTGGACTTCTTAGGGAATTATGGCTACCTTCATCGAATGTGTTTCCTGTAGGCGTTCATGAGTGAGAGAGGAGAGAAAATATCAACGACAGCAAGCCTTTGGGAGAATCATGTTGCTATAAGGACAAATTAGCTGAAAGCAAGTCTTATTGGCTGAAGCAATTCCTTGTTCCTCAGTATTGTGGAATGCTCTAAGAAGTGAGGTCCTCTGGAAGATTTGGAAAGAGAGGTGTGCTCAAATCTTCGGTAGCTCTCCTAAAGAATGGTCGATCAAAAAATCTCTTTTCCTTTGAGGAAAAAGAATTCCCAATTGTTGGAAGCCCCCACCTTTTAGACATCATAGAGTGTTTTTCCTCGAGAACAACAAGATTAAAGGCAAGTGCCCCCCATGAGGGGAACGAAAGGGTTATCAACCTTCTTTGTAACGTTTTCTAACAAATTTTAAGCAACTCTAGCTTTGTGAGATTCAGAGGGTCTCGTGGGTACTAGATGCATTCACTTGTACAATTGTTCTTTCTATTATTTCAAATTTGGAAGAGTAGAATGTTGATGAACTTTCTTTTGAGAAAAAACAAAAAACAAGAAATCCCCGCAATGTCAACGAACCCTAAGATGCTTCCGGAGAACTTTGCGATCCCCAAATCTTATAAACAAGAACGCGACAAAAGTTTCGAACTTGAAAGGAGTACTATGAGAGTTCGTGTCGACGTCGACAAGCGATTATTCATGAAAACCTTCACGGTCTCATTCACGTGGGTTTTTTGATACTAAGCCGACTTGAGATTGTTATTGAGATATTTTTTGTCTCTTGAATTGTTCATGCCTCCTTTCTTTCTCTACTATGGAATCTCCCTCCCTCTCTCTCTATGCTATCTCTCTCTTCTTCTTCTTCTCTCTCTCCCACAGATTCCTCTTATGGTTTCTACATGCGTGTTTTCAGACAGAAGAAATGGATCCCTTTTTAAGTGATAATAGGAGGTGGACTAAGTCTTCTATGGAAAACGTGAAATAAATGCCAGCTTTTGGGGACCATGTGAGTATAATTAAAATGGAAGTAAAAATGTATAATATGTCTAGAGAGTGTGGCTTCATTGTTGGGGTTGTCGAGTATCACTCTGTTTCAATCAGAGTCAACATTCAGAAGGACAAACGCACTTTGCCTCTTCCTTGTACAAGTTGAACAGGATTTTGCAATCTGGCTCAATCTTTGAATATTTCAAGAGGAAAAAAGTAGAGAAAATAAGGGTGTGGAAATACAAAGCATGTGTGTAGATATAATGTTTTATCCAGAGGATATCAACTTCGATATATATGGTGATTGAACAGGTACATTCCCTTACATGTATCTTAATCAGCCTCTCTAGGAGAATAAAAAGGTCAGAGAGTAACAAAGTTGATCCTCTCATGTACATTCCCTTACATCTAAGGGAATGTACATGAGAGGATACCAACTTCAGTATATATGGTGATTGACCATGAACGTTCTCTCAGATGTCGCTTAATCAAGATCTCTAGGGGAATCAAAAGGTCAGAGAGTTAATAAATCTTTAGAAAAGCTAGAATAGTTGACTATAAATATTGAATTTGTAAAGCATGATTACAAGTGAGCTTTAGAACGTGCATATACACTAATTGGTGGTTGGTTAGCTAGATTGTAAGAAAAGTAAAACTCTATATAAGCACCATTTGGCCTTTGTTTCTTGCGATGTATGCATTCCATGAGTTTCCTAGTTAGTTTAAGGAAGTCATAAACTCTAGCAAGCAGCCCCCTTGCTTTCTTACCTCATTTTCTCATGCTTTTGCTCCTCTGTATCTAGAGGTGTTGTTAAGCTTTTTGAAATATGATTCTACCAGATTGTAGAGCATTGTTTGCTCTCTCATTGTACTCATTTTCATTGGTTTCAAGCTTCATTTGGTCTCTCATGTGGTGCCTTGAACCTTGCCAAAGTTTCAAGTTCTTTGATTAAGTGAGTTTTGAGAAATTGCCAACTTTGTGAAGGTATAGCTCTGCACATAGGCAGAGAGTGTTGCAAACAAGTAGCTTGTTTTGTAGAGGGTGGTTCTCCCAGTCGAAATATCCATTTGAGATGATTTAAAGCTTTTTGGGTAGCTCTTATAGTCTACTAAAAGATTTCCAAATTTTATTTTAAGTCTCAATGGGCACTCATCTTTCATTGTTGCGTTGAGGTGTTAGAATCATCCCCCATTAGTGGTATCAGAGCCATTTTGGAGGCTTGAAACATCAATCAACATCATATTGAAGACTTGAAGGGATCAAGACAACTTGTGGAAGCACAAGGAGGACTTATCAAAGCAAGAAGACATCGAAAGTGGCTATGTCGATCGATATTTCAACTAGTCAAAGGTTTGTAAGGGAAAGCTATCAAAAGGTAATATCCTTGGGGGAGCTAGTTCGAAGAGCTCAGCAACGGTGTCGTAGAGATTTACATCTCTACATATCTAGAGTTTGAATCATCCAACTCCAAACTTCTAAGAAAGACTTCCAACTCAAAAGATAAAAATCAGTGTTGGTCAAAAATTGATCCAAGGTTATAAAAATTGTTATTGTACCATTGGAAAGTACTCGTCGAGAGCTTTCCCAGGATATATAACATTGTACTATTTGGTTGAAAAATAATGCTCAATAAGCCTAACACTTCCCATTGTATATGACTATATTTTTTATTTAAATAAACTCTTCTAAGAAAAAGCACACGACGAGCTGGATAAAGCAACTTCGTCCCAACGCGGTGACCAGAGGTGGAACCCCGCCGACAATACAGAAGATTTTTTTGAAAAGCTTGATGTTTGAGATCGCCACACGAAGCTTTTTTCACTAAGTTTAGCGGAGATTATTTTGCATAGCTTTTTCAATGCCGATTATAGCTTTTCGGTGTAGCTTTTCAAAGGAGACAATCCTATATAAGAAGAGCTTTGTTCATTGTTATATCATCACTTGAAGAATCACTCTTACCCAACATTGAAGGAGAAGGAAGGCTTGCGTTTGAAGAATCTATGAAGAGGAAGGACTTGAAGGAAGGTCATGGAGGTTTAACTTTATGAAGAGAAGGCTATCTCTACATCTTGGTGGTGACTCTTCTCATATGCTTAGAGGAGGCTCTTCACTCATGATTGATGATGATCTTGAAGATTGATGAACTTTATGGAGCAACATTATGATCTATGATGATTTGGTAACTTGTATCTTTTCTATTATTTTCATTATATTTGTATGGACACATTATTATGAATTAATTGTATAAGCACTTATTATTATAAATTTCCAATGTTCCTTTATTTCTTTCTCTCCAATTTTCACACATCTCTCTTTTTTCCAATCTCTCTTATGATGTTAATGAATTGTACAAGTGATTTGATTTATGATCTCATCCGACTATCTGTGAGTATCTATATTTGAACTCTACCTCTTAAGTTGCCCGAAGCACCCTGCGTGTACCGTCTATTTGGAACACTAGCAATTGGCCTGATCCACCCAACTGAGCCCTTCACGACAAGTGAACCCGACGTCTAATTTGGCAATTAGGAGGTACAATCTCAAGCTCAATTCAGGTATCAGCAATTCAAGTTCTTTATTTTTCTTTGAAAACACATTACACTAGCACGAGATGACATAAGTACATTAATTGCACATCAGAAGGTAATACTAAAATCTCAAATTGAGGATATAGTCAAGAAAATCAAAGCTTAGTCAAGACTTGAATATCAATTCAAAATGGAAGATTTCTTTAAAGCAATGATGAGTGAAGGTCAAGGTCAAAAGGTAGTTGAAGCAATGCTTAAAGAAAAGGGGAAATTCACAAGAGTGAACGTGACTGAATACCTAGATGTTTATCAAGATCTAGCTAAACTTCATGGCTTACCTAATGATAAATTGGTTTCATATTTAAAGTGATTGGCAACTGGATCTGTGGTTGCTACAATTGAAACCCATGAAAACTTAGATTGGGAAAAGTTTAGAAAGCAAATTCATACAGATTTCTACCTTGAAGATTGTTGGAGAAACAATCACTAATTGGACATATATTTGAAGGTCAAATCTTAGGAAGAAAACCCCATGCCTATGTGAAGGGACAAATTCACAAGTGTATCATATTTGTAAAGTTAGTTCACTTTAGTTCTAGAAGTTTTTTAAAAAAGTCACGAGAATGCAAAAATCTATATAAGTTAGTTTGTATCAACTGACGCGGAGAGAGAGAGAGAGAGAGAGAAGAAGTGGAAGAGAGTGATAGAAAGAGAGAAGGAGTTCATTTTATACGACTGAGTATAGTCGGGCTTCTCTGAGTGAGAAAGCATCTGTAAAACTTCTGAGTTTTCATAGCTATGAGAAAGAACTGAGTAAAGTTCTGTGTATGAGTCTCTCTCCATCATCTCCATGCTTGCCTATTGTGTGATGAATTCAAAAGTTCAAGTTTTCTGAGCAATTCGATGCCTGGCATCGAATCTTGGCTGATAAGTCATTGTTTTCATTCTCTATGTGTTACCTGTTGTTGAATCTTCTAAAAACATGAAGTTTGTGGAGCCACTCGATGCCTGGCATCGAGTTTCAGCATAAAGTCGATGCCCGGCATCGACTTCTAGCATACAAGTGGTCTTCTTCATGTGTGTGTAAAAGAAGCTATTTTTGGTGCAGAAAAAAAGGCTAAAAAAGCTCAAAGTCGATGCCCGGCATCGACCTTGACTGAAATTCGATGCTAAGCATCGAATTTTTATTTTTGGACACCGAAATTTACTAAAGAAGGCAAGATTTCCAGTTTTGGAAGGTCATACAGGGTCATCTTGTGAGGGCCATAACATGAGTTCTAGAGATCTGTTTCATGCGTGTCATAGCTTGTTGGAAAGCTCTACTCTTCTTGTTTCAGCCTATAAAGTTTCATGGAGAAATAGTATTTGAGCTAGGAGAAATTAGCAAAATACTGAAGGTATGTCATTTCGATGACTAGGAATTTCTGTAGAAGCAAAGTTCTCACTTTAGGCTATCATTTCTCAAAGTTTGGAGTGGCAATGAGTTAATGGTGACCATAGAGGTGTTCTAGTGTCACATTAATTCATTTCTTGTGGTGTTTCATACATCAACAAGTGGTATCAGAGCAAAAAGGTCCTGAAGAGCAGAAGGCGACAAAGGTACGAGAAGTTTTGGAAAGTTTTCCAATAAAGTTTGAAAGGTGAAGCATTTGAAGACAAAAGGCATCAAAAGATTACTTTCAAAGTATCCTCATACACAAAGAACTTCAAAAGGTATTATCCTTTATCCTTTAAGCTCACAAGTTGCAGCGGAAGGGAAGGAGTATGGCAGATCATATCTCCATTGACAAACTGGACAGAGATAATTACCCCGCATGGGTAATGAGAATGGAAGCCTTACTTATGAGTAAGGATCTCATGGTATATGTAACAGGTGAAGAAGAGAAGCCAGTATTTGAAGATGAAAGCCGACCAAAGAAAGAAGAACTTGATGCTTTAAAGCATTGGCAGAAGAAGGATGCAAGTGCAAAAGCCTACATCTACAATACAATCTCTTATCATTTGCTACCACACATCAGAGGATTGGAATCATCTGAAGATATATGGAATGCATTGGAGTATCATTTCCAAAGCACTACTAAAGCACGGAAAGCAAGTCTATGGTCAGAGTTTACAACATTCAAGAAGAGGCCAAGTCAAACCATTAGTGATTATGTCACTAAGATGAAGGATCTAGCAGATAGTCTTGGATCCATAGATGAAGATGTTGAAGATCACAGATTGATTGCTCAGCTACTTGCAGGTTTGAGAGGGGATGAAAGGTGGAAACCTTTTGTCTTATCAACAGAACTTTCATTAAATCATTATGTTCCAGATTTGAACCAGTTGCTTGGTTTGATGCTCATATATGAGCAAGACTTGAAGGGAGATGGAGATAAAGGACAAAGTTCTGCAATGTACATGAAGAACAAGAAGAAAGGAGATAAAGGTAAAGCAAAGGATGAAGAGGAGTCTAGTTCTCAAGCTTATTATGCAAGAGGTAAAGGCACTGGTAGAGGAAGAGCAAGAGGTTTTGGAAGAGGTAGAGGTAATCAAAATAACAATAAGAAGGCTTGCTGGATCTGTGGATTGAGTAATCATTTGGCTCATGACTGTTGGCACAATCAACAAGGATCAAACCAGAATCAAAACAACAATAGTAGAGGCCGAGGTGGAAGATATCAAAGTAATTTTCAAAGAGGTAGACAAAGTCAAAGAGGAGGCTATGGTAGAGGTGGAGGAAGAAGTTGGGGACAGAATCAATCCTACAACACCACCTACTACAACTATGCAAATGACACACAAAATGAAAGTCATACATCATTGATGATGAACTCAATCAACACATCAGATAAAGAAGATCTAAAGGTATTTTACATTGACTCTGGATGTTCTAATCATTTGTCAGGAAACATAGAATTGATGTAACAATTGGAAAAAGGTATTTAGTGTGGGACAGATAGTTGAAAAAGGTTTTCAAGTGAGGTTTACAAATGAAGGAGTATTTGTTGAAGATCCAAATAATGGATATAATCAGATTGTCTCTGGTAAGAAAGAAGGTAGACTCTTTACTTTAAGAGTACAAGGGAACATTGGTCAAGCTTTGCTCACACATGGTGAAGGAGTGATTACAGAACTTGATCTCTGGCATAAGAGATTAGGTCATTTCAATGAAAGAGGACTTAAAGCTATGGTTGCTAATTAGTCTGTACTAGGATTACCAAATGTGCAAAGTCAACATATGGTTTATAAATGTGAAGCATGTCAAATGGGTAAAGCACACAGGTTACCATTTCAAAAGAAAGGATTCAAACATGATGGAATACTTGAGCTCATTCATACAGATGTATGGGGACCAACAAAAGAAGGATCTATCAGTGGCTCAAGGTATAATGTTCTTTTCATTGATGATGCTACAAGATGGATAACATTATATGTTTTGAAGGAAAGATCAGAAGTGTTTGGAGCTTTCAAGCATTTTCATGCATATGCAGAGAGAGTCACAGGTCAAAAGCTTAAGAGACTGAGGTCTGATGGAGGGGGAGAATACTTCTCTCAAGAGTTCAATGATTATCTTTGGAATACAGGTATTAAGAGAGAAATAACTTGCAGGTATACACCACAACAAAATGGTGTAGCAGAAAGAAGGAACAGGACTTTGGTTGAGTTTGCTAGAGCTATGCTAAAGGAGAAGAACTGTCCAAATTATCTTTGGGCTGAGGCTGTAAATAGAGCCACATATCTTGTGAATAGATTACCATGTGCAGCTCTAAATGGAATGACTCCATATGAAGCTTGGTGGGGTAAGAAACCAACACTAGATCATTGTAGAGTGTTTGGATCAATTGCATATGCTTATGTGCCATCACAACTTAGGCATAAACTTGAACCAAAGGTAGAAAAATATGTGTTCATTGGTTATGATGAAAAGCAGATGGGTTACAGATTGTGGAATCCTCTAACCAAACAATTTATTGTTTCTAGAGATGTTACATTTGATGAAAAGAAAAGTTGGTATGAAGATCAAAGTCATACAGCTGAAGAATTTGAAGAAGAGGTAAGAAGATGTGAGAAAGGAAAATCAATTGTGCAGGTGAATAGAGATGAAGACTATATGCAAGCAAGTACATCCAGAAGTGGATTAACAAGAAGGAATGAAGAAGCTCCTATATTTGATGAAGAGGTGTATCCAGACACTTATGAAGAATGTGAACCAAGAAGGTCAAGCAGGACTAGAAGACAACCAGAAAGGTATTCTTATGATACTTCTTACATAACTCAGAAGAACTATGCATATATGGTCAAAGATGATGAAGAACCTCAGAACTATGATGAAGCTAAAGGTAAGAAGCAATGGGAAGAAGCAATGAAGGAAGAGTTCAATGCACTGGAGGAGAACAAGACATGGGAACTTGTTCCTAAACCAAATGGTAAGAAGGTTATTGGAAATAAATGGGTTTATAAAGTGAAGAAGCTTGCAGATGGAAGTATAGCCAGATACAAAGCTAGATTGGTGGTGAAAGGCTATGCCCAGACCTATGGCATAGATTATGATGAGACATTCAGTCCCGTAGCTAAGATGTCAACTATAAGGACAATCATTGCTATTGCAGCTTCAAAAGGATGGACCCTAAGTCAATTGGATATAAAGAATGCATTCTTGAATGGATACATATCAGATGAGGTATACATGGAACAACCTCAAGGGTTTATAGATTGCAGGTATCCAAATTTTGTTTGCAGGTTGAGAAGAGCACTCTATGGATTGAAACAAGCTCCAAGAGCTTGGAACTATAGACTGGTGAAGTATCTCAATGATCTTGGATATCAAAGTTCAAAAACAGATTCAAGTCTACTTATCAAAAGAAGAGAGGAAGGTACAATCTACATTTGTATTTATGTAGATGACATTATAATCACAGGTACTTCAGATGAAGGAATCAAGGAGGTAAAGAGATTACTTGAGAAAGAGTTCAAGATCAGTTACCTAGGAAAGTTGTCATACTTTCTTGGAATGGAAGTCACTTATACAGATCATGGCATATTTGTGTCACAAGAAAGGTATCTTCTGAATCTATTGAAGAAGTTTGATATGGAAAATTGCAGAGAAGCTTCAACTCCACTTGAAGTTAATCACAAGCTCAGTAAATATGATGGTGGAGAATACAAAGATATGAGGAAGTATCAATCTCTTGTGGGTAGTTTGATTTATGCTACACTAACAAGACCTGATCTTAGTTATGCAGTGGGAGTTTTATCATAGTTCATGCATTGTCCAAAGGACCCACATTGGATTGCAGGTCAAAGAGTTCTCAGATATATCAAATGAACTATAAAGGAACGATTATATTATCCTTTTACATCAGATTTGAAGTTGAGAGCCTACAGTGACTCAGACTGGGCAGGTAACCAAGATGACAGAAGATCAACTCATGGTTACATGATATACATTGGTGATAAGCTTGTAAGTTGGTGTTCAAAGAAACAACATAAAGTAGCATTATCATCAACTGAAGCAGAGTACAAAGGACTTGTGGAAGCAGCTAAGGAGGTCATATGGATGCAGACATTGTTCAAAAGCTTGGGCATTGATCAAGGTACACCTACAATACATGGAGATAATATGAGTTCACTTTATCTTGCAGCAAATTCAGTTTTTCATGCAAGGACAAAGCACATAGAGATACAGTATCATTTTCTCAGAGAAAAGGTAATGGAGAAGGAGATTGAAGTGGAGTACATTTCTACTAAAGATCAGTTAGCAGACATAATGACAAAGAGCTTGGATGGTGTGAAAACCAGCAAATTCAAAAGCATGGCAGGAGTAAAAGAAAAGAAGATGATATGAAGAAATAGGGAATGTCAATTAGTGATTGAGGGGGAGCTGTTGGAGAAACAATCACTAATTGGACATATATTTGAAGGTCAAATCTTAGGAAGAAAACCCCATGCCTATGTGAAGGGACAAATTCACAAGTGTATCATATTTGTAAAGTTAGTTCACTTTAGTTCTAGAAGTTTTTTAAAAAAGTCACGAGAATGCAAAAATCTATATAAGTTAGTTTGTATCAACTGACGCGGAGAGAGATAGAGAGAGAAGAAGTGGAAGAGAGTGATAGAAAGAGAGAAGGAGTTCATTTTATACGACTGAGTATAGTCGGGCTTCTCTGAGTGAGAAAGCATCTGTAAAACTTCTGAGTATTCATAGCTATGAGAAAGAACTGAGTAAAGTTTTGTGTATGAGTCTCTCTCCATCATCTCCATGCTTGCCTACTGTGTGATGAATTCAAAAGTTCAAGTTTTCTGAGCAATTCGATGCCTGGCATCGAATCTTGGCTCATAAGTCATTGTTTTCATTCTCTGTGTGTTACCTGTTGTTGAATCTTCTAAAAACATGAAGTTTGTGGAGCAACTCGATGCCTGGCATCGAGTTTCAGCATAAAGTCGATGCCCGGCATCGACTTCTAGCATACAAGTGGTCTTCTTCATGTGTGTGTAAAAGAAGCTATTTCTCGTGCAGAAAAAGAGGCTAAAAAAGCTCAAAGTCGATGCCCGGCATCGACCTTGACTGAAATTCGATGCTAGGCATCTAATTTTTATTTTTGGACACCGAAATTTACTAAAGAAGGCAAGATTTCCAGTTTTGGAAGGTCATGCAGGGTCATCTTGTGAGGGCCATAACTTGAGTTCTAGAGATTTGTTTCATGCGTATCATAGCTTGTTGGAAAGCTCTACTCTTCTAGTTTCAGCGTATAAAGTTTCATGGAGAAATAATATTTGAGCTAGGGGAAATTAGCAAATTACTGAAGGTATGTCATTTCGGTGACTAGGAATTTTTGTAGAAGCAAAGTTCTCACTTTAGGCTATCATTTCTCAAAGTTTGGAGTGGCAATGAGTTAATGGTGACCATAGAGGTGTTCTAGTGTCACATTAATTCATTTCTTGTGGTGTTTCATACATCAACAAAGATTTTAGTCAACATAGTAGAGAAGGATTTATGAAGTGGATAAGCTTACCCAAACCTCAGATATCCATAACACAACTCCATAGTGAATTTATGAAAAGATTTTCTCAACTCCCAAAAGTGGATAGGACTGCTCTCACACCTGATATTGTTATCGATTTTCTCAAAATTTTGAGTCCTGATGTAAGAGTAGAAGTTGAGAGAAGACTTGAAGAGCCAAGAAAGAGATATGGTTTAACTGATGATTTCGCTACGGTAAAGATGGTAGTTGAAGTTGTTGCTCATATGAAACAAAGACAATCTATCCTTTATGAGAAAACATCTATTTTCCCATCTAGTATGTCACATCTAAATGAACCTACGGAGATTCATACCACTGCAAAAGTTGATGTGACTTCTTCATCTAGATTTCCTGAAGAATTTCAATTAGAAGTCCTTTCTAAAATTGAAAGTTTATCAAAATAATTCTCATCACTTCAAAACATGATATATTCTTCTAGTACTCAAAGACAATCAAACCTAGCTCCAACATTCTCTCAGCAAGATGTACCTCAAATTATCAACCACCAATTCCCCACCTAACTTTCCAAAGGACTATCAAACCTAATAATAGGCAAAACCCTAATGTTAGGAGGTGTGTTTGGTGTGATTCCACTAACCATCTTTCATAATTATGTGAGGCTTTGAAAGAAGCCAAAGACCAAAATCTTGTGATCGACATTGATAAAAAATTATGTGACTATAGATCACGCTTACCTTTACCTGTCAATTGGGGAAAAGGGGGTATGAAGAAGTTATATGAGAATCTTTCAAACTCCTCTGCTATAAAACTAGAAAGAATGGATAATAGTTATCTGGATTCTGACCAATCAAATGAAACTAAAAATAATCCCATAAAAGCTCTAGTCAAGGCAAGAGATGCAATCATGCAAAAGACAGCTTGGGATTCACCTGTTGACCAATTTTCTATCTATTCTCATATTGCCAATGTAGAGGAGAAGAGGAAAAGAGATGAGAAACAAAATGAAAATGAGCATGAAAGAAGAGTGACAAGGAAACGATCAAATTAGGAACCTAAGAAAGTCCATTTTGAGCAAGGAGAAGGGTCTAAATCTAATCAACAAAGGAGAAACGAGATAAAGGAAGGTAAAAAACCTATGATGAGTGAACAATCAAAACAATCTAATGAGCAAAACCTTGATAAAAAAGAGAATCAAAGTGATAAGAATCAAAAGAAGCAAAAAAGAGTTCCTAAGGCAATTTTGATCTCTGAAATTGAATAGAAAGTGGATTATAAAGAAATTTTATATGAAATTTTGTTAAAAAGACTAGTTACAATGTCTTTAGAACAAGTCTTTTCAATTTCTAAAACTGAGTTCAAGGACAATTTTATTAAACTTATCAAAAGAAAGAGATCTCCAGTTTGTCAAGAAGTTGAGATGTAAGACATTGCAGACTTAACTCAAGCTATGAATGATTCTCTTACTTTTGATGAGTCTGAGGAAGATAATAATGACAAGGCTTATAATGTCAACAATAATTTCCTTGGTCCAATCATGCTTGATGAAAAAAGTAAACAATCTAAAAGTCATTTTAGCAAGAGTCTTTGGGCTAGAGGAACACTTGAGATGAAAATCAAATTAGGAGATAAAAAGAAATCATATTCAGCTTTGGCACTTATTGACTCTGGGTCAGAGATTCATGTAATTTCTAAAGAACTTTATGATAAGTTCAAATGGCCAATTGATAAGAGTCATGGATGGTTGATGAGAACGGCTGATAATGGTTGTGGTTCTTTACTTGGAGCTTGTGCAAATATTCTTATGATGATAGGTGGAATCACTGATACATTTCACTTTTTTATCCAAGAAAATTGCTCTTATGAGATTATATTAGGTCAGCCTTTCATATGTGAAACTAGAATGGAAAAAAAAGTAATGGATGATGGGTCTACATATGCTCGGATTCGATCTAAAGATGATTTGCAATCACTCCAATTAATGACTATCAACCCAAATCACTTATGAAATCGGGAACAAATTAGGAAGTCTCCTATACGCTCACAAGAAAAGGCATATGATGATTGTCTACCTTCACTTGAGTGTGGAGCAAACTTTGGCCAAAATTTTTGTTAGACTCCACCATTGAGGAGGACAATGGTGGCCAATGGATTGATGTCTCGCAAAACCTTGTACATAATTTTGAAAGCTTTTCTATTTGTTTCCCTTCTTCAATTTTACAATTCATTCATTCCAAAAATATACCCAAAAAAATCATAAAAGCCCAAGAAAAAGACCTAAAAAACAAAGGATTCATTTTACCTGATGAGCACATTGAGCATGTCATTGAAAATTCATCTACTTTTTCTTTACTTGAAGAGATTCAACAAATGTTACAAGAGCCGCATACTTCAAGAATTGTGCTTCTTAATTCCATTGATGAATATAAGTTGATTTCCAAATTTATTGATGAGCTCATAATTGAGGAAGTTAAAGTTGACACAAAATATAAAACAGTTGATAAGAAGGTTAAACCCATTGGCAACCCTTACCAAAAGGAAGTGATGAAATATTCAAGCAGGTTGCAAAAGATCCTATTTTACGTGATCAACAAAACATAGGACATACATTCACTGACAAAACCATTAAGCAAATTAAAATAGGAATTGATGATTCATTTCTATTATCTGCTGAACAAGAGTTATTTCTAAATGTCATTAGAAAGCATGGAAAAGCTTTTACACTTTATCCTCATGAGATAGTTGTGTTGATCCAAAACTAGTTCCACCAATGATCATTTTTACAGTGCCACATATTCCATGGAATCTTTGCCCCATACCAGTCCCAAAAGCTCACTTACTTGAGTTAATGAGATTGATTAAGGAGAAGATGCACATGAGAATTCTTGAGCCATCTCCAACGCCATATTCAAATAGATGGTTTACCGTACCTAAAAAGAATGGAAAGTTGAGGTTCATTCAAGACTTACAACCTGTCAATAAAGTCACTATTAGGAATGTTGGGACTGGCCCAATTGTAGGAGAGTTTGCTGAAGCATTTGCTGGGCACTCTATCTACTCCATGGGTGATTTATATTTAGGATATGAACAATTCCAGCTTGCTATTGAAAGTAGAGATATTACCACGATGAAGACTCCTCTAGGATTAGTACGTATGTGTACTTCACCACAGGGAGCTACAAATTCAGTAGGACATATGATGAATGCTATGAATTCGGTCTTGCATGATTTCATTCCTAATGTGACGATGGCTTTTATTGATGATATTCCTATTAAAGGTTGTGAGGAAAAGTTAAAAGATGAAACCCTAGACTCTTTAGGATGTAGAAAATTTGTTACTGACCATATTCTTGATTGTGAGCGAATATTCAAAAGATTCGAAGAAGTTGGTCTAACATTTTCAATTGAGAAATCTATTTTTGGTGTCAATGAGGTACTCATTGTTGGACATTTATGTGGTCACTATGGTCAAAAATCATACCCACCTAAGGTTGATGCCATAAATAAGATTTCCGAGACTTGTAACAACGTTAGCGAGGTGAGAAGATTTCTAGGAGCTTGTGTCTTCTATGCTATTTGGTTATCTCACTTTGCACATGTTGCTAATTGTCTTTATGATTTATTGAGAAAGAACAAAAAGTTCATATGGACTAGTGAACATTCTAAAGCCATGAGAAAACTGAAAATTGCTAATTGGGTGGGGGTTGCACGACTTGTATCACCAGAAGGAGAAGGGTAAGGAGATGGGGTAAACGAGTGCGAGGAATGTCATGCTTGGCTAACTGTTTTGTAACCACTACACATTCACGGTGAATGCGCCCAAAGAAAAAGGAAGTGAAATTGACGGGTTCGCAGGAGGCAGTATCGATCATTGAGTAAAAAGGTCGAGAAATACCATATGTGCGTTTTTGCAGGTTTAACGTGGCGACAAGGAATTGCAGAGCGGTACGCTCTGGTTCTGGTTCGGGTTGACAGAGAATGGCAAACTCATTAGATGAGTGCCGAGGAAACAATTCCTTCATGGTGGCGAGAGAAAGGAGCAGTCCATTCTCTAACCCTTCCTGAGGGAGATGGAATCCCTCAGCAACCGTGTTTAGCTTAACGACGACACGGGGGTTTAAACATGTTAACGGCCAGCACTGCTCTGTAGCAGGCATGGCGGCAACGGCAGAGATGATCTGTGCATGGAAGGGGTGACACTCCACTGAATGCCAAGGCAATTCAGCGAAGGCCAACAATCCCAGAGCATGCAAGTACTCACTCACATCTAGAGTGAGACCCGCACGGAAGGTTGCTATGTTAGCCAGAGCTTCCATGGCACACACAATGATAAAAGAAGATACATAGTACACATTGATCGCCAACACACAAACACAATAGCGATTAGCATCGAAAGAAACAAGATTAAGTAAGAGCACGGGGAAAATTAGGCGGCAAGAACCCTAATCATGACGCAGTATTGGAAATATATCCTTCATCATGGTGACATGCATGCATGAACAAAAGCAGCGACAGAGAGGTGGCTATTAATCATGATTAGATCAGCAAAACGGAAGGATTATGGCAGTTGGTCAACCGAAACACGAGGGGTAGAAAAGAAAATCAAGTGACAAGCAAAAAAGAGGAAAAATACCGAGTACATCTCACAAGTTAGTAGACGACGGGTGATATGGGCGAAGCTTCGAACCATTAATCACTTTAGAGAGAATGCAACTAGCCAAGGTAGATAACCGAAAAGTTGCAGGTCCCACTTGTTCAGCAATCCGGTATGGGTTGAACCACCATAGCTTAAATTTCCCGGCAAATTTATTGGCTTTAGCATTATAGAATAAAACGAGTTGGCCAATCGTAAATACAAGGGTTTTTAAAAAACGATCATGAGGACGGGCTTGACGTAGTTGAACTTCTTGAAGAATCATGAAGCTTTCCAAGCATTGTTCATCCAATGATATGAGAACATCTAACTAGAATGGAAAAGATTCTTCCGGCAACAATTTTTGGGATAAGGCTACACGTAGGCTTGGCACCACCACTTCCATTGGAGCAATAGCTTCCAGTCCATAAGCAAGTTTAAACGGAGTCGTTCCGGTAGCCACTTTATACGTGGTCCGATAAGCCCACAAAACAGCAGGTAAGAGCTGGTCCCATCGTTTCGGACACTCCAAGATCAGTTTTTGGAGAATATTCAGCAGAGTCTTATTAGTGCTCTCAGCAAGACCATTCGTGCATGGATAGTAAGGTGAGTTGAATTATGCACAATCTGGAAAGTCTGAGTCAGCACTTGCATTAAGGTATTTGCAAAATGTGTACCTTGGTCCGTCACTATCTCCAAAGGTAATCCATATCGAGGGAAAACATCCTTCATCAAACATTTGGCCACCGAAACAGTTGTGGCAAAACATAGAGCCCAAGCTTCCGCCCACCTAGTGGCATAGTCTGTACAAGTCAAAATATATCAATTGTTGGTGAGGGTCGCTGGGGGTGTAATTGGGCCAACGAAATCTAAACCCCACTTCTGAAAGGGTTCAAGAGGCAGGACCGGTTGGAGAGGAAAGAAAGATCGTTGCAAGGGTTGTCCAGACCATTGACAGACATCACACTGCTACACAAATTTAACAACATCTCTGTACATTGTAGGCCACCATAGCCCACTTTTGAGGATTTGCAATGAGTGAGATCAACTACGAAGTGTCCTCTAGTGGGCGATGAGTCAGCCATGGCAATAACTGATGCCGATTCATGTGGAGGGATACATTTGAGTAGGACACCAGTCTGATCTATGTAATACAGTTGACCCACAATCAACCGGAATCGTCGATTGTAGACTAAAATTTTCCGACACAGAGTAGCGGGAGTATTAGGAGGGAGACAACCATCAGTAAGAAAAATCATTAATGTATCATAGTATGCAGGGGTAACAGGAAGTTCTGCAGATTCTTTAAGAGCTACCCGGTTATGTAAATAGCCGGCATCGTGTCATGGACACCTACCGGAGTCTCACCGGAATCCAGACGAGATAAAAAGTCCGCCAAGACATGGGCCATACCTGGTTGGTGAATAACTTCATAATCAAACTCCTGTAATAGTAAAACCCATCTTGCCAGTCTGCCGCCTAAGTGTTGTTGGTGAACCAAATACACCAGTGTGGCATGATCCACATGGAAAGTGAATCTTCGTCCCAACAAGTAATGCCCGAACCTCTTAACAGAGTATACCAGACCAAGACACTCTTGTTCTATCACGGAGTAATTTCTCTCTGCAAGAGCTAATCTGCGGCTCGCATAGTACACTGGACGAAACCATTTGTCCCTTTGTTGCATGAGCACACTGCCAATCGCTATGTCTGACGCATCCACAAATACATGGAATGGACGTTCCCAGGCGGTTGCAAGATCGGACCCTACGTCAGTAGGACCTTCAACCGATCAAATGCACTTTGACACTCATTAGTCCATTCGTACTTACGCGGGGTGCTAGTCATAAGTCAGTTGAGTGGCGTCACCAGATGAGCTAGCAACTGTAAGTGTCTGCCATGCCACGTGATCTGGCCAAGAAACCGCATAACTTCTTTGGGTGTCTTTGGGACCAGTGCCTCCAACACTGTTGCTACCTTATCAGGGTCTACCTGTATTCCTTATTTGGAGATGATATGACCGAGCAACTTCCCACAGGAGACTGCAAAGACCGATTTGGTAGGATTCAAACATAATCGATACTCCTCGCACTTTTCAAAACATCGCCGTAAATGATACAGGTGCACCGAAGTATCGCCAAATAATGAAAAATCATCCAAATAGACTTGCATAAATGTTTTCAGGTAAGGTGAGAACACTTCCTGTATACATCTCTGGAATGTACTTGGAGCGTTCGGCAAACCGAACCACATTAAGGTGCATGCATAGACGCCCCAATTGGTGATGAATGCCATCTTCGGTATATCCTATTACACCATCCTCACTTGATTGTATCCACTGTAGCCGTCCGTGAAAGAATACATTTCGTGACCTGCTACCTCATCGAGCATCGAATCTAGAAAAGGAAGAGGGAACGGATCTGGTACGGTGGCTGTGTTAAGCTTCTAGTAGTCGACACAAATGCGTAACTGTTTATTTTTCTTAGGCACTATCATGATTCGCAAGATCCACTCTGCATGTTCGATAGGGATAATAAATCCAACCTTCAACAAGCAATCTAGTTCTGCTTTTACCTAGGCTGCATAATGCGGGTTCATCTGGTAGCTGGATTGCTTGAAGGGCCGCACATCTGACTTCAGCACCACCCAATGTTGATAAGTTCGTGGGTCAAGACCCTTCATGACTTTGTAATCCCAAGTGAAGACATCTGAGAATTTGTGCAGGAGTTGCACCAAATCTTCTTGGAATTTGTCTGCTATTCCTGCCTTAATTTTTACTAGTCTCGGGCTTATCGTGTCACCCAAATTGTACGTTACCACCTGATCCTCAGGTACATAGAACTGCCGAGGCTTTGCCAAATCATCAGCTGGCTACAACAGTTGTTGTAATGTCAATTCATCCATAATTATGTCGGCATCTGCTTCTGCTTCTCTGGTCAGTGGTACGACCGTACAAGCTGCCGGACTCCAAGTATCTGCTACGGACTGTAAGTCTACAGTACCTAATGCAATGAGGTCCTTATTTGTTTTGAGGAAAGCCTCCTCCTCATCATCAGATAGCCCATCCAACATATGGACTGGCTCTGCTACATATGGGCATGCGTGTAGATCACAAGGTTGCATAGCATCCAATGCAAACGACATATTTTTGGTGATTATTCTTAAAAATTAACTCTTGAGCTGACCAATCCTAAACGACCTTGGCTTGCTTTAGCCATGGTTGACTGAAGAGTAAGTTGTAGTCAAGGCTAGATTCGAGTAATTCCAGGACTACAAAAGTCATTTTAAATGTAGTTCCCTGCAGGGTTATAGGAATATTACGCACTAGTCCAACCGGATGGACTTTGGATTGGTCCGCCATTTGGATTGGTCCGCCATTACGCACTAGTCCAACCCAGTTTCTTATAGAGTGCAGCTGTTGCAATATTCACTCCAGACCCTCCATCAATTAAAACTTGTGAGATCCTATGGTTTTCATACCAAATGGTGATCAGCAGTACCGTATGATCCATCTCGGGTTGTATGGTCGCAGTTGCCGGAGTACATGAAGGTCTAGGGATGACCTGCTATTGGAATTGCTATCGTACACTAGGAACTAGGGCGAGCAACTATCCCGGAGGAAGTGTGATTGAGGCCTTAGATATAACGTCCCATACTTTGTTTGTTTGTGTTGTGGTCATCACCAACTCTGGTTGTGATTCTGATGTTGCCGGGGTAGAATTTTGTGCGTTTGGCCTTGCATTTGGCAGAGGAGGCTGAGTTACTGGAACTAGATCAGGGAACACCGTCGGCTCCTTAGTTATCCATTGACTGGCCTTTGTAAAAATCCACTGTTGCTCACAAATCCTGAGCTCAAAAACTTCAGCTACTGGTTGCAACTGTTTTCTCGATCTTGTCTGTACTGCGGATGCTTGTGAATCGACTGGGGAAATATAAAGCATATTTGTCATCGGATTTTGTCTTTTCTTTTTTCTTTTGTCATAATCTACGGCTTCTTTACAAAATCTACAAATATGGCCAACCTCGCCACAGAAATGACATCGAGGGGGTGGGAGAGAGGTGTCTTCAGCCGATGTACTTGCATGCCATCGATTTTGATTAAATTTGTTACTTCACGGACCCCGATAGTTCTTGTATCCCTGCTGCTGGTTGGTCCGCAAATGTGGTGGTATGTATTGGTTGGTTGGCTGCCCCTGCACCTGTATTATGGCATTTACTACCGCTCTACCCTGCACCTTTGCATTGTATGCACAGGTTTCTGTTGAGTGCCCTGACGTGTTACAAATGGCACAATACATTTGATTGAGAGCACATGTGGAACTAGTGTGATCGGGATTCTTACACTTAGTACAGTACACTAGTTTGGACGGATCCTCGGTCACGTTCTTACTTGCTTTCAACCATTCCAGATCCTCCGTAAACCCTCCAACTTTGTGCTCCAAGTGTAAGGCCATTGCAATGACAGCATCCAATGTCATTCCACCCACACATCAAATTATCATGATCTGTTTTAACTGTGGATTCAATCCGTTGATAAGCCATTGTGTTATGACATCGTCTAGCAGGTTGGCATGTGCCGGTGGTAGCTGCCACAAGTGAGTTCTAATTAGTGTCGCATACTCCTAGAAACTCTGGTGTGGTTTCTGCCGATTGTTTTGCAAATAGTCAAAAATTTTTGTAGGGTTCTTCTTCAAGCGAAACCTCTGTAGGAACGCATCCTTCACATCGTCATAATCACCAAAATGATTAATATCGTATTCTGTTAGCCACCTCGCTGCTTCATTAACCAGTGTGGCTTGAAACACTATGGCCTTATATGCCGGATCTGGTGGGTGGTTCAACACTGCATAACTGATTTCAAATGTGCAAACATGTGCGTCGGGGTCATCCCCCAAAAATCCACCAAATTTTGTATACGTGATCCCTACTGGTGTCGAACGCAGCGGGATAACCTGTTGCTGCTGAAATTGCGGTTGTGGTTGCGGTTGTGGCAGTGTTTCTTGCTGTTGTTGTGAACCACTCATGGTGTTGTTGTTGGTGGTGTTGTTGTTACCTGAACTTTGGGGAGATATCTCTTGATCTTCCTGAACTGTATGATCAACTTGCTCACTTTCTGGTCCTAAAATGTCATTGAGTTGTTTGCTTAACTCCAAATCTAGCAACCTTTCCTCAACTTTGGTATCAAAATTAGGTAGACTTGCACCGAAAAGTGATGAACGCAATAAGTGTCCACCAGGCAGCACCGTAGTGTCACCGAAAAACTTGAAATTGCCACCAAGTGATACCGAACTTCCATCGAAACTCGCCGAAGTCTCATCAGACCAGGCTACACTATTACCAAAAATGTTCTCACCCGGTAACGCGAACCTGTCACCGAAAATGGCCAAATTCTGACCAGATAGTGCAGAACTGTCTTCGCACTGTGTCTTTGTACAACCAAAAATCACCGTAATTTCTCCAAAAGGTACCAGACTCACACCGGAATTCATCGGAATCTCATCATGTGCTACCGAACTAGCACCCGAATCACTGTTGACTGGCTGTACTGAACCTTCTGCAACTGGACTTAACTGTCTTGTACTTCTACCACCAGGGGGTGTTCCTAATAAGTTTGGAACTGCCCAGGGATGTTGATCTCTGCGGTATTTGGGGTATGATTCACCGGAGCGTGTTACTGACATATATCAAAGAATTCTTCGTCAATCTTTAATCTTCTGTGCAAACAACTACTCCATTTCCCACAGACGGCACCAGTGTTAAAAGTGCTTTCGGTTAAGCCCTTTTAATCTCGTTTCTATGTTCTTGGGATGGACAAGGTTGTGATAGTACAGAGGCCCTTTTTTTAATTTTCCCAATTCAACATTCAACTAACACTTAACTACTTCCGATTCAACACTTATCACTGTGCAATGCATCTACCATGCGTATGAAGTATTTACGAATTTGCATAGAACTGCTAAGATTAATCGCAATGTTACGGTAATTAACAATTAATTACTAAAACTTAATGATCAACACAGTACTCAGAGTTCTTCAAAATCTGCAACACAGCATCTCCAGTGCTATTGCCCAGACAGACAGTGTGGCGATTCCCCTTGGCCGAAGAATACCGTGCTTGCCTTTTCATTACTCAAAAGAGGGTTACATCTTTTTGCCATGCCCTTTCGGTGCGTGTGACTATAGAAAAATAAAATTACATAGAGATCCAATCCGGCGGCTAGCATATGCAGTTAGATTTGGTGCTAAAATTTTGCATGAAACTCAGTGAAAATATCCGGAAATCAAACGGGAGCTTTGGGGTTTAGTCACCACTTCAAAAACTGATAAGGAATATTTCATAGGAGCCAACATAATTGTTGAAACAAATTGCTTACCACTTATTGGTATGATTACAAATTGTTCATCACCTGATATTACAATGTTAAGATGGATATCATATATTAAATTTATAAATCCAGTTTTCGTTCATATTGCTGGAAAATATAATAATGTTGCTAATATGCTTTCTAGAGCTAAGTTTGAAGATGATCTTGATAATGTAGCAAAAAGTGACATAAATTTAATTAATTATGATCCACAAGTATATAAGTATGAACAATTTAATGATGATGATTATGAAGGAGAGTGGAATGATATTGGAAGATACCTTAGTACTCTAGAAAAGTCACCTACTTGTTCAATAAATAGATTCAAAGACATTAGAAAAAGAGCTTTCAATTTTTTCTTAAAAGATGGATTTATTTGGAGACATGCTAGGGGAAAAGTTAAAATGCCACAAAGAGTACTAGGAAAGAAGCAACTTCAATTGCAAATTATGAAAAATTTACATGATACAATATGGGCTGGACATAAAGGGTTTGTGGCTACATATGAAAAGATTAGAGAAAGTTATTGGTGGCCAGGAATCTATGTCAATGTAAGGGATTATGTAAACAATTGTACTACATGTCAAATGCATTCATCTGTGAAACATAGAGATCCTTTGCATCCAACTTATCCTCCTTGTATTCATTATAAGTCGGTAGTTGATCTTGTGACCATGCCTAAAGGTATTGATGAAATGAGATATATTGTACTTGCAAGAGAAGATCTTACAAACCATGTAGAAGGCCGAGCTCTATGATCTAAAACCACATATAATGTATGAAAATTCTTACTTGAGAATGTGATTTCAAGATTTGGATATATTGAAAAAGTAGTTGCTGATAGGGGAGAACTAGATGCTCAAGAGGCTAGGGATTTCTTTGCACTACGTGGAATTCGCTTATCTCTTACAATTGCTTATAAGCCTGAGGCTAATGGAAAAATAGAAAGAGGTCATTCACCAATTGTGAAAGCAATCTCTAAAGCTTGTAGTAATGATTTGAAACAATGGCCAAGATATTTACCTTTTACATTATGGGCTGATAGAATGACTTGCACTAGGATAACAGGATACATGCCTGCTGAACTAATGTATTGTCAAAAGCCTATTTTTCCTATTCATACACAAATTCTTACATGGACTACTCTACCTTGGAATGATAATCTATCTACTGATGAATTATTGGCTTTAAGAATAAAACAACTTGAACAAGGGAATGAGAAACTTGATGATGCTATTAAAAAATTAAAAGAATCAAGATTGAAAAATAAGAAATACTTTGATAAATCACATAGATTAAGGCCTAAACAGATTCATGAGGATGATTGGGTTTTGATCTATGATAGTACATTTGATTCCCAATATGATGCAAGAAGGAAATTAAAACCACGATGGTTTGGACCTTATGTTGTTTTAAAAATACATGAAAATGGAACATATGCTTTGCGTGAATTAGATGGATCTCCACTAAAAACTTTGATTGCAGGTAAAGGAATAAAATTGTTCAAGAAATGGGATGAACATGATTACGAGCTTGATGAAGACATGATTGACCATGAAGAGATCCTTAGATAGGAAATAATGAGAGAAATTGTAGTGAGGATGAATTGTAAAGCATGTTTTTTAATATTAACTTTGATGTTTTTCATAAGACAGGTACATGCTTCTTCAAAATTTATCTTTGACGATAATGATGGCCGAGATTATTGACAGAGTTTGAGTGATTTAAGAGAGTTATTTGATTGATAAATGTTAAGCTTAATGCATTTTAATCTTCTTTTTCTAGTCTCCATTATTTGCACCATATTGATTATATTCTGCACTTAAAGTATGCATAAACCAATGTATATTCACATATGTTTATTTCTTTAGCCTGCACAATCTACTTGCACTTGTAATAAAAAAACTCCCAATTTAAAAAATAGACATAAAAAATTCTGAAGAACCTCATGATTACCATCCTCTTACCCCTTTTGCACCATGATTTTTGGAACAATGCACTCAACGTATGCATGGTAGGGTCCCACTACATGACCTTGCATTTAGGCATGTATTGAGATTAACCTATGCACATAGAGTGATTGTAAGGATTGATGTATATGCACATTGATATGTATGTGAGTGAGCGCACAAACTTCATCATTAAATGCCTTTCATCCTAAAATTTGCACCATGTTTGTTTACTTATGCACCTAAAGTATGCATGATAGGGTCTCACTAGATGATCTTGCATCAAGGCACATTTTGATCTTTACCCATGCACTTTGAGTGATGGAAAGGATTTAATATGTATAAAAACATGAAATATATGAAAGTGAGCGCACATACTTTATCAATGAATGCCAAATACCTTATCTTTTGCACCATATTTGTAACCATGCATTTCCAAAGTATGCAATCGATAGGGCTACATTATATGCCCTTGCATAGGCACAATACTTATCTTCCCATGCACTTAATAGATGACATCAAGATTCAATGTTCCTATGAAATGTCAGTTTATCTTTGAAGCAAAAAGAAGATTTGAAGATTGGCCCATCGAGGGTGATGTGCAGGTTTAGTAGGGGCAAATGTCGTAGAGATTTACATCTCTACATATCTAGAGTTTGAATCATCCAACTCCAAACTTCTAAGAAACACTTCCAACTCAAAAGATAAGAATCATTGTTGGTCAAAAATTGATCCAAGATTATATAAATAATTATTGTACTATTGGAAAGTACTCGTCGAGAGCTTTCCAACGATATATAACACTCTACTGTTTGGTTGAAAAATGATGCTCAATAAGCCTAACACTTCCCATTCTATACGACTATATTTTTTATTTAAATAACTTTTCTAAGAAAAAGCACATGACGAGTTGGATAAAGCAATTTCGTTCCAACGCAGCGACCAGAGATCGAACCCGACCGACAACACGGAATATTTTTTGAAAAGCTTGATGTTTGAGATTGCCACATGAAGCTTTTTTCAGTAAGTTTAGCAGAGATTATTTTGTGTAGCTTTTTCAATGCCGATTATAGCTTTTTGGTGTAGCTTTTCAAAGGAGACAATCCTATATAAGAAGAGATTTGTTCATTGTTATATCATCACTTGAAGAATCACTCTTACCCAATGTTGAAGGAGAAGGAAGGCTTGCGTTTGAAGAATCTATGAAGAAGAAGGACTTGAAGGAAGGTCATGGAGGTTCAACTTTGTGAAGAGAAGGCTATCTCTACATCTTGATGGTGACTCTTCTCATATGCTCAGAGGAGGCTCTTCACTCATGATTGATGATGATCTTGAAGATTGATGAACTTTATGGAGCAACATTATGATCTATGATGATTTGGTAACTTGTATCTTTTCTATTATTTTCATTATATTTGTATGGACACATTATTATAAATTAATTGTATAAGCACTTATTATTATGAATTCCAATGTTCCTTTATTTCTTTCTCTCCAATTTTCACACATCTCTCTTTTTTCCAATCTCACATATGACATTAATGAATTGTACAAGTGATTTGATTTATGATCTCATCCGACTATCTATGAGTATCTATATTTGATCTCTACCTCTTAAGTAGCCCAAAGCACCCTGCATGTTCTATTTGGAACACTAGCAGTTGGCCTGATCCACCCAACTTATCCCTTCATTAAATGTTGAGAAGATGGTGCACGGTTGGTGGATGAGTTCAACTGCCAAGTCCAACGGCGCACGCAGGGTGCTTCAAGCAAGCTCAGGCGATATAGTGGAGACTCAAAGAGAATATTATAATCTCAAATCAATTAATCAAATCACTTATACAATTCATCATCATGAGTTTAATGAGATATGGCAATAAGTATAGAGAGAATTGAAAGAGAAGAGGTAGGGGAACATTGGAAATTGATTCATAATAAGAAGTGTTCATACACATGTAATGAAAATAATGGAAAAGATACAAGTTATCAATTCATCATAGATCATAATGTTGTTCCATAAAGTTCATCAATCTTCAAAATCATCATCAATCATGTGTGTAGAACCATCATCATCATCATAGATGAGTATAATTATCTCCACCACTTCAAGCAAGTGTAGAGAAATTCCTTCACTTCATAATGTATAGCCTCTAACTTCAAGTGTGTGTAGCCTCCATCCTCAAGTCTTCAAATCTTCATTGATAATCTCCTTCTTCTTCTATCATGGATGTTCTTCCAAACTTCAAGGCAAGACCTTCTTCTTCCTTGAATGATCAAGTGAGGATCCTTACAATGAGCCAAGGGTCTTCTTTTATAGTCTTTTAGAACATCCATGATTTTGCTTTTCCATAAAAATATACGTTAAGCAATCGTTTATTTTGTTTCGCAAAAGTTCCAAAAAGCATATGCGTAAGATTTTTTTCTTCGCTATTTTTGTTCTTTGCTTTTGTTTTTTGTTTTATTCGCATATGTTTTGTTTTAATCGTTTTAAGTTTTGTTTTACCTTTTTTTTATATTGATTTAATACTTTTATTGTTTAAAGTAATATAGGGTTCACATGGATCAAGCAAGCATGGGTTCCCATGGGTGTGAACAATTACATATATCACTCTACATATGTGTGCATACACACATGGACTTATAGATAGGTTTGTATACAAGAGTAACTCACACATATCAAATGTGCATGTTCACATTGTTATGGGTTCATATGGATTTAGTTGGGTTCATAAGCATTATGGTTGTATACATGTGTGCATCAGCATATAATGGGGCTCATAGACAAGAGTTTATGCATTTTTCCCACTCTTGCCAACCAAGTATCAAGCTTTTGAATGTTGATTGCCTTTCTTGTCATGACGATTCTGCATTTAAATTGCACCCAAAAATGGGTTTGGCTTCAAGGGAATGTAGAGATGGAAATCTCTATGACATTTGCCCCTACTAAATCTGCACATCGTCCTCGATGGGCCAATCTTCAAATCTTCTTTCTGCTTCAAAGATAAACTGACATTTCATGGGAACATTGAATCTTGAAATCATGTGTCAAGTGCATGGGAAGATAAAAAATGTGTCTATGCAAGGCCATATAATGTAGCCCTATCAATTGCATACTTCAAAAATGCATGGTCAAAATATGGTGCAAAAGATAACGTAATTGGCATTCGTTGATGAGGCATGTGCGCTCACTTCCATATATTTCATGTGCATATACATAAGTCCTTTCTTTCACTCAAAGTGCATAGGGAAAGATAAAAATGTGCCTTGATGCAAGGTCATGTAGTGACACCCTATCATGCATACTTTAGGTGCATAGGTAAACAAACATGGTATAAATGTTAGGCTAAAAGGCGTTTGATGATGAAGCTTGTGCACTCACTCACATACATATCAATGTGCATATACATCAGTCCTTACAATCACTCTATGTGCATAGATAAATCTCAAAATGTGCCTTGATGCAAGGTCGTGTAATGAGACCATATCATGCATACTTTAAGTGCATTTTTCAAATAATCATGGTGCAAAAGGGGTACGTGGTTTGTTGATGATGAGGTTTTTTAAAGTTTTTGAATGTTATTTTTACACATGCAAATAGATCAGTGTGCATTTATGGGAACTCAAAGCAATGTGAATATTCATCTTTCATGCATACTCTAAGTGCAAAATACTCAGCATGATGCAAAAATTGAAAATTTGAAATTGAAAACTATGAATTGATCTCATGCTCATCTCTCTCATCTCTCTCATTACTCAATCACTCTCAATAATCTCATCCATCGTTGTCATCAAAGATAATTTTGAAGAAGCGTGTTCCTGTCTCATAAAAAACATCAAAGTTAGTACAAAAAAACATGCTTTACAATTCATCCTCACTACAATTTCTCTCATCATATTCATCTATGGATCTCTTCATGGTTCTTCTTCAATTATAAGCACCTATTCATCATGGATCACCTTCAAACTCTGCACAGGTAAAGTTTTAGAAGATTTTGCTGAATTTTTTATATTTTGTTCAATTTGTTTGGTAGCATTTTCAATCCATTGTTTTTCCTTTTCTTTAATACTTTGATCATTGTTTATATTCTCCTGATCATCAATTTCCTTAATACCCTCATCTTCAGTTTGATTATTTTCTTCATGTTTAATATCATGGCTCAATTGAACTTTCGAATTCTTAACCTTCTCTTGATCAAATAATTTATTATTTTCTAGAATCTTTGGATCACATAGTACATAATATCTGTCATGTTTCTTTTTCAATTGTATAGACTTTTCATATTCTTGCTCATCCTCTTCCAATCTTTCTTGTAATATTTGTTCAAGTTTTTGTTTATCCAACTTGATTTGTTCACCTTTCTTTTCTTCAAAACATTTAACTTGATTATCAATTTGTATCATAGTTTCTTCTTCAGAAGATTTCTTATCATCATATCTCTTTGGTTTCCATTGTTCTCTAAGTTTTTTTAATGATCTTGGCTTGGATTTTGTTTGATCAAAATATTCTTTAATTCCACCTCTTACTACATTCAAGCGCGAAGGTAAATGGATACGATAATCACAAATTTTTCTTTCAAATGTAGAAACCAATTTAAGTCTACAAGCATTCTCATATGCATTGCAATTCCAAAACATATGGCCAAATTGATCACACCAAAAGCATCTTATAGGTCAATTTAATCTTCTATGTGTAGATCTAGGGGTGGATCTTCTATGTTCAAATGGATATTTTTTATCAAGAATTTGAGTAGACATATTTTTGACTTGTACTTGATGTTCATGTTCACACTTGCATGATTGAATTTTTTTTCCTGGTTGAAGAAAATTTTGAACTTTTGTTTCAAACTTGATACTTCATGATCAATCATCTCTTTTAACAGTTTACATAATGTTTTATTATCTTCAAAGAATTCATCTAAGTCTTGAGTTAGAGATAATACTTTTTCAACTTTTGATTGGATAAGTGATTTCATCTCATTAAATTGCTCATCATATTCTAAAAATTTCTTTTCAATCAATGCTTTCACACTAGAATCTATGTCTTGTGTGGTGTGTTTTGCAATATCTTTTTGCCCATTGTTCACTTATATAATGAATATAAAAGTAAAATATAAATACCTAGAATTGGCTTCAAGAAGAGGTTTCAAGTGTGTGAAAATGTGAAAATATAAATTTGTAGCACCTTCAATCAATGAGAAGGGTGAAGCGAAGAGGATAAGATACTTGCAAGTTTTCGTGGAGGAACTCGCAAAATCTTGTTCAAGCTATCGCTCACAAGGAAGAAGAAGCCGCAACTATTTGCTAACTTTATCAATGCATATGAAAGAAAATATAAATTATGCGTACCTGAGTTGCAATGTCATTTTTTCACGTCAGGTTCAAATGTCGAGAAGATGGCGCACGGTTGGTGGACCAGTTCAACCGCCAAGTCCAACGGCGCATGCAAGATGCTTCAAGCAAGCTCAAGCGATATAGTGGAGACTCAAAGAGATTATTATAATCTCAAAGCAATTAATCAAATCACTTATACAATTCATCATCATGAGTTTAATGAGATATGGCAATAAGTATAGAGAGAATTGAAAGAGAAGAGGTAGGGGAACATTGGAAATTGATTCATAATAAGAAGTGTTCATACACATGTAATGAAATAATGGAAAAGATACAAGTTACCAATTCATCATAGATCATAATGTTGTTCCATAAAGTTCATCAATCTTCAAAATCATCATCACTCATGTCTGTAGAACCATCGCCATCATCATAGATGAGTATAATTATCTCCACCACTTCAAGCAAGTGAAATTCCTTCACTTCATAATGTATAGCCTCTATCTTCAAGTGTGTGTAGCCTCCATCCTCAAGTCTTAAAATCCTCATTGATAATCTCCTTCTTTTTCTATCATGGATGTTCTTCCAAACTTCAACGCAAGATCTTCCTTGAATGATCAAGTGAGGATCCTTTGAAGTCATCCTTACAATGAGCCAAGGGCCTTCTTTTATAGTCTTTTAGAACATCCATGATTTTGCTTTTCCATAAAAATATACGTTAAAAAGCAATCGTTTATTTTGTTTCGCAAAAGTTCCAAAAAGCATATGCGTAAGATTTTTTCTTCGCTATTTTTGTTCTTTGCTTTTGTTTTTTGTTTTGTTCGCATATGTTTTGTTTTAATCGTTTTAAGTTTTGTTTTACCTTTTTTTTTATATTGATTTAATACTTTTTCTTTTTAAAGTTGGTTTCACACTATGGAATATAGGGTTCACATGGATCAACCAAGCATGGGTTCACATGGGTGTGAACAGTTACATATATCACTCTACATATGTGTGCATACACACATGAACTTATAGATGGGTTTGTATACAAGAGTAATTCACACATATCAAATGTGCATGTTCACATTGTTATGGGTTCATATGGATTTAGTTGGGTTCATAAGCATTATGGTTGTATACATATGTGCATAAGCATATAATGGGGCTCATAGACAAGAGATTATACATTTTTCCCACTCTTGCCAACCAAGTATCAAGCTTTTGAATATTGATTGCCTTTCTTGTCATGACGATTCTTCATTTAAATTGCACCCAAAAATGGGTTTGGCTTCAAGGGAATGTAGAAATGGAAATCTCTACGACAACGGAGCGATGATGGATAGTGCATCTCTTGGAAGAACCTTAGGTAATCTTTTGAACAGTGCTTGACCGATCTATTATTCTAGGTATAACCTTTATTTTTTTATATCTAAGGGAGTATACTTACCATGCCACCTGGCAATGTTATCAAGATGATTGGAACCATAATAGGAAAAAAATAATTTTTCATGGTTGTGCCAAACACATATACAAGAACATTAAATCTTACAAGGATCAACAGATTTAATTGCAAATTAGGTTTCATAAAATATGGAGGGTGTAGTGGACTGCTAAATAGTGGAAATATATAGTTCGACACCTTGGATTGGTTGTGCACAATGTCTTATGGTTTGTTGATAGAGCACAAAAATGACTAGATTCTAGAAATTAAATGTTATTGCTATGGCTAGTATGATAATTCATATTTTTTTGTGTGCGAACATTGATATCCACAAGATTTCAATACGAGGAGTTTCTGCATCCTTACTATGTATGTGCATGTGTGTGCATGTATGTGTGTGTATGTATATATATACCTATATATATATATATATATATATATATATATATATATATATATATATATATATATATATATATATATATATATATATGTGTGTGTGTGTGTGTGTGTGTGGATGTGTGTGTGTGTGTATGTGTGTGTATGCATGTATGTCTGTGTATATGAGTATGTGTGGGTATGTATGTATGTGTAAGTGTATGCATAAGTGTATGTGTATGCATATAAATGTGTGTATGTATATGTAAGCATCTGTATGTGTAAGTGTATGTATATGTGTATGTGTATGCATGTATGTGTGTGTGTATGTATGTGTGTGGGTATGTATTTACTATGTATGTATATGTGTATGTGTATGCATGTATGTGTGTCTATATGTGTATGTGTGTCTATATGTGTATGTGTGGGTATGTATGTATGTATGTGTAAGTGTCTGCATATGTGTATGCATGTATGTGTGCATGTGTATATGTATGTGTGTGGGTATGTATTTACTATGTATGTATGTGTATGTATATGTGTATGTGTATGCATGTATCTGTGTATATATGTGTATGTGTGGGTATGTATGCATGTGTAAGTGTATGCATATGTGTATGTGTATGCATGTATGTGTTTGTATGTATATGTAATTGCATATGTATGTATAAGTGCTTGTATATGAGTATGTATATGCATGTATGTGTGTGTGTATATATGTATCTGTGTGGGTATGTATTTACTATGTATGTGTATGTATGTATATGTGTATGTGTACGTATGTATGTGTATATGTGTATATGTGGGTATGTATGTATGTGTAAGTGTATGCATATGTGTATGTGTATGCATGTATGTGTGTGTATGTATATGTAAGTGTATGTATGTATGTGTATTTGTATGCATGCATGTGTGTGGGTATGTATTTACTATGTATGTGTATATGTATGTATGTGTATGGGTATGTATGTGTATGTTTATGCATGTATGTGTGTGTATATGTGTATGTGTGATGTATGTATGTGTAAGTGTATGAACATGTGTATGTGTATGCATGTATGTGTGTGTATGTATGTATAGGTAAGTCTATGTATGTATGTGTAAATTTATGTATATGTGTATGTGTATACATGTATATGTGTGTATATATGTATGTGTGTGGGTATCTATTTACTATGTATGTGTGTGTTTGTATATGCATGTTTTCAAATTTAAAGTTTTCTTTATATTCTAACTCTTTTTTTTGTTTGAGATTGAAATAACAAGAGATATTGGTAGAACAAAATAAGAGACAAGCTAACATACCACCTTAGACTTGGGAGTATTTTTGCAGATATAGATGTGTATAATTATTATGTGTTAATGTGTGTATGTATATATGCAATAATGCATGCATGTGTGTATATGTGTTTGTAGATATGTTTGTGCATATGCATATGTGTATGTGCACTTGTACGTGTGTGTATGTGTATGTGTATGTGTAAGTGTACATGGGTGTATGTGTAGATGTGTGTATGTGTGTATTTGTGTGTGTATGTGCATATGTGTGTGTGCGTATACGTGTGAACATGCATGTTCATGTATGTGTATATGTGCATATGAATGAGTAAGTATGAGTATGTTAATTAATGAAAATAAAATAATTTAAATGATATAAAAACAATGAGAATTGTACTTACAATAAGTAGCCATATTTTATGTTTGATGAGCTTCTTGAATAACCTGCAATAAAGTGAGAGAGAGAGAGAGAGACAAAGAGATAGAGAGAGATCAAAAGAGAGAAGAAAAGAGAGAGAGAGATAGAGAGATAGAAATTGAAAGAGCAAGAGGTAGAAAGGAGAGTGAGAGAGAGAGAGAGACAATATGAGGGAGAGACTTAGAAAGAGATTGTTGGAGCTCATAAGCAGAGTGTAGATCTGAACATTGAAGAGCTCTTTAATCAGTTCCACATAAAATGAGGATCGAAGAGCAATCTGATGTTTGTTTTACTTTTATCAAACTTTATCATTACATAAGCAATCTAGAAGCATCATGTATGTGATCATGCAATTCGTGGAACATTGATGCCGAGCTGTGTTGCATAGGAAACACAAATTAGCATCGCATATGTCACGCTGCCTTTTTAAGTGCATAAGTGATGCTATTGTAGCTATGTTCTCATGAATGTTGCTAGAAGTATTGGAAATAACATCAAGAATAACATTGAAAATAGCATCGTTAAATGATGGTGCACGCTCAACACCAGGTGAGACAAAATTCACAATCATGTTGTGACAAAAATGTATGGTGTTAACCGTCGCTATCCCTTGTATTCCTGGTAGTGTCACTCCACCCTTCTACACTTCAAAGGGAGACACAGTCTTTTCAAAGCATGCGTCAAAGGCAAGTACTTCACATCAACCTAGAAGATCACAAAGGCGCATTGAAAAGTAGTAGCGAGAGCAAAGTCATAATGTAAATTATGCATTGATGCATCATATCCACCAAATGTTAGATCTATTTAGACCTCCATGGTCTAGCATTGGTCTATCTGCATTTGGTCGAGGACCCTAGCTGGGTCAAGGACTAGAGCTTGATGGAGCTAAGGCTCTAGCACAAATCTTTGAGGTTATTCCATCTCCTCAGAGTGGCCATATGAGGAGTGTGGACCTTAGAGAAGATTCTAGACGTGCCAAGGGCAAGGGCTATTTAAGGTTGGGAGGACAGTGGCAGGTAGCGAACTGGGATCTTTCATTTGGTATAAAAGCGTGAGTGAGAGAAAGAAAATTCTTGAAGAAATAGGCCACTTCATCATCTTCTTGAGGAGTTTTTGGGAGGAACATTTTCAAAAACTTTTTGGAAGCAGCTCACGTGAAGAGTTTTGGTCCTTTAGGAGTGTGTGGAGATCTACCTTGATCCACGTGTAGCAAAGGAAGCAAAATGTTTTCAAGTCATCCGTCGGTTGTTTTGTTCAAACAATGAGTTTGGATGAGATTGTAACTCTCATGGATGAGGTCGAGCTTGAGTGGCCTTACACTATGGAGATTACAACTCTTAATGCCAAGGTTAGAGACATGGAGTATACTCTTTAGAGGATCCTCGAAGAAATTAAGAAACCCGAGGTGCCTACAGTCAGTACACCAATGCAGATGGAAGTTCCATCTGCTAGACCATCTAGTTCAAAGATAGCACTTGTAGATGTGGGGATGTCTGCTAGTAGAGAGATCAAGTGGAAAGTAAAGGACTTGAATCCACTGAAATACCACACACAAGTTAGTGCTAGGATGGCAAATGTGGTAGAGAAGTGGATAAGTAAGTGGGAGAAATGCTTTTGCCTTTGCAATATTGAGGATGAGAAACAGAAGATCCAGCATGCCACTTACAATTTGATGGATGTTGTTCATCGATGGTGGAGGAAAATAGAGGAAGATAAGATTGAACAGGCTACTTTGGTAGATTTTAAGATCATATTTTACAGTAATTTTGTTCCTCCAGATGAGCATACCAGGGCTTTAGATGCTTGGTTTCTCCTATAGCAGAGATAGCTTTTAGTGCAAGAATATGCAAAAAAATACAAGGAAATCTTGTTGAAGATTCCAAATCATGTGCTTAATTTTCTTCAAGTGCTTAAGTTTGTGCTTGGGCTTAGGCAGACATTGCATCGGCTTGTGTGCAAGGAGGACTGCCACACCTTAAATGAGGTAGTAGAACTTGCCTTGGTTCTAGAGGATGGGTGACACTCTCGATTGTAATCCTCAAGACAAAAGAATACTTGGAAAAGATTCAAGCACATAGCTTCAGTTCCAGCATCTAACAGAAAGATGAATGTCATTCAGACTTCAAGTGATGAGAAGAGAAAATTAAGTGCCTCCCTGGTAGATAGAGCTTTTCAGTGATCCAGTCTGACACAAAAAAAGAGAAAAGGCTCACCATGAGGGCCTTTGTTATAAATGCCTAGGTCGGCATGCTTATAGGATGTGTCCTAAGTAGAAGAAGAAGAAGAAGAAGAAGAAGAAGAAGAAGAAGAAGAAGAAGAAGAAGATATTTGTAGCGATGGTGGTGGAGAGGCAGTAGTCCTCACCATTCACTCCATCATCTCCTTTAGATTTTAATATAGATATTGAGATGGATCTTTCATCTAAAAATAAACAATGCATCTTAAATATAATAGTCTTTAAGAAGATTAAGAATGTTCCAGATGTGGTACTATCCTCGATTTCTCAAAAAGGGTATTTGTTTTTAGACACCAAGCTAGTGGTCATATGTGGGGAAGTTAATGGCCATCTTGTTAAAGTTTTATTTGATAGAGGATCCACAAATAATGTTATTAACTCTTCTCTAGTGAAGAAGCTAAAGTTGAAGACTGCTTCATCTGAATACACCTACAAAGTAGAGCTGGCAGATGGGAAAGGATCTGAGACCTAGGATGAGTGAGTTGTCAGATTATGAATCCACATTCAGACTTATAAAGATGAGCTAGATTTTGAGATCGCCAGGTTGTTTAGATTTGATCTCGTTCTCAGTAAAAAAAAATGGCATGCAAGCAAGAAGCCGACTATTGATTTTCAGACTCACATATATCAATTTAATCATAATGGTCACTACATCATCATCCACGAAGATCCGGATGTTAAGGTGTATAGAGGAGCATCTACCTCTATGATGGTAAAAGCAGAGTGTAAGTATCTTTATTTCTTATATTTTAAGCATAAAGAGTTGTTAAGTTTACATATTAAAACTAGTTTGGAAGCTCAGCTAGCTTCTAGAATGAAAACTGAATTTAATCATATCCAATAAACAATGCCTTTACTGTCCTTTCATCTAGCTTACCTCTTATTTATGATGGTACATGAGCATAAGCTAAACCACCAAACAACTTGCAATGTCCAAGACTAGGTTTTCTTCCATACCATGCTTCATAAGGAGTCATACCTTGGAGTGATTTGGATGTTAGTCTATTGACAAGGTACACAATAGTTGAAATAGCATTTGCCCATAGATAATGTGGCAACATCTTTTCTTCAAGAATTGTTATGGCTGATCCAACCAATGTCTTATTTCTTCTCTTTGCAATTCCATTTAATTGAGGAGAGTGCCTGGTAGTCACTTCCCTTTTGATACCTTTATCCTGCAAGAACTCATCAATCTCTTTGGAGAAGTATTCTCCCCCTCCATCATATCTAAGCTTCTTGAGTGATCTACCTTTATGATTCTCCACATGTGCTAGATACTTTTTGAATAAATTAAAGAATTCATTCTTACTCTTGATAAAGTACAAAATAGTTCATCTATTATGGTCATCAGTAAATGAGACATAATACCTTGATCCTACCAATTAAGGTTCTTGACTTGGTCCCCATACATCTGTATGTACTAAGTCCAATAAGTTGTTGTGGATGTAGCCTTTGTGGTTGAGTGGTTGTCTTTGTGCCTTCCCAATCTGACATGCATCACATCTGTTGATCATGTGTTTCTTTGATACGTTTGGTAATCTAAGAACACTTTGATCCCTACATATATCTTTCAAAGTTCTTTCATTCACATGAGCTAACCTCTTATGCCACACTTCAAGCTCACTTAGGGTTTGAGACTCAAAGTTGAATAGAGCTATGTTTTTAGTTTTTCCTACTTCAAAATTAAAGAGGCTACCATGCTTCTCACCTATGGCTATCTTCTTGAAGCCTTGACATGGATCTTCCACAAAAGCTCCATGTTGGATGAGCCTAACTTGCAAGCCTTTTTCAACTATTTGGCCTAGACTTATCAGGTTTTTAGTGATAGTGGGTACATAGAATACCGTGTTGAGAATATTTGTCCTCCCATTGGAAGCTTTGACATTACCAATCTTCTCCACATTGTCCTTTGTATCATCCCCTATCTGTACTTTGTGTCTATTCTTTGGACTTTCCTAATCAGATAAAAGAGCAATGTTGCCTACAATATGATTTGAACATCTTGAATCTATGTAGAACAAATGATCATCTTCTTTACCTTCTTTGTGGCCTAGATTCATTAGAAGCAATGATTCTTCATGTCCTTGATCTTTAGAATAATTGTTATATTCCCTTGTATTATGGCCTCTATTGCTATTGTTGAATTTGTGTTCACCTCTGCCTTTATTGCTGCCATATCCACCCCTTGTGCTCCCTTTCTGGGTCTTCCCATTGAACGAGCAATTCTGAGTGGTGTGGTTGGTCTTATCACAAATGGCACAAGGTTGAACATTTTGGTCTTTGTTCTTATCATGCTTTGGTCCTTTCTTCTTCCCTTTCCACTTGATCTTGCATGTAAAGTTGGCTTGGGAAGTCTCCTCTTCATCTTCTTCCTTCTTGTTGCCTTTCAACTTCTTGTCCTTATTATCTTCATATAGAGCAGTAGATGAATTACCATGATAGGGGTTACCTTCCTTTATGCTATTTTTGGCCTCTTGATTGAAGAGGTTTCCAGGAAAGATGTTGAAGTCTAGAGTTTGCACATCCATGATGAGATCATAGGTTGTGGTGAAAGATTGCCATTGCTTCTCACCTCTAATCCCATTGAGAATTTTCCTCATGATGGTGTCTTCTTCCATGAGCTCTTCAATGGATGCCAATTGATCAGAAACCTCCTTGACCTCTGAAACAAACTCAATGATGGTTTGTTTTGGAATTTTCTTCATCTCGTTGAACTCATTCCAAGGATGGTTCTTCCTTACCTTTATACTAGCAAAAAAAGAAGGTCTCTAGAGCATCCCAACTCTCTTGAGATGTCTTACATCCTCTAATCTGTGGTAATAGAAAATGAGAAATAGAGTTGAGTATGTAGGACCTTGCTTGAGCATCCCTTGCACACCAAAGTGTGAGCCTATCTATTTCCTCATGAGTAGATGCTCCTTTGGATCTTGAAATAGTCATTGCTTCATCACTTGATACAATCCCATATAGGTTTCTTCCTTGCAAATAAGCCTCCATTCTAATTTTCCAAGTAACATAATTGTGTTTATCAAGCTTTTTAGTCATTGAGGGAAAGCCATATCCCATCTTGAAAGCTCTGATACCACTAAACGAAAAGTTGGAGAAGCTTGGAGAGGCTTGGAAGGTTGAGTTCTCAAGTGGTGATGTTGGTCCAACAAACCAGCATACGAATAACCCTAAATCTTTGGATATGGAAAATAGACCTTTTAGGCTTGTGGTTAGTGCAATAAATTCCAATAGGTACTTTGGAAAATAAACAAGATCAAGTTGATACCAAATAGATAACTTGCACCTTGACTAACTCACAAAAAACCTTCTAGAAATGGATGAAAGTTGTGACTTCAAACACTGAGAGTAGCTAGCACAGTAACAATTGGAAACATTCCTCTTAAGGGCATGTCATACATAGGGTTTTCTTGCTACAATGCATAAAGGAACTAATTTATAACTACTATAAAAGTAGCAATCACCTTAGCACTGAACTGGTGTCATCCCAAGTTTTTAGGGGGTTGTAGAGAATGACCCCGAGACTAAAATACTTGAATATCTCTAAACTCATTGTGCCAAATGCCTTAAACACTTTGTAGGCATAATCTAGAAAATCATACCTTTCAAATGAGTGCTTAAACACTGAATTTGGAGCTTTGTAGAGAGACCAACAATCTCTACACATTGACTGAATCTAAGGAAGAAGGAGCAATAAATAGAAATGGCACCAAGCAATGATCAAAGAATATATCTATTGCTTCAAATCATAAATATTCTTAATGTACAAATCATTTGGAGTCTTTATATAGACTTTTGAGATATTTCCATGCCCTTTTTTCATGGAGTTGAATTCAAAATTAGGCAGATTTGGTAGTTTAGATTGATTAGAATCATTTTATACAATCTCGGAAAAGAGAAACTTGAAATCAAATCTACTTTTTGATTGATTGATTGAGAATCAATCCCAATTACTTTTAAGTCATGGCTTTTAGGCCTTTTACGCTTCCATTTTACAAAGTTAATTACCATGAGCTTACGAGAAATGATCATAAGTGATCAACCAATAATACAAAGAAAATATGTGCACATAAGTTCTATTCTTCAAGTCATATCCATAGCATCCAAATAATGGATTTGATGTAGAGAATATCCACGTCAAGCATAATGAAAGCTTGATGTTCCAGCATTCTTGAAGCTCCCATTTTCGATCATGGGATTCTTAAAGTTATTAATTAACTTCCTAATGGAAAAAGCCGAGGGTTGGATGGTCTCATGGATCTTTTCAAGATCTTCAAGCAGGTGGTTGTAGAGAGTACACATGCGGAATCAAAATGAAAAGAAGAGTGTACTCACAAAAGAAAGAGTGTGAGGGACTCAAAGTGAGTATACCAAGCAATGGGTAAACTCACATGGATTAGAGATGAGCTTGCCAAGAGCATGGAGTAGGCTCCTCAATCTTCTAACCAAGTACAAATAAGGGGAGAGTCCCTTCTTATATAGATTTTGGAGGGGCTCTCCAAAGTACATCTCATGTGGCATATTTCCTGGATGTGTTTTGTTCGAGCATTGAACATTGGAATCTTGGTGATGGCTAAGGTTGACTAGCTATCAGTGCAGATGCATGTTGGAGTAGTGTACAAAACACCAATGTTAGATAATAAACGTCAAAGCCAGATGGCCTCACATGCTGTGAAGTTGGATGCTTGGTACTTGGCCTCGATAGATGACAGAGCAATTGTAGGGTGCTTCTTACTTGCCCAAGAGAAAGGTCTTGAGCCAACAAAAAATATGTACTCAGAAGTAGATTCTCGAGATTTAGGATCATCAACCTGATCTGAATCTGAATATCCAGTGAGTTGGATGCCCGCTCTATACCAAACACCATGATGGTGGGTGAGGGCAAGATATCAAAGTAGTCTCTGAGTAGCATCCCAATGAATCTTACTAGGCTGATGTGCAAACTCACAGAGAATAGCAACTACATAGGCAATATCTGTTCTAGTGTTGGTGAGGTGGAGTAATGAGCTAGCAAGCCATCCATAAGTATGCACATCCACAAGTGATGATAAATCCTCTAGTGTGAGCTTGATGTTGGGATCGTGTTGTAGATCTTGAGGGACACTAGTCCATGTTATATGTAGAAAGAAGATTAGAGCAATACTTCTTCTGTGATAGGAATATGTCTTCTTTTGTTTGTCAAACTTCTATACCCAAGAAGTAGTAAGTGGTCCTAGATCTATCATTAAGTACTCATAGTGAAGCTGTGTGATGATGAATTGATTGCGTTCTTCATCTGAGCTTGTCAAGATCAAGCCATCTACATAGAGGATGATGATGGCCACTAAGGACTTGTTTTGATAAGTGTATAAGTTTGCATCTGCACTGTTTCTTTGAAATCCTTTATCTTTGAAGAACTTGTGAATCTTTTCATACCAGGCCTTGGGAGCTTGCCTAAGTCCATAAAGTGCTTTGTGGAGTTTGTAGACTTGATCTTCCTTTCCTTTAATCATGAAGCCTTCATGTTGTTCAACATATACTTCTCCTTGAAGATCTCCATTAAAAAAAGTACTTTTGATGTCCAGTTGGTAGATGGGCCACTTGAAATGTGCACTTAGTGCTATAATGATTTTGATAGTGCTAAACCTTCTAGTAGGGGCAAAGGTTTCTTCATAATCAATGCCATGTTGTTGCTTACATCCCTTAACTACAAGTTGTGCTTTGTACTTTTCTAATGTGCCATCTAACTTGTACTTAACTTTATAGAGCCACTTAACTCCTATGACTTGATGGTTCGTGGGCTTAGGAGCAAGTGTCCTAGTTTTGTTCTTCTCGATTGCATCCATTTCAATTTTCATAGCTTCTTCCCACTCAGGTTGTCCTTGAGCTTCTTTGTACTTAGAAGGCTTTGAAATTAGTTGGATCTGATGCATCAATGTATAATTTACATAATGACTTTGTTCTCGCTACTACTTTTCAATGAGCCTTTGTGATCTTCTAGGTTGATATGAAGTACTTTCCTTTGACACGTGCTTTGAAAAGACAATGTCCCCCTCTGAAGTGTAGATGGGTGGACTGACACTACAAGGAATACGGGGGAAATCAACAGTTAACACCACACATTTTTATTGCTACATGATCATGAATTTTGTCTAATTGGGTATCGAGCACGCATTGGCATTTAAAGGATGTTATTCTCATTGTTATTCCTGATGTTATTTCGAATTCTTCTAGCAACGTTCATGAGAGCATCGTTACAATAGCATCACTTATGCGATTAAAAAGGCATCGTCGCATATGCGATGCTAATTTGTGTTGCCTATGCAACATAGCTAGGCATCAATGTTCCATGAACTGCATGATCGCATACACGAGTGTTGGAACTGAAGGACTCACAAGGCAAGGAAGCTTACAAAGGGAGTCGGAGAGAAGAGAAAGCACAAGCAGACAGGGTAGTCAACGACGATCTGGCAAGTAGGCCAATATTTTTTCAGGACAGTAAAGCATATCGAAGAGGTGGACACGCAAGGAGAAGGAGCAAGTAGGGAGCTCGAAGATATGTATGTCAAACCGTTAGAAGAAAATCCCTACAACAATAGTGATTTTCATCACTAAAAACCATTGTAAATACCATTTCATATTTTTGTAGCTCCATTTTGTGCAAGACAAGGAGTCCTTGAGCTTGAGGAGCTTTAGAAGTACCTACCTGTCAGTTTTCACATTTTTAGACTTTGTTTGAACCTCCAAATAGGATAGAGAACCTAATTTTTAACTAGGCTGGACACTAGGTCTGGACAAGGCCAAAACCTAGTCAAAAACTATAAAAAGAGCTAGAGAGCTCATTTTTGGGGCTAGCTTGTAATTGATTTGAACTTGTAAGAGCTTTTTGAAAGTAATCTAAGAACTCCATTGCTTCTCACTCTTGGTCTTGCCTTGTGTGCGCGTGTGTGTGTATGTGTGTGCATGTTAGTGTGCTTCGCACTCACGCACTTGTGCCTTCACTTGCTGGAGGTCATCATACCATCCTCACGTCTTCCCGGATTGACATCAAAGGAGATGCTACTCATCACTGAGCTACACCAAATTTTGGCACCATTGCCGGGGATCGAGCTTTGAGGACGAGTGTGTGATGGTAAGACGTAGATTTGAGACGTTGGCGTTGTAGGCAATCTCTTTACTTTTCTTATTTTTCTCTTTCTTACCTCACCATCATCATCACCATCTCCCACCTCCATCTCCATCATCGCGAAAATTTTCAGTTTTTTTATTATATCACCTTCTCCACTTCATTTCCCTCATTCCACTTGTGAGAGAGAGCGAGAGAGTGATATTGTGTGCATTGTTTTTGCATGTTTCTTGAGCCTTCTTAGCAGACCTCTGTCGATCGCGATCGACAAAAAAATCGCCCATTTGGTAAAACAAAGTGCACCACCATAATCCACATGATGAGCACATTCTAAATCACTAAAAACAGTTGAAAAATTCCGTGTTTCTCTGTCAATCGCGACCAACATCATCGCGATCGACAGCCACGATCGATAGATCCTGTCAATTGCGACCGACAGACCTGTCGATCGCGACCGACAGACCCCACGACCAATTGACTGCCACGTCGGACCCTGTCAATCGCGATTGACACTGTCGATCGTGATCGATAGCCACGATCGACACCTCTGTCAGTCGCGATTGACACCGTCGATCGCGACCGACTGAATTTCAACATTGATTGACTTTTTCGCGTAGCCACGTGTCCATCGCGACGGACACATCCCCGATCGACTGAATTCACGGTGAAAAACCGGGAAAACATGTCGATCGCGATTGACACCATCGATCGCGATTGACAGGGCTCACGACCGACTCTGTCGATCGCGATTGACACTGTGAATCGCGACTGACGTGTCGATCGTGACCGACAGGCCCCGACGGACACCTCTGTCAATCGCGATTGACAGACCTGTCGATCGCGATTGACAGGCTTTTCGGCCAAAAAATTAGGGTTTTTTATTCCAAGTTTTGGGGATAGTTTTGGGCATATTGGTCTAGCAATTATTGATTTGTGAGGTCCCTACACATGTATTTTAGAGAAAAATCCTGAGAAGAATTAGCCTGTTTGAACCCTGTTTTAGTCCCAAAACCCTGAACTGACATAACTTTCTCATACGAAATCCGTTTGCTGTGATTCTTGTCTTGTTGGAAAGCTCGTGGGGAGTACAACCAAAACTTCCACTCAGGATTATTAGATATAGTATTTTGAAGTTGACCATATCCAGGGGGAACAAAACCAGGGGATCTCTAGAATTGTTTTCCATAAAGACAAAAGGCTAATTGGTATCTGAGTTACATGCATGAAAGTGATCTGTCTGTCCTTTGAATTTAAGTCTTGAGATAATCTTGGGACTGATACAGGTCTATTGAGAGCAATTGAGAGCATCCAAGCAAGGGCTTTGTGCAAGCTTGAGAATCAGGTTCTCGAGCACTAAAGAACAAGGGATCAACAAGAAAGGTCGGAATATTCTCGACTCCCTTTGTCAAATTCCTAGCTTAAGCTAAGAACGACTAGTGATAGGAGTAGGCCAGGGCGGCGATAGGCATTTATCAAGTTGAAGACTACCTAAATACTCAAGTTCAAGCTAACGACATAATCTTTGTACGGTCGAGAACTTTAAAGGAAAAGAACTTAACGTGGAACGATCAACTTCAAGTGCGGAAATTAACTCAAATGCTCCTGACGACGTGATATCAGACAAGAGTATAAACAAGGTAATCAACTAAAAAAGAATCAAGTAACTGATACAAAAGAACTCAGCAACGAGGTTGTACTTAGGAAAATTTGGGCTATTCAATTAGGCTTATGAACCTTAGATCAGAACGGCATCTAGTAAGGGATAGACAAAGTCTTAGGTCTTCAGAGGCTAGTGTCAATCATACTGCTAGGTCTTGGGCCCAGCAATTGAGTCACCACTCGCATTACCCTAGCTCCGAGACTAGCGAGTCAGTGATGTCTCAAGGGATGGACAGACCTACTGGAAGTTCAGGAGTGCCATATCTGTATAGGGTGGAAGGCCGCTACAAGACGCAATTGGAATACATTAGGACCAACTGATTAGGTGCTAGCATCTATGAGGACGGCCTAGGAAGATCTGTGATCCAGATTAAAAACCCTAACCAATCCATAGGACTAGAGCACCCAGCTGTCAAGTTTGAAAACGGAGCATACCTAGACAAGGAAGGGACAATATATGTAGTCACCAGTCACCCAGATAGGACAGATGAATTTGGGAATGTGATCTCAGAAGCAGATTTAGGTGACCTGGAGCAAGGAAACATGGGTGTAGAACCTAGAACCCCCGAGGCAAATCTGTTCTTACTAGAATCCTCAATCCCGAGAGGGTTCCACAAGACAACAAGAGCATAGATCTGCTTCTGAACCGAGAGACTGACGAAGCCTTTTGGAGGTATAAATCTGATCGGCCAAATGATATAGGAACCATCATGATCTATGAGTTTAAAGATCCAAATAGCCCAGGCAGAGTGACCTACTTAGATCACGCTTCAGAGAGGATCTTTGTGGTTACAGAACATGATAGACATGCTTACACTTGGAAGGGTGAATTCGTTTTCCCCCAACCAAGATCGAACGTGTCCTATGGTCACCCTGGAGCTGGAACATCCCAAGCTCATGGAACTCAAAGAGACAGAAGTAGAGATAGGCCAGAAGTAAGCTTTGCCGACCCAGGGGGCAGAGAAAGAACGAGGACAGAAACAAATAGAGTAGAACCTGAGGTACTTAGAGCTCCTAGGAATCAACGAAATGCGGATGAGTTCCCTCTACCATGACCTAGAGAGCACAGAAGGATTTTGAGACCGACTCAGCTAGTTAAGTCCATGAAGAACTACTTCGATGGCACAAGAGATCCATACGATCATGTGGCTGAGTTTAGGCAAGTCTTGAGAGCTGAACAAGTTGAAGATCTGTTCACGCAGTACAATGCCTTTGGTCTAACCCTTAGGAACACTGCCCTGACATGGTTTTAGCCACTAAACGAGAGGCAGTTCAGGAGCATAGACCAACTTCTAGAGGCATTCATTATCGAATTCTCTAAAAGTGGCATAAGACATAACAGTTCCTCGCTGATTCACAGCTTCAAGCAAACCCCTCAAGAAATCGTGAGACTTGCAGGAAGAAGATTTAGGCAATACTTAGAAAGATGCCTTGTTTCGGAGGCACCCACAGCAGCTAAGCAAGTGGCTTTATTCTTGGATGGATTGCTAAGTACCAAATTGAGATCTTATGTGTACTTGAAGGACCCTAGGACCATAGAAGAGTGTGTACGCATGTGCATTGACATCGAGGATAACCTAGTGGAGGAGTTAGAGCTTTCCAAGATATACAAAGATTCAGATAGTGCCTCTAGCCTCTCGTCCACGCAATCCACATCCATTGAGGAACTTGCAGAGAAAGTAGCTCAGAAATTAGGTGTCACTAGCAAACAGATCCCAAGGTTTGCCCGTGTGAAAAGATGCTATACTTGTGGGGGTGACCATATGGCAAACGTATGTCCCATTATGGCTCAACCCCAAGTAAATCCTAGTAGCCAGTACTGCACCATAGAACAAAGATACACAAATCACACAGCACAATACTGCCTATACAATAAGCAAGTTGTTAGGCAAACCTACCCTCAGCCATACCCTCAACAAGGCAGATACCACAGTCCATACCCACCACAATAGTATACTAGGCCTCAGCAAAACTACCAACCGCAATATCAGGCCCAACTGAGACCCCAACCAGTGCTAGCACAACAACCACCTACTCCTACTAATGTGATCCCTGTAAAGTATGCAGCTGCAGAAGAAAACCTGAATAGGGCCATAGTGCCAGTAACCCCATTGCTATCAGAAAGTGACCCCAGTGACCATAGTTTCGATTCTACACATGTTGATAGCCCCCAGGCCTACTACATGCAGTCTCCTGAACATGGTGAGTCCTACTATAGTGAAGAGCCAAATGAACCTAGTTGGGAGTCAGATTACACAAACCTCATGTATGCAAACCCCAACCCTAGACCTCAACCTAGGCAAGTAAGACCCCCATTCCCAAGAGGACCATGCTACAGATGTCAGGGAGATCATCTCATTCGTGATTGTCCCTTGCCTCCACCTACACAACCCCAATCAGTGACGATCCAGGGCTTTTGCCAAGAGTGTGGAAAGGAGCATCTCTTACGAGACTGCCCAAAAAACCCTAATAATATGCCAAAAATCACTCCCATTAATGTTGTTGGGTTAGTGGTAGATTCCACAGGAAGTATCACTTCCACTGCACCGATACAAGTGGTCACTAGAGCCCAAGCCTTACAGTAGAACCCAGGTGTAGGCCAGGAAAAGAGCCCAGATGTTAGTGAAACAGAGAGCATGACAAAGAAAAGGACTAGAGCTTGGAGAGATAGTCGTGAAAGAATGAAAAGACAATGGGCAAAAAAGATGAGTGAACTCGAGGAAAGCCTTAGAGAAACAAAGGCCAGGATAACTGAACTCACATCTCAAACTCCCTCTCACACTACCCCACCTCCACCATTCCCAACTCCATCTGACCCGCCACCTTCCAACCCGCCTCACCTAATCCCACCACTTCCAAGAGTAGGATCAGTCCTAGCAGATCCCACTCCCGAGCACCTTAATATGATGCTTAAAGCATATCAGGCTAGAATCCAAGAAGGGCCAAATGTAACTGATCATGAAAAATGTTACCCTAGAGCAGAACTAGAGCTAGAACGAACCAAAATTTGTGCTAAGATGGTGGAGCTGGCTCAAACCATGTTTGAAGCCAGTCGTCTCTTTAACATCTCTAGTTCAACAAAGACACAGTTGCACTTTGATGGACTGTTAGAAAGAATAGAGAATCTCATTGCACAATCAGAAAAGGAACCCGCCTCTCAACACAAGGACAAGGCAAGTGAAAGAGTAAGCCTTCCTGCCCAGGAAGTCTATGTGCCTAACTCTACGGAGCCAGACACATCATCTTCTATGAATCGGTTCACACCAGAATTCCTACGCGAGATTCAAGAAGACAAATGGGCTAAAGAAAGTGAAGTCCCTCCTCCCATTGAACTTGTGGATGATGCACATGACCAATTTCCACAAGACATCCCATCCATTTATGAGGAGCAGGAGAGCACCCAATCTCAGGAAAGATTAAACTTTGAGTCTAACTCTCTACAAGAATTACCCCACTTCACATGCCCATGGGAAGCTAAGTCTACTTGTATGAGAGCACCCACAGTCATGGTAAGAAACGAGGACTCAGTCATACCTAGGAACACAGAGGTAGTGAAAAACACTAAAGTACAGTGCAACCTCACCTTAGAAGAGCTACTCAAAGTAAGGCCAGAGCTATGGAAACATATAGCCAAACAAGTACCAGAGATAGCTAAACCTCGTTCCCAGGTAGGATCCCAGAGAACAGTGCCAAAAATACCATTGGACAAGATAGGAGACATGAGTGAGGGCGAAGAGGGAAACACATATCTTCCTATCACCCATCAAGGGTACACCACCAAGGCCATTCTAGACTCAGGCGCAGGAGTTGCAATTGCTACCACTTCCCTATGGAAGCGTTGGGGCAAGCCAGCACTCAGGCCCACGAGGATGAAATTGCAGATGGCTGATGGTCACATAGAGAGACCCCTAGGGTTGTTAGAAGGAATAACTCTCACCACATGTGGCATTGAGTTTGAGCATACATTTGCTATATGTGATTTTAGCAAGAACCATGCCTATGAAATGATCTTGGGAGGACCGTTTATGCGACAGTTGCAAGTGGTCCAGGATTGGGGAACCAACTCCTTGTACCTGCAACACTTAGGTGTTACGACCAAAGTGAATCTCAAGGATTACTCTCATAGAGATGTCCCTCCTATCCAATGGAATCCCATCCATAGAGCCAAAGATGATACGGAATCGGTGCATTCCATAGGATCAGGATCCTCATGGATGCATGAAGACACCCACTTATGGATGTGCAAAGTGGCAGTGGAAGAGGAGAAAAGAGAAAAGGCCAGAGAAATAGGTGCAAACGAAACACATAGATCCATTCAAGACCCAGCCTATGCACCAGTAGTATTTCCTGATGAAGAATTTGAACCCCACGGCTGGGCAGAAATTCTAGCAACAATGGATGTAGCCATCAATGAAGAACAATGGACACCTCACTGTGATGAGGATGGCTATGACATTTCGGTCTTCTCCATAGAGCCAATCATGGGAGAGGCAGTGTTAGAAGAGTGTGAACCTAGCCCTGATGCATTTGAGGATGCAAGTGACTCCGATTTAGAGTCAATCATTATGGACCCACCTTTTGCATCAGATGAAGAATACTTCTATGAAGTAGAATTTCAACCCCAGAGGCATGGAGAGATTACAAATGATGTGAGGCTAGCCACACATGTGACCCCGAAGGAAGGAGGAAAGAAAAGAAAGAAGAAAGAAATCACACGAGAAGAGGAGGAGCCTTTGTTTGAGGTCCCAGAAAATTTTAAGAAGTATGAGATAGATGACATGAGAGTCATGATCAGAATGCCTAAACGAGAGGCGCAATCGGGGGAGGCCTATGATAACAAAGAAACCACAAAGAAAGTAGTTGTAACCATAGAAGGAGGAGAAGAGAGATGCACGTACATAGGTCATGACCTGACAGAAGACGAAGAGCACGAATTGATAGCCTTGCTAAGAGAATACAGAGATGTATTCGCTTGGAGTTACAAGGATTTGAAGGGTGTTGATCCAGACATATGCTCACACACTATCCCCATGACCTTAGATGCCAAACCCTCCAAGCAAAAGCCATACACATATAATGATAACTATGCTGCTAAGATCAAAGAGGAGATAGATAGACTGGTAGAAGCTAGATTCATCTATGAAATTGAGCACACTGAATGGGTATCCCCCATTGTAGTGGTGCCCAAGAAGAATGGCAAGCTGCGTGTATGCATTAACTTGAAGAAGGTCAATGCAGCCACTATTAGAGATAACTATCCGCTTCCTATCACAGAGCACCTCTTAGAAAGATTAGCAGGCAAGGAAGTGTACAGCTTCCTTGATGGATTTTCGGGCTACAATCAAGTAGCCATAGCTCCAAAAGATCAGCATAAGACGGCTTTTAGTACTAAATGGGGCATTTTTGCTTTTAGGGTAATGCCATTTGGGCTTACCATTAAGGAGATTGAAGTGAGAAGAGTGGTGTTTTAGGATACTAGTCCTCTAGTTAGCATGCATAAAAATGCTACACATAGGGATGCTCAAGAGAATGTCCATTCAGATCAGTCTGCACATGTTCCTGTTCAGCAACCATTGAGACGTACTGCACGTGTCTCACATCCACCTGATAGATATGTTCCAGGTTTAGATTTTGTTATGCTAACAGATGCCGGTGAGCCTTCTTGCTACAAAGAGGCTATGCACATAGAGGATCATGTCAAGTGGAGCGTGCCATGAAGAGTGAGTTGGATTCTATTCACAAGAATGGTACTTGGGATTTAGTACCTTTGCCAAATGGTAGGAAAGCTTTACCATGTAAATGGGTATATAAGCTGAAATTCACATCAGATAGTGCTTCTCCAAAGTATAAAGCACGACTTGTTGCACAGGGTTTTAAGCAACAACATGGTGTTGATTTCGAGGAAATCTTCTCTCGAGTGGTCAAGATGACCACCCTGTGCATGTTGCTTGGATTCATTGCAATGGAGGACTTAGAGTTAGTCCAAATGGATGTGAAAACTGCTTTCTTGCATGGAGATCTTACAGATGAGATCTATATGGAACAACGAGAGGGTTATGTAGTTCCTGGCAAGGGAAGTCTAGTTTGTAAGCTCAAGAAGAGCTTCTATGGACTTAAACAGTCCCCTGGACAATGGTACCAAAATTTTGATGCTTTTATGAAGTCTCAAGGCTATTCTCAAAGCAATGAGGATCATTGTCTCTAGACAAAGAGATGCTGAGATGGTAGCTTGATATGTGGGATACTTTATGTCGATGATATGTTGATTGCTTGGAAGTCCTCTTATGACTTGTCAATTCTCAAAAAGAAGTTGAGTTAGACATTTGACATGAAGGATTTGGGGGATGCCAAACATATTCTTGGCATGCACATTACTTGTGATAGGAGTAAAAGATGCATATACTTGTGTCAAAGTGAGTACATATCCAAAGTACTTCACAGGTTCAATATGTAGGGTGGAAAGGCATTGAGTACACCTTTACCCACATATGTGAAATTGAGCAAGGATGATTGCCCGAAATCAAATGAGGAAAAGGAATTCATGACCAAAATTCCCTATCAATCTGCTGTTGGTAGTCTTGTGTACGCTATGGTAGCTATGAGATCAGACATTGCATTTGCAGTGGGAGTTGTGAGAAGATATATGTCTAATCCTAGCAAGAAACATTGGGAAGCGGTCAAGATGATTTGAGATATCTGAGTGGCACTAAGAACAAGTATCTATGCTTAGGTAGAGGGACAACATCCATTATTGGTTACACAGATTCTGACTATGCTGGTTGTGTAGACAATCGTAAGTCTACATCAGGGTACATTCATTTTGCTGGAGGTGCTATCTCTTGGAGATCTCGTCTTCAAGAATGTACAACAGTTTCCACCACAGAAGCAGAGTATGTTGCAGCAAGTGAGGCATGTAAGGAAGCATTGTGGCTTTCTCATCTTGCTTGTGATATGGGTTTACCTCAGCATGTACCTCGCTTGCTCAGTGATAGTCATAGTGCCATTGCTTTGGCTAAGAATCTAGTCTATCATGCAAAGACCAAGCACATTGAGGTGATGTATCACTTCATTAGAGATTGCTTATCCACTGAGCGCATTATTCTTGAGAAGGTTCACACTCGAGATAATGTTGTAGATGCTTTGACCAAAGCTCTACCACATGATATCTTTTGAGACTGTTGTCACTTGACGGGGGTTACTTGATTCTTGATCTTACACAGTCACTTGTACATTGTGTAACATGCTCATCAGGTGGGAGGTATAGTTTGTATAATTACACTCAGGTATTCTTTATCATTCTTTATTTTTCTCCCATAGTTACTTTGGCCATGTTGGCCTTTAGTGGGAGATTGTTACCGTTGGTGTCCATGTGAAAGGCCAAATGGCCACTGGACACTTCTTTGTATATGTTCTTTAATAAAACATATAGTGGCCTTGTCAGTCACAGACTATAAGTTCGACTGCATTCATAAGACCTAAGAAGTCTATCTTCGTACTCCCTATGTACTATTTTTCTGCATATTCTACAGCCTTTGTGTGGAGTATTGTGTGCGGCCTTAGGAGCTTGGTTTTCTACTCCGAGCATATCGTCGTGAAGCTCTCGAAAAAGAGAGTGCACTATGGTGCATCGCCATATAAATACTTCAATCTTTATCACGAGGAAGGAGATAAGGAAGAGAGCTCACACACACACTCTCACTCTCAAGGAGAAGCACACACATAGATTGAGGCAAGGAAGAATTATCTTCTTCTTCTTCTATTACATAAAAAGGAATGTACAAGAATGACCTAAAAACAAGAATACAACAAGTGCAATATATAAAGATCAGTACATAAGGAAAAACCTAATGTCTACGAATGAGTGAGCTGGCAAGGAACAAATGTGCCATCACTCTCGGTAGATAAATCTAATAAAGCTCAATGAAACAGGAAGAAGTATTTATGGACCAGCCACAATGATATGAAGATTCAAAGCATCTTGTAGGTTGCAAAAGGCTTTGTATGGGCTGAAGCAAGCCCCTCGTGCATGGCATGCAAGGATTGCTGATTACATAACCAACATTGGGTTTTCTATGTGTGATGCAGATCACTCACTATATGCAAGGAAGGCCGATGATGGCATCACTATTGTGGCTATTTATGTTGATGACCTAATTGTAGGTGGTGATAATGAAGGAAGCATCAAAGAGGTAAAGAAACGTCTTATGCAGGAATTTGACATGAAAGATCTTGGTGTACTGCGCTATTTCTTGGGCATTGAGTTTATACATATAGAAACAGGTATATGGATGTCACAATATGCATTGAATATGCTGCGAAGTTGGACACTACATCAGGTGAAGCATTGGAAAATGCTTCTATGTAGAGGAAAATTGTGGGAAGTCTTATATATCTCACAATTACAAGGCCTGATCTAAGTTATACTATTGGACTTGAAAGTCAGTTTATGCAGGTTCCCAAGAAGCCACATTTGGATGCTTTGAGGCGCACTCTACGTTATGTAAGTGATACTTTGGATTATGCATTGTTTTATGAGGCTGGTGTAGATTTGCAGGTTTATGGATACACCGATGCAAATTGGGCTTGTAGCATTCCAGATAGAAGATCTACTAGTGGTTTTCTATTCTCACTCGGAAGTGTAGTTGTTACATGGAGCAGCAAGAAGCAACCCACTGTTGCTTTGTCGAGTACAGAAGTTGAGTATAGAGGTGCTGCAATGGCAGCATGTGAGGCATCATGGCTAGAGATGCTACTTGCAGATTTAGGTGTGGAAGTGCAAAAGCCTATCACCATTTATTGTGATAATGTTAGCAGCATACAGTTAGCATGAAACCCTATTTTCCATGATAGAACAAAGCATATCGAGGTACATTATCACTTCATCAGAGAGAAGGTATTAGTAGGTGATATTGATCTTGTTTATGTGAGAACAGATGAGCAGGTTGCTGATATTTCACCAAAGCACTTGGAGCTGAGAAGTTGAAAAAGTTTCAGGAGATGCTTGGATTATAGGATATGGCATTGAGCTTGAGGGGGAGTCCTGAGATATCAAGCTCAACATGTGATGATCCAGGATGACACATACCAATTTTTCATTTCTCTGATATGTATAGTGGTCATGCCAGTATATGTCAGTGATAACCATGTAGGAAAGCATTCTTCACATCCATCTGATGCAAAGTCCATCCTTTTGCTGTAGCTAATGCAACAAGTGTTCTGACAATAAACATTTTAGCTACAGGGCTGAATGTTTCCTCGTAATCAATGCCATATGTTTGTGCATATCCTTTAGCTACCAATCATGCTTTATACCTGCTGATGCTACCATCATCATTATGCTTTACCTTGTAAACCCATTTTTTTCTTATGGGTTTCTTTCCTTGCGACAATGGAACCAACTTCCATGTATCATTTCCATAAAGTGTAGCCATCTCCTCATCCATAGCTTTTTCCCAATCTGCAATTCCAATTGCATCTTCAAAGCAAGAAGGTTCATCATCTTGTATTACCTTTGTCATGTAAGCACAATGAGGAGCCATATAACTGTCATACGTCAATCGTTGCACTGAATTCTGCATCCTCTCAGATCTTCTTGGTCCTACGTCACTTCTCCTTGTATCATCTGCATGTGCCCTTCTTACTCGTGGAGTCTTCACAGAGGGCAATCCAAGTTCCTTATCAAGACTCTTTTATGAACCGCTTGAAGCTTTATCAACGTCTTCAAAACCTACACATGTTTTACTACCAGCACAAAGCTTTTCTTTACCTTTCTTGGATGTATTTGATGAATTTGTTGGACTGAAGTTTCCACGCAATCTTCAACTCCATGGATTTGAGTTGGAAGTATTGCTTGGTGATGCATGCGGTCCACTCAAAACTTGAGATTTTGCACTTGATTTTTGAGCATTTTCTTTTTCATTTGGTTCAAGATTCGGTCCTTCTTTGGCATTTGCATAGAATCTTGAAATTTCATAAAATACAACATCTCTACTCACCTTTACCTGTCATGTGAGTGGGTTATAACATTTATATCCCTTTTGCTCAAGGGAGTATCCAATGAAGACACACTTTTCTGCTTTTGGATCAAGCTTCATCCTCAATTCATCTGGGACATGTACATATGCAATACAACAAAAAACTTTCAGATGTGATAAGTTTGGCTTTTTACTTGTAAACTTCTCTTCAGGTGTAACTTGATGTACAGCAGCAGTTGGAGTTCTATTCATGATGTATACAACAGTATGCACAACTTCTACCCAATAACAATAAGGCATATTCTTCTCAGCCATCAAGGCTCTTGCTATTTCTGCAATATGTCTATTTTTGTGTTTAGCAACACCATTCTGTTGTGGTGTGTACCTACATGAAAATTGACACCAAATTCCATGAGTTTTTAGGAAACTGCTGAGCTCATTTGACATGTATTCGCCTCCTCCATCAGATCTTGATGTCTGAATGTACTTCCCTGTTTGCTTTTCCACCGTAACTTTAAAATTCTAGAAGTGAGTGAACACCTCGATCTTCTATTTCATGTAATATACCCATACTTTGCGTATATGGTCATCAATGAAAGTAACATAAAACCTGCAACCGCCCATAGATGTGGTCTTTGCTAGACTCCAAACATCTGTATGTACTACTTCTAGAACATTCTCACTAACATGATTATCATGTGGAAACAATGCTCTTGACTGTTTACCAAATTGACATGCTGCACATACTTTTTGCATTTCTACAACTTTGAAATTTGGTCGTCCATGGACAGTCTCCTTTGATTGCATCAGTTTTAGCCTTTGCAGATTTGCGTGTCCAATTCGTTTGTGCCAAATCTCTATATCAGCAATAACTCCTGCACCTTTTGCAAACACGGCTACATTCATTTTAGGAATCTTCACATTTAAGGTGAACATCCTACCCACTTTGTTTCCTTTGGCAACCAATCGTCCATCCTGCTTGTACTCCTCTACATATAATCCATGAGGATTGAACCTGACTTGTAATCCTTGGTCAAACATTTGTCCAACAAAAACCAGATTCTTTGTTATATTTGGACATGCAACACATCAGCAAGATGTTTTACCTTTCCATCCTCCATAGATAGTGCTATGTTTCTTGTATGCTCAATAGGATGTGATATGTCATCACCTGTTTCAACATATCCAAGAACTGGCATTTTCTACAAAGTACTAAACCATTCCGCATGACTGGTCATGTGATTTGAAGCACCTGAATCACCATACCAAACATTATCATTCGATTTTGAAACACGAGTAGACATCATATTCATCATGTGATGTTGAACCATAAACAACTTCCTAGAATCATCTGCACTTGTGGATGCATAGTTGTTTTGCTACCTTCTGTTATTTTGATTCTTCAACCTGCAATCATGTTCAAAGTGTCCAGGTTTACCACAATTCGAGCATCCTTTACTATCATTACTTGAATCATTTCTTTGGAAATGTCTGCGACCTCTTTGGCTCCCCTTGCCTTGAGATTGTCCTCTTCCTCGTGCATGATTCTGTTGTTGATCTTGGTCTTGGTTATTGTTTCCTCTTCCGCTTTTGAAACCTCTATCTCTATCTCTACCTCTTCCTCTGGCAGAGTAGAATACCTGCTCAAAACTAGGCTTTCCTTGGGAGTTTGAATCCTCACCAAGATTCTTTTCTTCAATAATCAGCATAGATACCAGATTAGCAAAATTTGGAATATTTTCCATGGTATGTATAGAAGTTTTGAACTGCTTATATGTAGCTCCTAAACCACAAAGGCATACTTCCACCTTATCATCATCATCTACATTCACTCCAATAGATGCAAGTGACTCACATATGCTTTTGATTTTCAGGGTATAGTCACTTACCGACATGCTCTTTTCTCCAAGGTATGCAGCTCGTTCTTGAGTTGCAATTTCCATGCCTTTGTATTGGTCTCATACAATGTGAACAAATTGTTCCAAGCCTCTTTCAGAGTCTTGGCATCCTATATGTGCCCAATCATGCTATCATGTATGCTAACAGATAGCCAATACATTAGCTTTCGTGCTCCTTGATTCCATTCCTCATATGCTCTTATCTATTCTGTAGTCTGATTCCTCTCTGGTAACTGCGGAGCATTTTTGTTCTCTCCTTTGATGTACTTCCAATAGCCTTTTCCCATCAAGAAATTCGTCATTCTGAATCTCCAAGCATGGAAGTTATTCTTGTCTAGCTTATCACTCATAAGCTAACTCATTCCATCTGCGTTTGCAATTTCTACAGCAATACACAACACTACAAACCACTACAAGCAGCACTTCTGCTTGAACACTATCGCACTATGACGTGACAATTCGATCTCACAAAAACACAGTTTTCAAGTATCAACAGTACACGGAATCGCTTGAAATTTTGGATTTGGAATGTATGAGTGTTGCTGAACACAACGCAAGTTACAGTTTCTGAAAGTGACCTGGTTTTTTGTAGGCCCCACCTTGCAGGCTTGAAATGGAGGTCGTTTGTGAATCACATTTTCTCCACGCCTTGGTACGTACTCTTCACTGTTGCCTTCTCCACGAGCTCTCTACAACCATGCTGGCTCTGATAACATGTCAGGAGGAAGGAGATAAGGAAGAGAGCTCACACACACACACTCTCACTCTCAAGGAGAAGCACACACATAGATTGATGCAAAAAAGAATTATCTTCTTCTTTTTCTATTACATAAAAATGAATGTACAAGAATGACCTAAAAACAAGAATACAACAAGTGCAATATATGAAGATTAGTACATAAGGAAAAACCTAATGTCCGCAAATGAGTGAGGTGGCAATGAACAAATGTGCCATCACTCTCGGTAGATAAATCTAATAAAGCTCAATGAAGTATCCCTGACATATACCAGTGTGACCACTATACATATCAGAGAAACAAAAAACTGGTACGTGTCATCCTAGATCATCACATGTTGAGTTTGATATCTCAACAATCTTCTCAAGTTCAACCTTGACAAATCTTATGATAGGCTAGAATGGGACTATATTTTGTAGTTACTTAAAGACCTCGGTCGCAGTCAGAAATTTACCAAGATAATCTCAAACCTTATGGGAAATGCATTGAATCAAATTAATGTTAATGGCCAACTTTGAAAGGTGATCAAACTATAATGATCGATTAGACAAGGGTGCTTGTTGGCTCCCCTTCTCTTTGACATTGCCACAGAAGGGCTTAGCCGGCTTGTGGAACAACACGTGGAAGCTGGTAATATCAAAGGCCTCTATTTGCCCCGTGACCATGGTCAGATCACCATGAGAATTTTTGCCAATGATATGAACGCATTTATCCACAATGATAGTACTAGCCTAGAGACGTTTTGGAAATGCCTAGATACTTTCTACAAAGCCTCTGGTTCCAAAATCAACCACTCAAAGATCGCTTTCAGAGCTATTATCGGGATGCAACCCAAATTTCACTTTGTTCATGGATGTCAAAATATTCCTATAAGCCAAATTTTCTGGCTTCTTGGGATTCCCTTGGGCTTTGGTATATCATCAGAGCAGCGGTGGAATTGGGTCCTGGCTTGACTCGAAAGCAAGTTAAAATTTTGGAGAGGTATGAAAATCAATCTCCCTGGCCGCATAATGGTTATCAACACGTTCCTCATTTCATCTACCATTTACTTCCTCTCTTGTTGGAGAGCGAAAGAGCAAGAGCTATCCAAACTAGAAAGTATTTGCAGAAACTTCCTTTGGATGGGTGACTACAATAGGAGGGGAGTCCCCAAAATCAAGTGGTCCATCTACTCTAGCCAAAGAGATAACGAGGGCCTTGGCATTCTAGACATTGGGTGTATGGCTAACAAACTTGCGGCAAAATGGATGATTAAGGCATGGTGCAATGGGGAGGCCTCATGGGCCAAGCTTATCTTGAGAAACAAGAACATGTTGATGTTTGTGGGATTCCTGAATCGGAAGAACATTGACATTCTGACCCTTTTGTTTTCCCCAATCTTGGTCTTCCAAAAAGGCTCAGAGCTTGTGTGCTCCCTATGGAAGAGTTGGAATAAAGCCAAAAGCTTCACAAGAATCAGTGAAGATTGGAAGTGGGCGACTAGTATCAAACAAAACGACTCTATTTGGTTTCCGATCCATGGCATCACCAATGGATCAACTTCGAGGATATTGACCCTAGCATCAACATTACCTTTGAAGAATGGAATCATCATAAAAAAAAAGAAGAGAGAAAGCAAGCCAAAGGAAGCTAAGGAGGCATAGCAAAATAAATCGTGGGCTAATGATAGGCAGATTTATGCATTAGTGGAGTTTAGTTAGATTTCCTTGTATGTTATTAGAGCAATAGCATATTCATATTGTTGGGTGTGTGTAGAAGTGTGAGAGACACACAAGAAGCACACACAAGGAACACAAATGCAGCAAGACACATAGAGAAGAAGATGGCTAGAATAGTTCTCTCTATTGACGATGAACTAAACTGAAGTAAGAGCTGAATAATATCCCTAAGTAAAAAGTACCACCACATATGAGAGTATCAAGTATGTGGTAACATGGGGAAAAAACCTCTAGCTAGCACTACAGTAAAAAGTGCCCATGTATAGGGAAAAGGTTCACATCAAAGCTACTCGAGGAACACATAAGTGTAACAAACCCCCCTAGAGCGAATGATGTGAACACATACAGGGAGTGACAGATCAGCCCCCACAAGGTAATAAGCCTAAAGCTTTGCAAAAAGCTTCAAACTTTTCACGTGGAAGAGCTTTGGTGAATATGTCTACCACATTATCTTGTGTAGGCACATATACCAACTCAATATCTCCTACATGAAGGCGCTCTCTCACATAGTGATAATGCACCTCAATATGTTTGGTCTATGCATGAAACACTGGGTTTCGTGCAACAGCCAAAGCACTCTGACTATTAGTGAAAATATGCATAGTAGCTTCAATCTCCATGCAAAGATCAATCAATAGGCGTCTCAACCATATACACTCCACTGTAGCTGTGAAAACTACCATGTACTCAACTTCAAAAATTGATGTCGCCACTGTAGGTTGCTTCTTACTCAACCAAGATATGCATGAGTCTCCAAGGGAAAAGCAATTACCACTAGTGGACACGCAAGTATCATAACAACTAGCCCAATCACTCTCTATAAAAGCATGCAAGCATGGCTGAACATCTCTGCCATAAAAGAGACCTAAGCTCAAAGTTCCTTGGAGATATCTAAACACACGTTTCATTGCTTGCCAATGCTTAGTGCCAGGGCTATGCATGAATCGACTCAACTGGGAAACTGCATATTGTATATCCGGCCCTGTGTTGCATGCATATATATATATATATATATATATATATATATATACATATATATATATATATATATATATATATATATATATATATATATATATATATATATATATATATATATATATATATATATATATATATATATATATATATATATATATAAGACATCTTACAACTTGTTGATAAAGAAAAGTGTCAAATGCATCACTGGAATCCTCAACTGAGAATCTAAATCCTGTCTCAACTGGTGTGGAAACTAGCTTGCAATCCTCAAAGTCAAAATGTTGAAGTAGTTTTTCAACATCCTTTGCTTGATGCATAACAATTGCCCCCTCAACATATCCAAACTAGATACCAAGATAGTAGCTCAAAAGACCAAGATAAGTGACATCAAAAATATGCTGCAAATCAGCTATAAGAATGTCAAGTTTTGCATCAGATGACCCAATCAAGAGTATGTCATTGACATAAAGAACAAGCAGTATAAGATCAGTCCCATTTTTGCATACATAGAGTGTGCTTTCAATCGGACTACATGTGAAGCCAAGAGCAATCAAGTGCTCATGGATTTTGTCATACCATGCACGTGGAGCTTGCTTGAGACGATACAAGGCTTTATGCAAGCAACAAACCATATGCTCTTTCCCTTTCATAGCAAATCTAGGAGGTTGCTTCAGATAATCTTCTTCTTGCAAGTCACCATTCAAGAAGGCTATTTTTATATCCAACTGATGCACTTTCCAACCTCGATGGGTAGCAAATGGAACCACGGTACGAATGGTAATCATGCGTGAAGTAGGTGCAAAAATTTCCTCATAGTCAGTGCCATATTGTTGCGCATATCCTTTGGCAACCAATCTAGCTTTGTAGCGATCAATGCTACCATCATATTTTCTCTTAATCTTGTAAACCCACTTTGTACCAATGGCTTTCTTTCCTTTTGGCAATTCACATAACTCCCAAGTACCATTCCTATGTATGGAATCCATTTCTGATTGCATAGCACTCATCCATTGTGGATCCTCACATGCATCTTCAAAAGAAAGTGGCTCTTCATTACATGTTGTAGCAATAAGAGAATAATCCACAAAATTACTTAATGCATGGTGAGAGCTTGATCTTGTTCTACCAAGTAAAGGTGCACTCAATTTGTTCTCCTACAAAGTTTGTTTTAGCCACTTTGGCATAGATTGTGCACTCTTGATAGACATGCGTTCATTATGTAATACATCTTCAACATGTACATCATGTGTGGGCTGAATTTCATGCTCATTTTTAGCCATATTTTGATGCAAATGTTCAGCCATATGTGGCTAGAATTTTTCAGCCCTTTGAACCTCAGTTGGTTGGTCTACATGGCCATAGTCAAGCGCACCATTTTGGAATAAACGCATGAGTGTATCGAACACATCTAGTGAAGTAATTGTTGGTTGTTTTTTGCATTCAAGTAGAGGGAAAACTGAATTTTTAGCAAATACCACATCTTGACTCACAATAATTGTGTTCATCAATGGATGGTACAAATGATATCCCTTACTTTCAACACTATAACCAACAAATATACATTTCTTTGCCTTGTCGTAAACTTATCAGGAAGATGCTTTCCTTTAACCATACATCGTGCCATTTCAAGAAGTGTTCTATTTTTACGCTCGGCAACACCATTTTGCTGAGGTGTATATGGCACTGTACATTGGTGTGAAATACCTCTTTCATGAAGAAAGTCATTAAACTCATGTGACATGTATTCACCACCACGATCCGTGCATAGAGTCAAAAGCTTTTGTGAAGAAAATTTTTTGGCCATAGCTAAAAATGCTTTGAAGCAAGAAAATACCTCATTCTTTGCTTTCATAGGATACACCCATGTATGGTGAGTAGGATCATCAATGAAGGTAACAAAATATACATGCTTCCCAAAAGATGGAGTCTTGACGAGACCACATACATCACTATACAAGTTGCAATTTTCTTGTAGTGTGTGTATGACTATCTTTTGGAAAAGAAGCACGATGCATTTTTCCAAGAATGCAACCTTCACATGCACGTTTTTCAATGGAATCCAGTGTAGGCAAACCAATAACCATGTCCTTCTTTTGCAAGTAAAGCAAACTATTGAAGTTCAAGTGACCAAAACGAGCATGCCAAAGCTCCATTTCAGCCATGGAAGAAGTATGAGCAACCAAGGCATTCGAGCCAGCCCTCTTGTATGTATCCATGCGATACAAACCATTACATAATGTACCCGACATCACGATAACGTCGCCATTGCTGAAATCATAAACCATACACTTATCATCAACAAAGTGTACATGAAGTCCAGCTTTGGCAATCAACGGAACTGAAATTAAGTTCTTCTTGATACCGGGCACATACAGTGCATTTTTCAAGAGAATCACACCTCCATTTGCAGCCGTAAGCTCAATTTCTCCTACTCCAATGATAGGATAAGAGGCATTGTTTGCACACACCACATGTCCTCCTTTAGGTGCATCTTTCAAAGAGGCAAAAAATCTTTTGCATGATGTTATGTGCTTTGAAGCACCATGATCAAAAAACCAATCAGAATCAGCCTCACTCACAACCATACATTTAGAATGCAAAGAAGCATCATAATGACATGTAACAACACATGCCCAAAAATCTTGAGCCATGTTAGCTTCATCATTCTTTACATTTGCTGAATTTTTAGCAATAGACATGCCAGATTCCTTCTTCTTTTCATTGCGTTTAGCAAGCTTTCTACACTCATCAATAGTATGACCAGCCTTCCGACAATATTTGCATCTCTTCTTCTTTTGCAAATCACCATCATTAGATGAATGAGTGGAAGAGAAAGATTGAGGCTTTGGTTTTGATGAACCCAAAGCTGAACCATACTTGCTTTTCCCCTTTAATTGCATTCCCTCAATCAAACCACTCATATTCACTCTACATTGCTCTTCTTGCAAAAGAAGAGACACAACCTCATCAAATGCATACATATTAGGATTTCCTTTTGCAACCAAATGGAGTGTAGTAGCAAAGCTTTGAAAAGATTCCGGTAATCCTTTCAACAATGTAGAAATGAGTGATACATCCGGAATGATCTCATCTATGTTTGCCAATTGCTCTTTCAAGTCCTTGATGCGTGTCACATACACATCCACCGACTCATTTTCAGCCATACATACATCCTCAAGTTGCTTCCTCAAGTATGTAACACGTGCTTCATTACGCACGACATACAAAGAAGTAAGAGTATCCCATGCCTGTCTTGATGTAGAACATGAACGAATGTGTGGAACTATATGATGCTTCACTGAAAGTGCAATCAAAGCATGAGCTTGAACATACTTTCCATCCCATCTAAGCTACTCTTGTATAGGTGGAGAAGGAGAAACCATTGTACTCGAAGAAGAAGCTCCATCTATGACAGTAGACTATGAAGTAGAAGAACATGTGGGTCTTTGATCTACATCTGGCACTATGTTCCAGAGCTGTTTAGCAATAAGAACATGCTTCATCATGTAAGAACACATCGGATAGTTGGTCCCATCAAGCTTAGCTTCATCTTGAAGCATGCCAAACAAGTCATTGCTACCCGCCATTTCACTAAGGAACAAGAATGTGACAAAATCTTCACTTCAACGAAAGTTGAAATGAATGCTGAAATTTCAGCTCACAAACTATCACTCTGATGGCGATTCTGACTTTATGAATGGCTTTGAAATGGGGGTAAAACCCTAGTGCACCTAGTGGAAATGTTTCTTCGCTGCTGAAATTCACAGTTTTATGCTCCGAAGTTGATTTGCACTGTTAAAGTGCACGCGTGCACCGCGATGCAAAAAACTGAAACTTGAGAAGGAGTTGAACCTGCTCTGATACCACTGTTGGTTGTGTCTAGAAGTGCAAGAGACACACAAGAAGCACACACAAGGAGCACAAATGTAGCAAGACACATGGAGAAAACAATGGCTAAAATAGCTCTCTCTATTGATGATGAACTGAACTGAAGTAAGAGCTGAATAATATCCCTAAGTACAAAGTACCACCACACATGAGAGTATCAAGTATGTGGTAACATGGGGAGAAAACCTCTAGCTAGCACTAGAGTAAAAAGTGCCCATGTATAGGGAAAAGGTTCACATCAAAGTTACTCGAGGAACACATAAGTGTAACACATATTTATGTAGGAAATAAGTTGATCTAAAATAAGCTAAAGATGAAAGATGTCTCTTGAAAATCCTAAATCTTTGTTTATAATCATATTTAAGGTAGATTGCTTTATGAAAAACGTACAAATGTTTCTTCAAGATGAGAGGAACTGATGCCTAAATGACTCAATACATCCACTTCCACTTCATATTGATGCTTGCTTGTTTTCTTTCTTGTTGTCAATGTTGCTTGTTCATTTGCATATATGTTGCCTATTTGTTCATGCATATTCATGTTGCCTCTTTCAATTCTTTCTTTCATGCAAATTTTTCTTCATGTCATAGTGCCTACTCATTTATACATATGATCAATTTTTTCTTCCATATGTTGCCTATAAAAGAATTTGATGCCTGGAACTTTTTGTTTTTCAGAAAGACTAGAGTGGCGCTTCTAGAGGAATCGTAGGTTTAGTGGGGGTGAATGTCGTCGATATTTTCTCTCCTCTCATTCATGAAGGCCTACAGGAAACACATTTGGTGAAGGTAGCTAGAATTCCCTGAGAAGTCCAAGATGCATCAAGGATGTCAAAGGGAGTTCACATGCAAACTTTGGAAGAAATCAAGAAAATCCAGGGTAGTGGTCAAAGATGATCAAATTTGGGAAATAAGGGCAAAAATTTGAATGTCTCCAAATCACATGAAAATTCATATAATTTTAAACTCTATCAAAGGTAGTCTATAGCCTAAATTTCACATGTAAATGGATTTTCTAGCACATTGATATGCCATGTGCATTTTGTAAAAACTTTACTTTTTTCACTTAGACCCTACAAAATCTTGTATAGGAAATTTTGTTAGCCATATGGTTTGGCAGTATAAAGATCATATGTTGCTACATATTTGTACATATTTCTAAGGCTATCAGAGCTTCCTAGACACCTTAATGCCACCTTGCAAACTTCCAAATGTAGTCAAACTTGTGTAAGGGAGATTCAGATGGGAGGTTTTTCTACATATTCCTAAAGGAGACCATTCAAAACATAGCACTACAAATTTTCAGCTTCATCAAAGGATATTTGAAGGGTCGAAGAGCACAAAATCCAATGTTCAAGGTCACTACAGTTTCCTAGAATAAGAAAATTGAAGGCTTGAAGGGCTACCACATGGCAAACAATGATTGAACCATGTTGTATCGTAAAGATGAGCTCACATTCAAGGGTGGTGATGCACTAAAGCATAAATCAAGGAGGATCCATGAGTGTTTTTCATCAGATAAGCCTTTTTTTAGGGTCAAAGATCAATAATGCAAAGTTCATCCAAAAATAGCAGCTTATCTTATCCAAACTAATGTAATCACTGATCCGACGGTCCACATCAACCCAACATCCAATGGTGGAGAATGAATGCACCTAATCCCCCCCTTTGCCCTATATATCATATAAACAGCCAACTGTTGGAGTTAGACGTCTGCGGAAGCACGCGAACAACACAAGGAAGAAGAAGAAGCTCGAAGCACAACACACAATACTGCATGTATTAGTAGAGAATGTACAACAATAAGTAGCCCATTACGGCAATAGGCGTATATACAAGCCGGGGGAAAAAAACCTCCTAAAGAGGGAAAAAAGTGCCCCTCCAGTCCTAGTATGTTCACACACATCACTACCTAAATATATCAACAAATCCCCCTCGGGAGTGATGCGGTGAACAAGGAGCTGACACTCATGTATAAGGAAGTGTGAAACTATGTGGAATCAATCTACAAAAGGAAGTAAGCCCAAAGCTTTGCGGAAAGCTTCAAACTTCTCCCTAGGCAGATCCTTCGTGAAAAGGTCTGCAATGTTCTCCTGCATGGGCACATATGCCAAGCTGATCTCCCTAGCAGAGAACCTCTCCTTGACATAATGATAATGCACCCTAATGTGCTTAGTGCGAGCATGGATCAGAGGGATTCTTGCAAGTGCCAATGCGCTCTAACTGTCAGTGAAGATGGTGGTGGCAAAAGACTTGCCAACACCCAAATCAGCCATAAGGCATCTGAGCCACACACACTCAACAATAGCTGTGAAAGCTGCCCTATACTCAGCCTCACAACCGGATGTGGCCATAGTAGGCTACTTCTTGCTCAACCAAGATATACATGAGCTTCCAAGCATGAAGCAAAAGCCACTAATGGACACACGAGTGTCATAGCAACCAACCCAATCAGAGTCAGAAAAATCATGCAAATCTAGCGGTAGTGATTCCCCCTTGAGATAAAACAACCTAAGTAGCCGAGTACCACTCAAGTAGTGAAAGGTGTGCTTAACCACCTACCAATGCTTGACACCTAGGCAATGCATAAACTTGCTCATCTGTGAGATAGCAAACTGAATATCTGGCCGAGTAATGCATAAGTAAATCAAGCATCCAACAACCTGCCGATAGAGAAGAACATCAAATGAATCTCCAGCATCCTGAAGACTCAATTGTAAACCTGTCTCCATAGGAATGGCAATAGGCTCAAAGTCTTCAAGGCTGAAACACTGCAATAATGTGTCAATATATTTTGTTTGACACAAAGCCATTCCATCATCAACGTGCATAAACTGAATGCCCAAATAGTGATGCAAATGCCCCAAATTAGACATCTCAAATGATGCATGAAAAGTTCTGAAAGTAAAGGCTATCGTGTGTATCATCCACAAACTAAATGCATTCTGGTTAGCCATGATGTTTTTTTGGAAGAAGCTATTCAGTCATTGCTTTCATGTACTAAGGAGACATCTGTTAGCTCCAAAGACATGTATGATACTTTGCTTCCTCTTTTCATAGGCGGAGAGTCTAGTTTCGGTCCTGATAAGGTAACTTCTTAGCCTCTGTAGGTTTCAGGTGATGATGCAGATCATTCCATTTTTTATGCAGATTTACATGATGCACTTGTTGATGAGAAAGCTGATATTGAGCAGGCAAAAACTATGCCAAAATGGATGGTGCAAACTTTGCATGACAACAAATTAGATGCACCTCCATCATATCTCATAGTGCCTCATTTGCATCAGATTGCTATGCTATGGCTGCATCTAGTCTCTGTGATGAGAATGAGCCTGTTTCGTTTGATGAAGCACAAAGTTCAAAAAATTGGATGGCTGCTATGCAATCTGAATATGATGCTATAATGAAGAATGGTAGTTGGTCTTTATGTGACTTGCCTCTTGGCAAGAAGGCCATTGGCACTAAGTGGGTTTACAAGTTGAAGCGTAAACCTGATGGTACAGTTGATAGGTATAAGGCTAGGCTTGTTGCAAAGGGTTATGCATAGGAAAGAGGCATTGATTTTGATGAGATCTTTGCACGTACATGTCCCATGACTACTGTTTGGAGCATCTGTGCACTTACAGCCCATCATGGTTGGAATGTACATCATCTGGACATTAAAACAACATTTATGAATGGTGACTTGCATGCAGAAGTGTATGTTTTTTAGCCCCATGGCTTTGTGCAGAAAGGGCATGAAAACCAAGTGTGCAGGTTAAAGAAAGCATTATATGGTTTAAAGCAAGCACCACGTACTTGGTATGAGAAGATACATGCCTATCTGATTGCACATGATTTTGAGAACAATCCAGCTTAAAGCACCTTATATGTTAAGCGTGCTAACGCAGATGGCTTGCAATCATGCCAAGCCTCATATGGAGTGATAGACTACAGTGCTTTAGTGGGACACCTATTAAGTACATATGTTGCACACATGATAGCCTCAAGCCAGAAACTATGTGGTAAAGCCTAACTCTTGACCATACACCTCGCCATCTCCATGAGTGACCTGTTCTTTCGTTTAGCAAATCCATTTTTTTGAGGTGTATACAACACTGTACACTAGTGTTTTATCCCATGTTCAGCTAGAAATGCATTAAAATCAAAAGACATATATTCCCCCCCTTGATCAGAATGGAGGGTGCCCATTTTACATGCTGACAGATTTTTAGCCAAAACCAAAAACTGTTTGAAGCACATGAACACTGTGGACTTTGCCTTCAATGGATATACCCATGCATGCCTAGAAAAATCATCGATGAAAGTCACGAAGTAAAGATAATTTCCAAAAGAAGGTGTTTGTATAGGACCATAATACTATGTACAACCTGCAATTTTTGAGTAGCCCAAATTGAACTATCTTTTGGAAAGGACGAACGCTACATTTTGCCCAAAATAGAGCCTTCACAAACATGTTTTCCAGGTGCCTCAAGTTTGGGCAAAGAGGACACCATTTCAAATTTCTGCAGGCATAGCAAACTAGCAAAATTTAGATGACCAAAGCGTGTATGGCAAAGCTTTGCATCTGACATAGCCTAAGAATCATGTACTGCACATGCCAAATCATTTACAGATCTTTCATAGTCTATGAGCTTATACAGCCCATGACATAAAATGCCAGAACCAATAATCAGATCACCATTTGACAGATCATGAACTGTACACCTCTCATCAATAAATTTCACAACCAAGCCAATCTTGGCTAATGCAGAAACTGATAGCAGGTTCTTTTTGATCCCTGGCACAAATAAAGCATCTGACAAAGTGAAAGACTACCATCAGTAATAGTCAAAATGATCTTACCAACTCCCATAACAGGATAAGAGGAGTTGTTGGTGCATGTAATAGTATTCCCTATAGGGGCATGCTCGAGTGAAGAGAAAAAACTGCCCTGTGAGGTAATATGTTTGGTCGCCCACTGTCAAAGTACCAAACATCTGAGTCTACTGCAAACATGCACTGCTCGTGAGAAGATGGGTCAAAACTACAAACAGTAGTAAACACCCATTCTTCCTCCTGCACAAGATTAGCAGACTCTTTTTTTGGAGTAGAGGCCTCTGCAACAACCATTCCTGCCTCTTTTTCCTTTGCCTCTTTTACATCCAGTTTAGGAAAGTTCTTTATGATATGATCATTTCCTTTACAGTACTTGTAAAACAATTTTTACTTTTATGATTTCTTTTCATCTTTGTCTTCACTCTTCGATTGTGCAAAATTAGCAGATTTCTGCTTACTGGTTGAAGAGCTCCATTTTCCTTTGCCCTTCTGACTAGCCAAGAAAGCTTGATCTACAACTCGCATAATGGACATGTTCTGCCTGGACTGATCTTCTTGCAACAGAACAGAGACTAACTCCTCAAATGACAAGGCATTTGGATTGCCTTTCATCATCAACCGAAGAGTAGAAGCAAAACTCTCATATGAATCAGGAAGACTGTAGCTCAAGCGTAAGCACTACCTCCTTTACTTGTCAATCCACGGAGACATGAGGACCGGTATGAAGACCACGAGCAAGTGAAGGCACAAGTGCGTGAGTGAAAGCACACAAGCATGCACACACATACACACACACGCGCACAACGCGAGATCAAAGAGAGGAACAATGGAAAGCTTCGATTGCAAAAGAGTTCTCTTACAAAAGCTCTATTCTCTAAACAAGCCAACCCCAAAAATGAGCTCTCTAGCTCTTTTTATAGTTTTTTGACTAGTTTTGGCCCTGTCCAGACCTAGTGTCCGGCCTAGTTAAAAATTAGGTTCCAAGGCTTATTTGAGGGCTCAAATGAAGTCTAAAAATTATGAAAATTGGTAGGATGATAGTTCTAATATCCTCAAGCTCAAGGACTCCTTGGCTTGAACAAAATGGAGTTAAAAAAAAATAGAAAATGGCATTTACAATGGTTTTAAGTGATGAAAATCACTATTTTTGTAGGGGATTCTTCTGAAAATTTGACATACACTTCTTGGAGCTCCCTACTTGCTCTCTCTTCTTCTATGTCCACTTCTTTGATGTGCTTCCATGTTTTATGCTTGACCTTGAGTTCCAACACTCCCCCCCCCTCTCGAGTCTGTCGTCCCTGACAGACCCTTGTTGTAATGGTTGTTCCAGGTAGTGCTTCGAGAGGTAGTGTCCATTCGGTAGGAACTGGAGTTGTCGCTCTTCCAAATGTAGCAGGGTTGGTTGTCGGGTTCTTCATTTGTCACTACGAGTCTTTTCAATTTGTAGTCCTTTGGTATGTGCTTCGTCGTTAAATGCCAGCACGATTGTGTCGTTGTGAGTCTCCGTTGATGTCCTCTAGATCTTCCAAAATTGATGGTCATAGTAGTCATGCCAAGTACTCATAACCCATAACGGATGATGGGTAAGTGTGTTCGTGCATGGGTTGAGGAAAATATGTGCCTTATGCATGGCCTTGTAATGTAGCCCTATGCATGCTTACGTGGAAAATACATCGGAAGAAGTATGGTGCCAAAATTGGGGTCTTGAGCTAAGTGCTCAAGGGTATGCCAACGAAGAGGTTCCTAAGCTATCATGGTTATGGTGTTTCTAGAGTAAAGATACTTACCATGGAGAAGGTCGATCGATGTCCATCTCTTCGTGTTGTACACTCGGCCTTTGGGATGGAACATTGTTGATGAATGTCCATGTTGATGGTCCACTGATGAGATCTTTTGAGTGGTTGATCCTCTCTCCTCTTTTCAAAGCAACATTTGCCAAATACTGAGAATTGAATTTCTTTATATTCCTTGGCAAACAACATTGGGTAACTACACCAAGCTTAGTTTCACATATTCTCTTTAGCTCACCATACGCAGGAGTCTTCTCCTCCAGAACTACCCTTTGCAGATATCTCCTTGGATGCTCTCGTACATGAAGTAGTTAAGCATCACTCAAGTTGCGGACCTTCAAGCTCTTCATTCCTACCATGGTAAGAGAAAATCATAGTTGTAGATGCCATGTTCATGCCAAGTGCTTGCCATCTACCAGATAAGGCAACAATAATATCATCTGCTAGCCGAGACACACTTCTATCCAAATTGATAAATGCCTAGTAATCAACAATTCCACCTTCAACTAAGCATGACTCATTCATGTTTCATAAGCCAAACCTGGGAACAAGCTCTCTCTCTCTCTTTTCTTCTTTCTTTCTTTCTTTCTTTCTTTTTTTTTTTTTGAGGAGCAATGTCACAAAACAAGAAGATAGACGTTAGTATCAGTAAAACTAGTTGACCTGTGTCCATGTGCTCTTGTGCCTGGGATTCTCAAATGTGTCTATGCACGCCCATGTAATAGGGCCCTATATCAATGCATACTTTGGAAGTACATGCCCTGAATGGTACAAAAGACAGGGTTGTGCAAGAAGCACATGGTTGTTGCTCGTCGAGGCTTTTGATGTTACTTGTAGTTGTTGATGCCAGATTTGGTGGAGGTATCCATTGGATCTCGAAATGATGTAATCCTCCTTATTGGGGTCCATTTTAGAACAACATTTGGCACTGTAGAGATTACTTTAGGCGTCTTCCTCTTTGGATGCTTTCTGAACTGTGGTATCCAGTGTGGTTGGCACTTTGGTTCGGTGGAGGCTACTTGTACTTTTGGCTTCCAAACCCATAATATCCTTTTTGCACGTCTTCCTACTATTGTTGAAGAGCTGATTTGATCTTCTTTCGGTCTCTGTACGTGGTTCTTACCCTTTTCTCTTTTTGGCTTCTTTGTTGAGACCTTTCGCATGTGGGAAAACATAGGTTGTTGTGGATGTAAGAGCTTCTTAGGTACCCACATCTGTAAACGCCCTTGTTGAGTCGTAGTGAATTTCTTAGGCACCCAAACTTGTCAAATATCTTGTGGTTGAGTTTGTTGTAGCTTCTGCATTCGTCTTCTGGCCTGGTGGGAGTCCCTAGAGGGGAATTGTGGGGTTAAGGCCGGTGGTTTCTCTCCTTTTCGTACCCAGATTTGCTTCATGCTCGGTACTAATTTCCTTTGGAAATCTCGCGGTCTATTTGATATAGCAATTGTTCTCTTCGGTTGTGCTTGCTTTGTTGGTTGAGTTGTAGTGGCGGCATTAGTCCTTGCCCCAAAGGTGGAGTCCGCTTGTCTTTGAGCCTGTTCTTCCATGATTGAGTTCTCCTGCGACATAGAGCTTTTGACACATACAACATCTCTTTTGCTAAGATTAGTCCTAGGAGAACTACAAGATGTGACATCTGGATTTGTGAGCATGCCATTTTCTAGTTCTAATGTAAAGCATTGTCCCTAGACCCAAACTTGAAGAAGTTGACTTCTTAGGTTCAAGTTGACTGCATTGTCATAAATCCAATCTTGTCCTAAGACAAGTGGTTCTGTAAGGTTCTCATCTTGACAACCTGGCACTTTGACTTTCATTGGAACATCTTGAAGGTAGATGGGAAGTTCCACCTCGCCCAAACAAGGGGTTTCCACACCTCCCAATCCTATGAGATAAGCTTCTATGGGATTGATGTTCAGCTGCAATTCTTGGCAGTAGGAAAGTCTAACTGCACTACTTGCTGCCCCTGAGTCAATCAATGCTTTCACAGTCCTTGCACCCTTTCCTTGTCCTATCTCTATGGTCACGAATGGACGTCGGTCAATGACTTGAGAAGTCGCAATGCCTGATTTTTGGCACATATCCATGTGATATTTTGGAGCTTTTGAGTTGACATCTAGGCCTAGTCGCCTTAACTTATTTCGCCTTATGCGCTCTCTAGCCTCTGCTTGTGCTTCTTCCCTCACCCTTAACTCCTCTTCTTTTTGCTTCTTAGCGGTGTTGAGTCTCGTAAGCATATCCTCAGTAAGAGGTTCTTGATATAGCTTGACTCTACAACCACTAATATAGTTTGGCAAGATATCACCTTCTAAAGTAGCCAATTGAACCGCGCCGCTAGTGGAAATTCTGTTAATGATCATGGGTCCATATCCTCGTTTTTCCAACTTACGGGCATGTTGTTTTAGTGTGTAAACCAAGACTAGATCTCCCTCTTTCATTCCCTTATCCTTAATGTGTGCATCGAAGTATGCCTTTTGCCTTTTCTTTGCAGCGTAGATGCCTGCTGCCGCTCGTAGCCTCATCTCACCTAAGCGTTCTAGATCAAAGATCTAGGAGGACAACTCATGTCCCTTCCACTCATGCTCTTGTGCTACCTTTAAGGCTGGGATGAGGAAGTCCAATGGTAGAACAACATTCTGCCCGAAGACCATCTGAAATGGGGTGGCATTCAGTACCATTTTATAGGCAACTCGATAAGCCCAAACAGCATGATGAAGCTGTTTATCCCAATCAGAGCATTTATTATTCACCAGTTTTTTCAATACATTATAGAGGATCTTATTGGTGCTCTCGGCTTGTCCGTTAGCTTGTGGGTGATAAGGGGTAGACTTCTTATGTATCACCAAGAATTCTTGGAGAATATTTTCAATGACCTCATTCAAGAAGTGTGTGCCTCTATCGCTAACTAGCTCTATTGGAAGCCCATATCTCGTGAACACATTCTCGAATAAGAACTTAGCCGTAGTTTGAGCATCATTCTTTGTTGTGTCTTTGACTTCTACCCACTTTGTAAGGTAATCAGTGGCTACAATAATGTACTCTGCATGGGAGTTTTGAGCTAGGGGGTTAATAGGACATATGAAGTCTATACCCCACTTTGAAAATGCACGTCCTTCCATCATTGGTCTCAAAGGCATCTCATCTTTTCTAACTGGATATTGTGCCCGTTGGCATGTGTCGCATTTCTTCACATAGGTATGTGCATCCATATGAAGAGTTGGCCACCAAAGTCCTGAGAAAAGAATGGTCTTGATTACTCGGTCAGGACCAAAATGTCCACCTGCAACACTACTGTGTGCAGTCTCTAAGACTTTTAGATAGTCTGATTCATGAACGCACAGTCTTAAGTAACCATCTTTGCCTCTTCGATATATGTTGTCTCCTACCAAGGCATAGCCTTGAGCCTCTTGCTCCATGCTTCGTCTTCTTGCTAGACTAGCCTCTTTGGGTAATCTTCCCGACCTCATAAACTCTACCAATGGAGCACTCCAATCTAGAATTAATGACACTTGATAAAGGGTCGCATGCTCCACTGGGGGTCTCTCTCTGCACATTGGACAATTCTTAATCCACTCATGTATTTCTTTGTCCATGCTAAGCCAATACACTCCTAAACGCTTTAGATTCTGCAATGTTCGTTGTTTAGAATAGTGATTTCCTAGCAATCCTTCATGATCTTGCTGCAACCAACTACTATGTTCATCATCCTTGACACAACAAGCTAATACACCCTCAGTATCTTGTTTGTACATGCTTCCTGCCAATATGTGATATTTTTGTGATTTTACAATTTCTTCTTGTGATGTTTTAACATTTTTATTTGCGGGTCCAAAGGTTAGGACTGGTACCAACTTATTTGCCCATTTGAAACAACTTCTAAATTGAACAGATAAGCGTCAGGTAGTTCATCAGACACTCCTTGCGGTGACTCTCCTAAAGTGATGCGAGAAAGGTGATCTGCCCTAAGGTGGGTTCTACCTTTCCTGACAACAACTTCAAAGTCATATTCCATTAGTAAGAGGAACCATCTTACTAAGCGTCCTGTATTGCAAGGTTTATTGACCAAATATAACAAAGCTTGATGATCAGTGAAAAACTTGAACTTGTTGGCCAATAAATAGTGTCTAAACTTCTTCACAGCATAAACCATGCCTAAGCCCTCTCGCTCAGTTGTGGTATAGTTTCGTTCAGCTGCGGTGAGCTGTCTACTAGCATATGCTATGGGCAAATCTAAGTTTCCTTCACCTGTGGGGCGTGCTAGCACACATCCTATGGCGTGATTGGTAGATCCACATGGACATGGAATTGTTTATTCCAATCAGGAGTGGTCAGTATTGGTGCTGTGCACAAACGTTTCTTCAGTTCATTGAAAGAATTCTCGCATTCGTCGTTCCACTCAAAATTAGACAACAAGGCATAAAAGGGTCTAGCTATGATCACGTACATGTGGATAAACCTACGGTAATATCCACAATGGCCCATAAAGGCTTGTACCTCTTTAACATTCCTTGGCCTTGGCAGCTCTGCTATGGCTCGTACCTTATCTTCATTTGTTGAGATTCCATTCTTACAAACAATATGACCTAAGATTTTACCTTGACGCACCATGAACGCACACTTTTCTGGGTTCAGACACACTCGATATTCTCTACACTTGTTGAAGATTTGTCGGAGCTCAGGGATATGAAATCTTCTTTCTTGGGAATGAGCACATAAATCATCCACATACACTTCTAAGCTCTTTCGCAAGAACTCTTTGAAGACATGACACATGAGCCTTTGGAATGTTGCAGGTGCATTGTGTTGGAGGATAAACACTCCTATGTGCACAACAAAAGCAAATGAACCCTCCTAGGATCCTGAAATTTTTCAGACATAAGTTTTGTATTTTCTGAGTTTCTCTGAGTATATGCAGAGACTGAAAATGAAATTTTGCAGGCATAAACTAGACTTTAAGAGCTTTCAAATGAGAGTAAAATCACTCCATTTGGATACTGGATGATGCCTCAACCAGCTGCAACAAAACAGATAACTTGATCTCTTCACAGAGTATAAGCTAACTGGACAGACACTGTTCTGAACATTTCTCTGCACATGTGCAGGCACTGAACCTGAGACTTATACCAGACAAAGTAGAAATTATAAGCTTTCCAACAAGACAAAAATCATTGCAAATGGATTCCGGATGAAGGAGAAACAACAATTACAATACCGAGGGGTCTGCCAAAAACATCTAGATAGATAGAGTGTGTAAAAGTGAAATTTCTGCAAAATATGCAGAGAACAGCTAGTAGGGGGTGTGCTTAAGCAAGGGGGAAGCTTGGGCACGTATTTCCACGACTCTAAGTCATAATACAACTCATTAGAGGTTTTAAAGACCACCTACTAACCTCTTTAACCAATCAAAAACATATACATGTCAAAAGTGAGGTTCAATCACATCAAGAGGTGAGCTAAATCTTCTCTAATCAACTTCTTTCCATTATGGGCATAATTGGATGCCTCAAACTCGTGGAAATCAGCCTCCTTTGATTGTGGATGATGTGGAAGGTTCAATTTGGGGCATGTTCCCACACTCTTGAGCTTGAAAAACTTTCAACACTCCCCCTCAAGCTCAAGTCTTTTCCTTTGTTGCTTCAGCCTATGTCTCTTATGTTGATAGCTTCCTTGAATCCTCCAAGCTTTGTACCTTCAAGAAACTTTGTCATCATGTCTGCAACCTGCATTTTAGTGTTCACATACCTTATATCTAGCTCTTTTGCCATCACCTTTTCTCTAACGAAGTGGTAATGAACCTCTATGTGCTTGCTCCTTGCATGAAACATGGGATTGTTAGCTAGATAGATGCTTGAAATGTTGTCTCCATAAAGAGGAAACTCCTGCACTTCCACTTCCAAGTCCTTAAGTAGCTTCTTAAGCCATAATAGCTCACATGTAGCCAATGCTAAACCTCTGTACTCAGCCTCTGTGGATGAAAGAGCAACAGTGGGTTGCTTCTTAGAGCTCCAAGAGATCACTTTTGTACCTATCATGAAAACATAACCCGATGTACTCCTTCGATCATCCTTGCTACCTGCCCAATCAGCATCACTATATCCTTTGACACTTAGATCAGCATCATATGAGTAAAATAGACCTTGGTTGATGGTGTGCTTGATGTAACGAAGCACCTTTCTTGCCGCCATAAGATGATCATGAGTAGGTGCATGCAAAAATTGAGAGAGAACACCTACTACATATGCAAGATCAGGTCTAGTGAATGTAGCATAAATTAATGAACCAATTATGCTTCTATATAGTGTAATATCTTGTATAGCCTCTCCTTGACCTGCAACCAACTTTGTATTGGGCTCCATGGGCTGAGAAAGTGGCTTACAACCACTCATACCAAACCTGTATAGCACATCCAACAAGTATTTTCTTTGAATCAAGAAGATGCCATTGTGTGCATAGATTACCTCTATTCCCAAGAAGTACTTTAGTGTTCCAAGATCAGATATCTTGAACTCCTTCCCTAGCTTTGATTTGATATCTTTAATACCTGCAATATCACTTCCTGTGATGATCAAATCGTCCACATAGATGCATATATATACCGTCTTGTCTCCTTGCTTCTTCATGTAAAGTGATGGATCTGCAACACTTTCTTTGTATCCACAACTTGATAAATAATCCACTAACCTCTGATTCCAGGCCCTTGGGGCTTGCTTTAGTCCATATAGTGCTTTCCTTAGCTTGCAAACATGATTTGGGTACCTCATACTAGCAAATCCTTGAGGTTGGCTCATGTAGACTACTTCTTCAAGCTCTCCATTGTGGAAGGCATTCTTCACATCCAACTGATATAAGCTCCATTTCCTTGATGTGGCCACTGCAATCAAAGTCCTAATTGTTGGCATCTTGGCTACGGGGCTGAAAGTTTCATCATAATCTATCCCGTAGCTTTGGGAGAAGCCTTTCGCCACCGACCTTGCTTTGTACCTAGCAATGGAACCATCTAAATTTCTTTTAATTTTGTAAACCCACTTATTAGCTATCACCTTCATGCCTTCTTGAGCTGGTACCAAGCTCCAAGTATGGTTCTCATCAAGTGCTTTGAGCTCTTCCTTCATTGCCTCTTGCCATTCCTTGCAATCCTTAGCTTCTTCATAACTAGTTGGTTCTTTGTCCTTGATTACCTGAGTCATGTATGCATAATGCTTTGCAATGAAATTATCATATGTTAACCTTTGTACTGGATATCTTACTCTTGAAGACCTTCTTTCACTTCCTTTTGGTGTGGTTGCCATCTTCTTTCTTTGTTTAGCCACTCCTGGAGTTTGAACTTCTTCTATCTCTTCATCTTCCAACATGCTCTCGTCCACATAGCTTCCTTCTTCAATTAAAATCTTCTCTTTGCCTTTGACTTTGCTTTCTTCAGAGCTGGTCTCTCTTTCCCTAAGCCTCCCACTCCATGGTGAGGGTGTCCTTGTGTTGCATGAGTTGCTTGGACCACTCAAATCCATGCTTTCTTGAACTCTATCATCATTCTTCAAATCTGTCTCACCTATGTCTTCAACCTGCAATGGACTTGTGCATGCATACCAAGGCTTCAACTCATCAAAGACAACATCCCTACTTACCTTCAGCTCCTTGGTGATGGGATTATAGCATTTATACCCCTTTTGTTCCATAGAATATCCCAAAAAAATACACCTTTCAGATTTGGCATCTAACTTTGACCTCAACTCTTGAGGTATATGTACATAGCATATACAACCAAAGATTCTAAGATGTGAAATGCAAGGTTTTATTCCACTCCATGCTTCCTCAGGGGTTAGATGATGTATACCTGATTTAGGACATCTATTCATGATGTATGTGGCTGTATATGTAGCCTCTCCCCAATAACAATGCGGCATATTCATTTCATTGAGCATACACCTTGCTACCTCTGCTATGTGTCTGTTCTTTCTCTCTGCTACCCCATTTTGTTGAGGGGTATACCTGCATGTAAATTGTCTTTTGATGCCATTGACCTGCAAAAATTCAGAAAATTCATGGGAGAATTACTCTCCCCCTCCATCGGATCTCAAAGTTTTGATAAACTTGCCAGATTCCTTCTCCACCTGTGCTTTGAATTTCTTGAAGTAGTGGAACACATCTGATTTGTTTCTAATGCAATACAACCACACTTTCCTTGAAAAGTCATCAATGAAGGTTACAAAATACCTATTTCCAGCAAGGGATGCTTCTCTTGTTGGACCCCAAACATCCGTGTGAATGAGGTCTAAAACATTTGCACTTACATAGGTACTCTTCTTGAAGGGCAGCCTTGATTGTTTTCCTTGTTGGCAAGCTACACAAATTTCATGCAACATTTTAGATGTAAAATTTGGTAGGCCTCTTACCAAGCTCCTCCTTTGCATGTCCTTGAGCTTTTGTAGGTTGATGTGACCTATTCATTTATGCCATAGATCCAAATCTGCTATCCTCTTGTCTCCATATGTGACATACATTGAATGGTGTGGCTGATTTATGTCCATTGTGAACATTCTCCCTTGCTTTTTTCCTTTTGCTATGAGCTTGAAACCTGCCCTTGGATCCTCAACAAAACATCCTCTTTCATTGAACCTAACTTGATAGCTTTTTTCTACCATTTGGCCTACCGAAATCAAGTTTTTGGTAATAGTAGGGACATGTAATACCTCTGATAAGCACTTTGCCCTTTGATTTCCTTCCAAACTGATATCTCCCACATGTTGAATGGTATGCTCTGAGTTATCACCTGTTTCCACATGCCCTTGATGCTTTGGGACCTGCAAATTACTAAAAAGATCCTTTCGACATGACATATGATTGCTACATCCACTGTCTACATACCATACATCTTCACTAGCTTGAGTTGTATCTTCACCATACCTCATGGCAAGTAAATAATCATTCCCTTGGCTGGATGATGTGTTTGCATAATTACCTTGCCCTCTATAATTGTTGTTGTTGCTTTGATTCCCTTGTCTTTGAGCTCTATGATAGCATTCATTTGCAAAATGACCGGGCTTACCGCATACAAAGCATCCATTTGAAGTGGCTTGTCCTCTTCCACCAAATCTTGCACCTCTTCCTCTATTTGTGGCTCTTCCACCTCTTTGACCTGCATTTTCTTGTTGTCCTTGACCTCCTTGGTTGCTTTGATATCTTCCTCTTCCTCTTGAAGCACCTCGGTTGTGTCTTCCTCTTCCTCTACCTGCATACAACAATTGCCCTTGGCTATCCTTGGCCTTATGACCACCAAGGTTCATCTCCTCTGTCACCATGAGAGTGATTAGTTTATCAAAATCAGGAAGAGAGTCCCTTACATACACTGAAGTTGTGAAAGCCCTCCATTTTTCATCATCCCTAAGTCCATTTAGGGTGTGGGCAACAAGATCGTCATCATCTAGGGCACAACCGATTGACCCTAGTGCATCTGCAAGCTCTTTAACCTTTACTATGTAATCATTAGCACCTTGAGAGGGGCTTTTCCTAAGATTATTTAGCTCATTCTTGAGCTGAATTTTTCTAGCTTTTGTGGAGGTTGAGTACAATCTCTCCAAGCACTCCCACACCTTCTTCGATGTATCCAAATCTTGAATATGCCCTACCATAGAGTTGCTAATATGCTGAGATAAAATGAAAATGACCCTTTTGTCCCTTTCATCCCACTCTCTTACTGCTCTTCTCTGGTCATTGGTTGGATTTACCTCATCTATGTAGGGTTTTGGCTCTCCACCACTCACAAGTCCCCACAAACCTTTCCCCATCAAAAAATTGCTTATTCTAAATCGCCATGGTTGGTAGTTTCCTTTTTCGAGCTTCTCAATCTGAGCATTGAGATCAGCCATGGTGCCTCCTAACTCTTTTGAACCTCCCCCTTGATGCAATGAAGTTGAAAAGGATGGCTTTTACCTCAAAAAATAGAGCTACTCCTCTTGATGAAGCTTCGTCTTTGATTTGATGATGTATTTGCTTCCCCTTGTTGTTGACGTGCCCGTTCTTTGCTTCCTTCCTTCAAAATTTGATGAAGTCTTCACTTCACTTCAGTAGCTCCTTCTTCTCTCTTTGATACTCCACTTATAGCTCTGATACCACTGTTGGAGGATAAACACTCCTATGTGCACAACAAAAGCAAATGAACCCTCCTAGGATCCTGAAATTTTTCAGACATAGGTTCTGTATTTTCTGAGTTTCTCTGAGTATATGCAGAGACTGAAAATGAACTTTTGCAGGCATAAACTAGACTTTAAGATCTTTCAAATGAGAGTAAAATCACTCCATTTGGATACTGGATGATGCCTCAACTAGCTGCAACAAAACAGATAACTTGATCTCTTCACAGAGTATAAGCTAACTGGACAGACACTGTTCTGGACATTTCTCTGCACATGTGCAGGCACTCAACCTGAGACTTATACCAGACAAAGTAGAAATATAAGCTTTCCAACAAGACAAAAATCATTGCAAATGGATTCCGGATGAAGGAGAAACAACAATTACAATACCGGGGGGTCTGCCAAAAACATCTAGATAGATAGAGTGTGTAAAAGTGAAATTTCTGCAAAATATGCAGAGAACAGCTAGTAGGGGGTGTGCTTAAGCAAGGGGGCAGCTTGGGCACGTATTTCCACGACTCTAAGTCATAATACAACTCATTAGAGGTTTTAAAGACCACCTACTAACCTCTTTAACCAATCAAAAACATATACATGTCAAAAGTGAGGTTCAATCACATCAAGAGGTGAGCTAAATCTTCTCTAATCAACTTCTTTCCATTATGGGCATAATTGGATGCCTCAAACTCGTGGAAATCAGCCTCCTTTGATTGTGGATGATGTGGAAGGTTCAATTTGGGGCATGTTCCCACACTCTTGAGCTTGAAAAACTTTCAACACATTGGTGAGCCCAAATGGCATCACACGAAATGCAAAGATTCCCCGTTGTGTGGCAAAAGCTGTTTTGTGTTGATCTTCTGGGGCAATGGCTACTTGATTGTAACCTGAACATCCATCAAGGAAGCTATAAACTTCCTTGCCTGCAACACGCTCCAATAGGTGTTCCGTGATTGGAAGCGGATAACTATCTCTGATCGTAGCGGCATTAACTTTTTTAAGGTTAATACACACTCGCAACTTCTCGTTCTTCTTGGGCACCACTACAATGGGGGACACCCATTCAATATGCTCAATCTCATAGATAAATCCAACTTCAATCAGCCTATCAATTTCTTCTTTTATTTTGGCTGCATATGTATCATTATATGTGTAGGGCTTCTGTTTGGTTGGCTTGGCATCAGTAGTCATGGGGATAGTATGAGAGCAAATTCTTGGATCTACCCCTTTCAAGTCTCTATAGTGCCACGCAAACACATCCCTATATTCCCTTAATAGAGCTACAAGCTCCATTTCTTCTGTTGCACTTAGGTCATCTCCTATATATGTGCATCTCTCTTCGTTCTCTTCAATGCTCACTACAATCTTCTTGGTCTTTTCTTTATTATCATATGATTCTCCTATGATGGCCTCTCTCTTAGGCATTCGTACCAAAATTTTCCGATCATCAACTTCATATTTCTTGAAGTTTTCTGGTACTTCAAACAATGATTCCTCCTCTTCTTGTTTCACTGCTTTTCTTTTCTTTTTCTTTTGACTGCTCTCACTTCCATCCTTTGAATTTACCGTTTTAATACTTGTGAGAGGGCTTCTTCTTTCTAGGTGAATAGTCCTATATCTTCTACATAGTGCTACTCTGAGTTAAAGCAACTATCCACCACAATGGACTCTATATCATCATCATTCTCTTCTTCTTCTATGACATCACTAGGGTCACATTCTTCTAGCAAGGGCTGACACATGAACACTGAAATATCATAACCCTCCTCATCACAATGAGGTGTCCACTGTTCTTCATTAACAGCAATGTCCATGGTGGCTAAGATTCCTGGCCAGCAATGAGGCTCAAATTCCTCATCTAGAAAGATCATCGGTGTGTAGGCTAGGTCTCTCACTGGTCTATCTCCTGGCGAAGTTCCTTCTTCTCTTGCCTTTAAACATTTTTCCTCTTCCTCTACGACCTTGCACATTCACAAATGAGTATCTTCATGCAACCATGATGGATCAGGTGAACTTTCAGAATGCACAGAAATGGAATCTTCTTTCGCTTTGTGGATAGAATTCCACTATAGGGGTGGTACATCTTTGAAGGTGTAATCCTTAAAATTGACCTTGGTGGTGACCCCTAATTGCTATAAGTACAAGGAGTTGGTTCCCCAATCCTGTACTATTTGCAATTGTCGTAGGAAGGGTCTTCCTAGGATCATCTCATAGACATTATTTTTCTCAAAGTCACATATAGCAAATGTGTGCTCAAACTCTACACCACAAGTGGTTAGAGTTATCCCTTCCAGCAATCCTAGAGGCCTTTCAAAATGACCATCGGCCATTTGAAGCTTCATTCTAGTTGGTCTTAATGTGGGTTTGCCCCATTGCTTCCACAAGGAGGTGGTCGCAATAGCAACACTAGCACCTGAATCTATGATTGCTTTGGTTGTGTAACCTTGGTAGGTGATTGAAAGATAAGTATTACCTTCTTCACTGTTGACCTAAGAACCAACTTAGGGACTTGTGGAGAAAGAGACTATACCTTAATCCCCCTCAAGTGCATATAGTGGGGATTCACGCTTTAATTATCATGAGTATACAAACCTAGCCGAGTGTATGAGGACATGCATTCAAATGATGATCAATGCAAATGAACTACTCAAAGAGTGCAAACAAGGCAAAGACTAATCCAAACAAGCTTCAACTATCAGTTATTGTGTCATGATACTTGGTACAGCAGCCAACAGTAAATCGAGCTTTTCTCTCAGCTGCAAACTCCAAATATAGCGAATAGCATATGCGTTTTGAAGCTCTCAAGAAGAGGCATTCAATGGTAGTAGTTTCACTCAATTCTGACACTCCTACTTCAAGTTATGAGCAAAATACTGAGTCGCGGGAAAACCTTCCTACACTTCAGCACTTCCTACACTTCGCACACACCTTAACAACAGCAAACAAAAACTTTCATGGATAGACAACACTTCCTAACACTCTTTTCAAGCAATACACATGCACACAAGCTCACAAAGAAAAAGATACAGAGAGGAGAAGACACAAATTCGAATTTCTGTGCTCTTGATTCTCACAATGGCAAAAAATTCCTTACAAAGAGTCACAAATTGACTTCTATACTTGTGCCCTAAAAATGGTCCTTTCACACAAGAGATCGGCACTTTATTCACTAAAAGACTAATTTCCTACTAATTTACATGTGTAAGCTTCTAATCTTCTGTGGGGATGCATCTAGAGGACTCCTCTAGTGCATTTACATCGAAAAATATATTACAAGAATGGTTATAATACAAAAATTGGGTGTCTAAATTGGAAAAATTTTGGGGGCCGTCTTTTTCTCTGCCTTGTGCTCTCTTTAGCTCTGCAACACTCTCCCCCTCTTCGTCTCTATCGTGCCTTGACACGCTTTATCTTCTTGTCTTTAGTTTGTTGTCCGTATGCATCTTTTGGTCAGTTTTGCCACCTGGTTGGACTGGCATTCCGTTTTAATGGCCCTGTTGTTGATTTTTCTTTTACATCCTCTCGGCTTGATGCATTTGTACTGCCTGTCCTTTTCTTTTCATCGCTCGCAACCCTTGGTCAGTTTTGCCTGTTTGTTAAACAGGTGTTCGGTTTTGACGGCCTCTTCTTAATTCTTATTTTACATTCTCTGAGCCTAATGCATTTGTTTTGCTTTATAAGTCGGGTTGCCACGCATGCCACCAGTGGAAGGTATGAGGATGTGATGCTTCAGTCTTCGATCTGGACCTTCCAAAGATCAAGAGGTTGAAGCACCCTCTTGTGGTTTCGGAACCGCTGGATATCTTCTTGCACTTCTTCGTGGATACTTGTTGGCCATGGTTCCTCCTTCCACCTACTTGCTTTTTCCTTGATATGTGCCCCTACGGGGCTCTGTGCAGAGATGGGTGTTGCACCCCTGCGGGGCTTCTTGCAGAGATATGTCTTCAGATATTACCTTTTTATTGAAGCTTCTTTTGTTGTCTTCTTCTTTTCTTCTTTTTGCTTGATTCTCCCTCAACACTGCCCCCCTCCTGGACTCTGTCGTCCCCGACAGGCTTTGATAAGCGACGGGCATATGTTCTATATATTTTCTGCTCTGTTTCATTAAGCAAATTGGCTTCACGTATCATTAATTGTTTCCATTGTTCTGCCTTCACACCGTCATTGGGTGGCTGTCTATGGTCCGCGAAGAAGCTCAATTCGTATGCCACTAATCTAGCATTCAAATTAGAGGACATCTTTAAAAAGACTTCTGAATCAATTTCAAAAAATCTGATAAAAAACTCTTCTTCGAACGTTTGCATATATGTGCTTGGCAAAAATATAAGCCTTGAATAATAGGCCATTATTGTAGGTCGGCTAGGCATAACAGACAGATCAAAAATGAGTATGTCTGTTCCCTGATTAATACCAATGAAATTCAAAAATGTGTAGGTTGCATGCTTGAAGACCTTCAATACTGTTAGTATCATTGTAGCTCAGTGATGAGTAGCACCTCCTTTAATGTCAATCCGGGAAGACGTGAGGATGGTATGAAGACCTCGAGCAAGTGGCGACACAAGTGTGTGAGTGAGAAGCACACGAGCATGCACACACATACACACACACGCGCACACACGGCAAGACAAAGAGAGAGAATCAATGGAGTTCTTTAGATTACTTTCAATAGCTCTTACAAGTTCGTTTCAATTACAATCTAACCTCAAAAATGAGCTCTCTAGCCCTTTTTATAGTTTTTGACTAGCTTTTGGTCCTGTCCAGACCTAGTGTCCGGCCTAGTTAAAAATTAGGTTCCAGGGCTTATTTGGGGGCTCAAACGAGATCTAAAAAATACGAAAATTGGTACGCAACTACTTCTAAGGCTCCTCAAGCTCAAGGACTCCTTGGCTTGCACAAAATGGAGCTACAAAAAGGTGAAATGATATTTACAATGATTGTTAGTGATAAAAATCACTGTTGTTGTAGGGATTTCTTCTAGTGATCTGCCATACATATCTTCGAGCTCCCTACTTGCTCTTCCTCTCTGCATGTCCATCCCTTTGATTTGCATTAATGTCTTGAAAAAATATTGGCCTACTTGCCAGATCTTCTTTGACTGCCCTGTTTGCTAGTGCTGTCCCTTCGCTCTGACTCCCTTCTTTGACTTTCATGTCTTGTACGTCCTGGTGTACCGAGGCTACTGCCAACACCCCCCCCACTCTCGCGTCTGTCGCCCCTGACAGACCCTTGTCTAGCTGCTTTTTGGACGTAATATTGGACAACATCCGCGGCGAGGTGGTGTTCTTCTAGCCTGAGTCCCCTTGCTAGATCTGTCAGCAATGCATCCCAATTGACTGGCCCTGGGACATCTGGATGTGGCACCCGTAACTGCTCTGAGTGAATGGTTCGCTCCACAACAAATAAATGGAGGAGGTGTGAGGGTCTGGGTACAAATATTTCTGAGTGGTATTCCCAGAACCCTGTTATGAACATCTCTTCGAATGTTTGTTTGAAGCAGGCCGGGAGGTATTTTATTCTGGCGTGCCAAGCGTATATCACCTCTATGGAAGGAGTGGTGCTCATGTCATAAACTAAATCTTGGTTTCCTGTAAGGAATCCGACGCCTGAGAAGTGTGGGTCCTTGATATTCTTGAATGTCCTGAATGTAATAAGCATTAACTCAAAAATTTTCATGCACATCTGGGCCATTACATCAGGGGTATTCTTTAATCGGATGCTCCAGTGCCGTATAGTGGAAATCATGTAATTGACGGTGGGAGGCCCTTGAGGGGGTGCTAGATAGACGTAGTTTAACCATTTGGCGCATCCCTTGATATTCTTGACTGCAATGGTAAACTCTGGCCATGTGCGTCTGCGGAGTACAGGAACATAACAAGGGTTATATTTAATAAAAAGAGGCATATTCGTCCAGGTGCGAACCATCTCCGGATAGGTTTCGAGGAGTCGGATCCTCCAAGTGGGTTGATGAATGGATCCTTTTTTAGCGCTCTCTGGGATGTCATCTAGCCCAAATTGTGTAGCAAACGTTGGAGGTTTGCCACATCTGTGTTGGATTTCTACATTGTAGTCCGCCAGGAGTATACAATATGGAACGTATTGATCATCATTGGTTCCTATCCATCTATGGTGGGACATGCTGCGGAAGTATTCTGATTTAATAATAGTGTCCTCTATCTTTGCCATAGATTGGATTTGAACTGCCACTCGATCTTCATGAGTTGATGCCGTTTTCTCTAGTGTTTGGAGCCACTCAGGTACTTCAATTTCTAACGTATCCATTCCTTCTGCGGTTTGCTCACCACCTGGCATTGGCATAGGAACGTAAGGTTCCTCATACGTCTCATCTACCTCGATGGGTACCAAATCCTCGGGTTCTGGTTCGACAACTGGAGAGGGTTGCCTTTCATGTGTGAGTAATCGTGCCTGTAATTCGGCCACCTGCTCTTTCAATGTCTTGACTTCCTCTGAAGTCGTGGTCGTTTCTGTGACTTTGGGTGCTGTCTGTTGCTCTTGGAGTTGATTGCGCAGCGCATCACGTTCCCTTTCCAAGTCATCATGAGCTTCTAATAGATCTGCATAGCTGTCCAAGATGGTCTTCATTGTCTCTGAGGGCACAGCTTTAAACTGCTCTGGATCAATTTCGTGTGGAGAGCCTTCCATTGCTGCTTCTAAATTTGCTTCATTTTGCTGCTGCAGTCTCTTGTTTTCTTCAAGGGCGGCCGCCATGTGTTTTCTGAGAAGTGCCAGGTTACGCCGGACTTTGAGGTTATCGGCTTGGTATACCTCAAGCAAAGCTTCTAGTTGTTTAACACCTGATTCTGTCGATGGTTGGGGTGCCGCCAATAATGTTTGGTGAGCCTGCTCAAGCGTCGTGTAGCGTTGATTCAGTTCTGCATTTTCTGTTTGTAGAATGTGAAACTGTCTTTGTAAGTTCTGATGGTGCGTTTCCAGTTGCTGATACCGGTTGTCCAGAGCTTTGTACTCATTCTGGAGCTGGTATACACATTGGTTTAATGCTAAAAATATGTTATTTACATTAAATAATGCTGGGAGGGGTGAAGATGCAGGGGGAATGGGGGCGGGAATGGTAGATGTGAATGATGTGGATGTAAGTGGAGATGTGGGTGGAGGGGGTATGGGTGATGAAGGTGGCATGGGGGGAGGGAGTGGTGCTGTGGCTGGTGATGTTTCCATCGTGTCAACTGTTTGAGTGACGGTGTAGATGGGAATCGTGGGTGGAGTGGATGTGACATCGGTGAACAGGGTGGTGAAGGTGGGCATGGTGACTCCCCCGAATTGGATTCCCGGGGAGAGTGGGATGCCCATGACAATGGTAGTGGTAGTGGATGTGGTAGTGCTAGTGTCCTGTGGTGGAGTGAATTGTGTAGTGTGAGGTGGGGATGGTGGTGACAACGGTGCTTCGTGATATTCTTCTGCTTGCGCTGACTCGCCTGGTGCTGATGTATTGATGTGAATTTGCTTCCCGGACCTTCTGGGACGAGCAGGAACTCTTTTTTCAAACCTATGGATGTAGGCCATTGCCTCATGAATGGCCTCGTCCAGTCCTACAGCGTCGGCATGAAGGTTCATGGACTCAATGAACAACTCGTCCACACCTTCCTCAGCTAGCAAGTCGTTCATGAGTCTTTTGCCCTGTTCGAGAGACATCTGATGCTGTTCCTGAACCAGTCGCATGGTTCGATATAGTCTCTTGATTTGTGCCGAATATGCTGGGGCACTTGCTAACTCGGAGAGTTCGTCATATTCTTGATGTTGTTCTTCGTCGGCTTCTTCTTCGTCTCCTCCTGCCTCTTGTTCATCTACATCGACTTCTACAACTTGTGGTTGGGTGGGGGCCGATGTTGTTTGGGGTCGCGGTTCCTGAGCTCGCGCTGCTTCGGCTTCGAGGTTAGAGTCATAGATTAATCTGGCAATTTCTTCATCCGTGAGGTCCTCAAGAGTAAATCCCTGCGGAAATTCCAAATCGGATGGAATGGGTGGAAACACCAGATTAGGCCCCTCTGTGCTTGGTCTTGGTAACCGGATTGTGAGAGGCCTAACTCGTCGTGTCTGGGGAGGAGTGATTTCTGGTGTAGCGGTAGCTCCCCTTGGTTGAGCACAGGGTAGTTGGACTCCCCCCCTCATCTTCTTTGATGGGGGACCTGCTGCTGATAGTCTTCTCTGGAATTCTTGGACTCGGGACCATACGAGTGCCCGCTGAACAGGCACGTCATAAGCCAAGCATCTATAGATTATTCTGGTCAAAGCACAACACCCGTGGAGCACATTCTTCTGTTTTTTGTTCCACCTTTGATGCGCTAGGTGGATCTGGTCTATGATCCAGTGTGGCACATTGATGGGCAGGCTTTCGGTTTCTGCTAGATATAAACTGAACCATATTTTTTTCGGGGGCATTGTGAAGCGTTCTTGGGCGGGAAAAGCAAAATGTTGCATGATGGTTCGCAGGTGAAGCGCAATGGTAGGTGTCATCGCAACCATGTCCTTCAGCTTATTAAGATCTTTGTGCTTCATTCGACCTGGAACCATGGTTTCCTTTTCTGTTGGGATGTGCATGCCATACATACCCAATGCTTCTCTTACCAGATTGAGGGTCAACTTGAATCTTTTAAGCTCATTACCCGGCAGCAGTGATGGCAACACAAAGGTGCTGTCGCCGCCCTTGGCTCTGCTTGGCGTGATGGTACTGATCAGATAAGAACACCGTAAAAAATCCGGCTTTGGTAAGTGAGTCCTGAAATAACTTTCCACACCTGCTTTGACCCAAACTGATCTCATGACTTCGGCATTTTGATAGCTTTCAAACTCGCGTGCGAAAAAGTGGTATCGACCCCATTTGCCATTGAACTCCAATTCTGCTTCCCAGAAATAGGTCCCATCGCCCAGTGGTCCAGCAACATCACTGAACCAATGCGCATGCTTACCTACTTGAGAAGTGTGCCCTTGAGGAGGATCCTGAATGGGGAGCACATGCACTGCTTGAAGCTCTTGCGGTCTTGCGGTGAGACGTGGCTCAAGGAGAAGTGTTTCTATGTCCACAATCTGGGCACCAGATCCGGCTTGAGAACTAGTACCTGCTTCTGCCATGGCCCTGTTCGCTGGTTGGTTCTGTGAGAATATAGAACCAAGTGTTAACATCGTAATGGACAGAATAAATCCGTTGTTGTCCCCGTTACAACATTAACATGAGGTGGATGATGAGTTAGTGGTTAGTAAGTGCATGAAGACAGTGTGTGTATTTAGTGCTTGTGTTGTCCTCGGAGACTACTGCAGTTAGTAAGTGGGTATGGATTTACAAATTGGGGTCGGGGGGTTTATTACAGGCCCTAGGCTGCCAAATGCAGTGAGTGGGCTTTGCCTTCGGTTTCGTAGAGTCTCTACAGAGCCTTCTCGGTGTCGTGGTTTGAAAATGAGGCCTTTTTGGGACCCATTTACAATTGATTACATGTACGCTCTTGGGTTTTGGTGTGTACATGAGTGTCGAGAACGAGTGAAATCTGGCAGTATGCGTCGCTGCGTTATGCTGTTTAAGTTGTGGCCTCAGCGTAGCTACTTGTGCCATCAAGCAAGCCTTAGGCACCCAAATTTGTCTTGATTGTGGGCTTGCCTTCATCGACTTCTTGGGCACCCAAATAGATTTTACTTTAGCACAAGAATTTCTGAAAGACTTCTTATTAGCGTTGCGTTGTTGGTCACTAATAAGAGGCTTTGCCCCTGTAGTTGACGGTGGTGCAACCGGTTGTTCGCCTTTCCGCACCCATACCTGGTTTATTTTCTGGGCCATTCTGCTGCGCAGGTACCTTTGATCTCGGACATAGGTAGTACCCTGCTTCTTCTGCCTTTGATCCACCTTGGGTTGCTGCCTCCTTCTACCCTTTGGAAAAGAAGGGAGTTCCGTTGCATTCCTGACTCCTTTTTTGCAAATATCATTCCTCTGCAACACATAGTTTTGGACAAGAACAGCATGGTCATCTTCATGTGTACCCCTGGAAGGACCAGGAGTCTGTGCCTTTCCTAGTTCCTTGAGTGCTCCATTGTCTAATTCTACTGTAACTCGACTATGATTGACCCAAACCTGGAGAAGTCCACTTCTTAGGTTTAGATTGACTGCTTGGTCATAGATCCAATCCTGACCCAAGACGAGAGGTTCAGTGAGATCCTCATCTTGACACACTAGTACTTTAACGGTCATTGCCTCCTCGTGAATGTAGAGGGGAAGTTCCACCTCGCCCATGCAAGGGGTTTCCACGCCTCCCAATCCTATGAGGTATGCTTCCACAGGATGGACAGTTAACTGTAACTCTTGACAGTAAGACAACTTAACAGCGCTAGTGGCAGCACCCGAGTCAATCAAGGCTCTTACGGTCCTTGTACTCTTTCCTTGTCCTATGTCTATGGTTATGAAAGGACGTCTATCAATTATTCTATTCGAGCTTGTTCCTGCAACTTCACACATGGCTATGGGAAATCCTTGGTCTGCATAGTCATTCGCTCCAGGCTGATCTCTACCTTGCCTTCGTAATTTCATCCTTCTGATGCGTTCTAAAGCCTCTGCTTGAGCTTCTTCTCTAATTCTCTTTTCTTCCTCTTTGCGTTTCTTAGCAGTGTTGAGTCGGCTGAGCATTTCCTCCGTGAGGGGTTCCTGGTACAACTTGACTCTGCATCCGCTAATATAGTTAGGGAGAACATCACCCTCTAATGTGGCCAATTGTACTGCTCCACTTGTGGAGATCCTATTGATGATCATAGGTCCGTAGCCTCTCTTTTCTAGCTTCCTTGCGTGTTGTTTCAGTGTATAGACTAAGACTAGATCTCCCGTTTTCAAGCCTTTATCCTTCACGTGGGCATCAAAGTATGCCTTCTGTCTCTTCTTGGCTGCATATATCCCTGCAGCGGCTCTCAGTCTTGTTTCTCCTAATCGTTCAAGGTCAAAGATCCTAGAGGAGAGCTCATGACCTGTCCATTCGTGCTCTTGTGCTACTCTCAATGTGGGGATCAGGAAGTCCAAGGGTAGCACAGCGTTTTGGCCGAAAACCATCTGGAAGGGGGTGGCTTGGAGTACCGTTTTATAGGCAACTCGGTATGCCCAAACAGCATGGTGTAGCTGTTTGTCCCAATCAGAGCGTTTAGTGTTCACTAGTTTCGTCAGTACATTGCATAAAATCTTATTAGTGCTCTCAGCTTGTCCATTAGCTTGAGGGTGATAAGGGGCAGACTTCTTGTGTATTACCAAGAATTCTTGGAGCAGATTTTCAATCACTTCGTTCAAGAAATGAGTGCCTCTATCGCTTACAAGCTCTATAGGTAGCCCATATCTCGTGAATACATTCTCAAACAAGAATTTGGCAGTTGTTTGAGCATCGTTCTTGGTTGTAGCTTTTACCTCTACCCACTTGGTGAGATAATCTGTTGCCACAATGATGTATTCCGCATGAGAACCCTTAGCTGGGGGATTAATAGGACCTACGAAGTCTATTCCCCACTTAGAGAATGCACGTCCACCCATCATAGGTTTCAGTGGCATCTCATCTTTGCGTATAGGATACTGAGTCCTCTGACAGACATCACACCGTTTCACATAGGTATGTGCATCCATGTGAAGTGTAGGCCACCAAAAGCCCGCAAATAGTATTGCCTTGATTACCCGATCTGGTCCAAAGTGTCCTCCTGCTACACCTTGGTGAGCAGTTTCTAAGATCTTAAGATACTCACTTTCATGGACACACAGTCTCAGGTAACCATCTTTACAGCGCTTATATAGATTATCACCTATGAGTGAATAATCCAGGGCTTCTTGTTCTAAACTCCTTTTCCTAGCTAGAGTCATGTCTGGGGGGAATGTGTTTGTCCGCAAGAATGATACTAGAGGTTCACTCCAATCTGGCACAATGGATACTTGATAGAGAGTAGCATGTTCCACAGGTGGTTTAGTGCAACAGATTGGGCATTCCTTGCACAACTTTTGGACATCCACTTCCATAGTTGGCCAATGCACTCCGAATCTCTTTAGAGTCTGCAACGTTCGTTGTTTGGAATGGTGTTGCTCTAACGCACCTACATGTGCTAATTGCAACCATTTAGCGTACTCATCCTCTTCTACGCAACACGCCAAGATCCCTTGATCTGTGTGCTTGTACATGCTTCCTGCCATGATGTGGTACTTTTGGGCTTTTACAACCTCTCTATTCCGTGTGTTTACCACTGGATGGTTAGGCCCGTAGGTCAATACTGGTACTATTGGCTTGGCCCACTGCGGCACCACTTCCAAATTAAACAAGTAAGCATCAGGAAGGTCATCTGACACTCCTTGTGGGGCTTCTCCCGATGTGAGCCTAGAGAGATGATCGGCTCTCAAATGAGTCCTACCTTTCCTTACCACAACCTCAAAATCGTATTCCATTAGCAAGAGAAACCATCTCACTAATCTTCCTGTATTGCATGGCTTGTTTACAAGATATAACAATGCCTGATGATCAGTAAAAAATTTAAACTTATTTGCAAGCAAATAGTGTCTAAATTTCTTAACTGCATATACCATGCCTAATCCTTCGCGCTCTGTAGTGGTGTAATTCCGTTCAGCCGCATTCAATTGTCTACTGGCATAGGCAATTGGAAGATCCCTATTACCTTCACCAGTAGGTTGTGCAAGCACACATCCAATAGCATAATTGGATGCATCCACATGAACATGGAATGGCTTATTCCAATCTGGTGTGGTCAAGATTGGTGCTGAACATAATCTTCGTTTAAGCTCTTGGAAGGAATTTTCGCATTCATCCGTCCACTCAAAGTTTGTCAGAACTCCGTACATGGGCTTTGCAATGACAGCATACATGTGTATAAATCGTCGATAATAACCGCAATGCCCCATGAAAGCTTGTACTTCCTTGACATTCTTTGGCCTAGGTAGCTCCGCTATGGCTCTCACTTTTTCTTCGTCAGTAGATATGCCATTCTTTGACACTATATGTCCTAGGATCTTGCCTTGCCTGACCATAAAAACACACTTTTCGGGGTTCAGGCAGACTTGATATTCTCTACATTTGTCAAAGATTTGTTTGAGTTCAGGAATATGGGTTTGCCTAACATTGGAATGAGCACAGAGATCGTCAACGTAGACTTCTAAACTCTTCCTCAGGAACTCCTTAAACACATGGCACATCAGCCTCTGGAAGGTGGCTGGTGCATTGGTAAGCCCAAATGGCATTACTCTAAAAGCAAAAATGCCCCATTCTGTGGCAAAGGCTGTCTTATGCTGATCCTCTGGAGCTATGGCTACTTGATTGTAGCCCGAGAATCCATCAAGGAAACTGTACACTTCCTTGCCTGCCACTCTTTCTAAGAGATGTTCTGTGATGGGAAGCGGATAGTTATCTCGGATTGTGGCTGCATTAACCTTTTTCAAGTTAATGCACACACGCAGTTTGCCATTCTTCTTGGGCACCACTACGATAGGGGATACCCATTCAGTGTGCTCAATTTCATAGATAAATCCAGCTTCGACCAATCTATCTATCTCTTCCTTGATCTTAGCAGCATAGTTATCGTTATATGTATAAGGCTTTTGCTTAGAGGGTTTAGCATCTGAGGTCATGGGAATGGTGTGTGAGCATATATCAGGGTCAACACCTTTCAAATCCTTGTAACTCCAAGCGAATACATCTCTGTATTCTCTTAGCAAGGCTATCAATTCGTACTCCTCTTCTTCTGTTAGGTCATGGCCTATATACGTACATCTCTCCTCTCCTTCTTCTAGGGCCACTACGATTTTCTTGGTGGTTTCTTTGTTATCATAGGCCTCTCCTGATTGTGCCTCTCGTTTAGGCATTCTTATCATGACTCTTCTGTCATCTATCTCGTACTTCTTAAAATTTTCTGGGACCTCAAACAAAGATTCTTCCTCTTCTGGTAAGGCTTCTCTCTTCTTTCGTTTCTTTCCTTCTTCCTTAGGGGTCATATGCGTTGCTAATCTTACACCATTTGTAACTTCTCCATGCCTCTGGGGTTGAAATTCTACTTCATGGAAGTATTCCTCATCTGATGCAAATGGTGGGTCCATAATGATTGACTCTAGATCGGAGTCACTTGCATCCTCAAATGCATCAGGGCTAGGTTCGCATTCTTCTAAAACTGCCTCTCCCATGATTGGCTCTATGGAGAAGACTGAAATATCATAGCCATCCTCATCACAGTGAGGTGTCCATTGTTCTTCATTGATGGCTACGTCCATTGTTGCTAAAATTTCTGCCCAGCCATGGGGTTCAAATTCCTCGTCTGGAAAAACTACAGGTGCATAGGCTGGGTCTTGAATGGGTCTATGGGTTTCGTTTGCACCTATTTCTCTGGCCTTTTCTCTCTTCTCTTCTTCTACTGCTACCTTGCACATCCATAAGTGAGTATCTTCATGCATCCATGAGGATCCAGACCCCATGGAATGCACCGATTCTGTATCATCTTTGGCTCTATGGATGGGATTCCATTGGATAGGAGGGACATCTCTATGAGAATAATCCTTGAGATTGACTTTGGTTGTAACACCTAAGTGCTGCAGGTACAAAGAATTGGTCCCCCAATCCTGTACCACTTGCAACTGTCGCATGAATGGTCTTCCCAAAATCATCTCATAGGCATGATTTTTGCTGAAGTCACATATGGCAAAGGTATGTTCAAACTCGACACCACAAGTGGTGAGAGTTATTCCTTCTAGCAATCCTAGGGGTCTCTCTATGTGACCATCTGCCATTTGCAATTTCATTCTCGTTGGCCTGAGTGCTGGCTTGCCCCAACGCTTCCATAAGGAGGTAGTGGCAATTGCAACTCCTGCACCTGAGTCCAAAATTGCCTTTGTGGTGTAGTCCTGGTAGGTAATGGGAAGATAGGTGTTCCCTTCTTCACCTTCGCACATATCTCCTATCTTATCCAAGGGAATTTCTGGCACTGTCCTATGGGATCCTACCCGGGATTGAGGTTTTGCAACTTCAGTTACTCGACTGGCTGCATATTTCCCCGCGTTTGGTCTATCCTCAGGCAGTTCTTTCAAAGTGAGATTGCGCTGCACCTTGGTGTTCGTTACTACCTCCGTGTTCCTTGGTATGACTGAGTCGTCGTTCCTTACCATGACTGTGGGTGCTCTCATACACGTGGATTTTGCTTCCCATGGGCCTGTGAAGTGGGGTAACTCTTGTATGGAATTAGATTCAAAGTCCAATCTCTCGTGAGATTGAGTACTCTCATGTTCCCCGTAGATGGATGGGATGTCTTGTGGGAATTGGTCGTGTGCATCGTCCACAAGTTCAAAAGGAGGGGCGACCTCGCTTTCGTTTTCCCATTTGTCTTCTTGAATCTCCCGTAGGAAGTCTGGTGCAAACCGATTCATAGAAGAAGAAGTGTCCGGCTCCGTAGAATTGGGCACATAAGCAACCTGGGAAGGAGGGCTTATTCCTTCGTTGGCTCTCTCCTTGCTCTCATAAATGGCTGGAGCACAAGCTTCTTGGGGAGGATTGCTTATTCTATTACTCTTCCGAGCAGGCTCATACACTCTCTGGGAAGGAATGTGGGTTACTGTAGCTCGATGATGAGTAGCACCTCCTTTAATGTCAATCCGGGAAGACGTGAGGATGGTATGAAGACCTCGAGCAAGTGGCGGCACAAGTGCGTGAGTGAGAAGCACACAAGCATGCACACACATACACACACACGCGCACACACAGCAAGACAAAGAGAGAGAATCAATGGAGTTCTTTAGAATACTTTCAAAAACTCTTACAGGTTCGTTTCAATTACAATCTAACCTCAAAAATGAGCTCTCTAGCTCTTTTTATAGTTTTTGACTAGCTTTTGGCCCTGTCCAGACCTAGTGTCCGGCCTAGTTAAAAATTAGGTTCCAGGGCTTATTTGAGGGCTCAAACGAAGTCTAAAAATTATGAAATTTGGTACGATGGTACTTCTAATACTCCTCAAGCTCGAGGACTCCTCGGCTTGCACAAAATGGAGTCTAATCTACCAAAAACGGGATTTACAATGTTTGTGTAGTGATTAAAATCACTTGGGTTGTACATAATCTATGGGAAAAAATGATCTGGCCTTGTTGCCGTATTGTGCATGACTCCTTTATTGCTTTGTATGCCAACACTCCCCCCTTCCTAGCGTCTGTCGCCCCTGACAGATCTTTGTTCCCTCGGGTGGTCGATGTAATATTGGATGACATTGGTGGCCAGTTCATGTTCTCCTATCCTTAAGCCTCTTGCTAGATCGGCTTCCAATGCCTCCCAATTTATTGCACCGGGGGTCTCTGGTTGCGGGGTGGTGTAGTACTCTGAATACATTGCTTGTTCACAAGCAAACAGTTGAAGCAGATGTGTCGGCTTTGGCGCGAAAATCTCCGAGTGGTACTCCCAGAACCCTGATCTGAACATTTCTTCGAAGGTCTGTTTGTAGTAGGCGGGAAGGTATTTGATGCGTGCATGCCAAGCGTAAGCCACACGGATACTGGGGGTGGTGCTCATGTCATACACCAAGTCGTAATTTCCATTGCTAAACCCCGGAAGGTGTACCTGTGGTGCGGCTGCATTTCTAAAGGTCTTCAGCACCACTTGCATCATATCTAAGATTTTAAGCATCATTTGCGCTGCTACATCTTGCATGGGCTTCAAGCGCGGCATCCAGTGGTGAATGGTCCCCATCATATATGCTACCGATGGTGGTCCTTGTGGTGGCGCTATGTACGGGTAGTTCAGCCATTCCTTGCATTGCGCATTGTTCTGTACCTTGATATTAAATGCCTTCCACGACCTGCGGCGGGGGACTGGACCGTAGCATGGGTTGTATAGGAGGTGCAGAGGCGCGTTGTTCCATGTGCGTAGCATTTCTGGATAAGTCTCTAAAAGTTTCTGCCGCCATGTTGGTTGACGAATCTTGCCTTTTCGCACCTCTGGAGGAAGGTCTTCGGGTTGAAATTGGGTCGCAAAAGTAGGAATCTGACCCGTGACTCTTTGTATTTCTGCATTATAATCAGCCAAGATAATATAATATGGCCTGTACTGGAGTTCCGATGAGAGAATCAGGCGTCTCGATGACAAGTTCTTGAAGTAATCTGATTGTAAAACAGTCTCCTCTATGACCCTCATAGCCTGATTTTGCACTACAGTGCGCTCTTCATGCGAGGTTCCTATTTCCTCCACTTGTCGTAACCATGGCGGCCGTGGTGCCTCGAACGTGTCCTGCGCTTCTTCTGTTTGTTGGCCTCCTGGAAATGGTTGCGGATCATATTCTTCGTCAAACGTTTGTTCCACAGGAATTTGCACAACTTCTTCGTCCATGGGCGCCTCCGGAGGGGAAGATGGCCTCTCATATTGTAGTAGGCGTGTCTGCAATTCAGTAACCTGTTCCTGGAGATCTTTGATGGCCTCTGCGTCTGTGTGAAGCAAAGCCGCAGAGGGGGTGGTTGGAGGGGCAGCTGCTGGTGCTTGTTGGTGTTCCTGCTTTAGTTGTCCCAGCTCCTCCGATAGCTTATCATGTGCTTCGAGCAACATGGCATAATCTTCCAATATAATCTTTATGTTATCGGGGGTCACTGCTTGAAACTTGGATGGACTAATGGGTGCCCCCGGTGTGCTCTCAATAGCTACCTCCAGGTTCTCTTGATTTTGTATTTGCAGTCGTCTGTTCTCTTCCTGAGCAGCCGCAAGATGGCGTTTAAGTAGTGCCATATTTCGCTGAAGTTTTGAGTTGCGTTCCAGCTGTGTCCGTAGGTGACCTTCTACCACCTGCACTGCTTCTTGATCTACGTTCTGTAGCTGTACCTCCAATATATTGTGGGCTTCTTGGAGGGTGTGGAACTGTGTGTGGAGGCGAGCATTCTCCTCTTCTAGTATCGCAAGGCGGAGCTGTAGTGTCGCTGAGTGCTCTTGCAGGCGTGCGTTTTGTTGCTGGAGCTGAATGTAATCTGTTCTTAAATTTGATATACAAGCCAACATGGTGTCCAATGCATTACCTATAGATGAGTGGGGGGTGTTTACTGTGGAAGATGCATGGGAAGGGAATTGGGGAAGGGAGACAGTGAATGATGTGTCTACGAAAGTTGTGTGTGTGGGTGAAATTGGTGGAGGGGGAATGGGAGGAGGTGAAACCGTGGGTGGAGGTGCCGTGGGTGGTGAAATGTCCATACCTTCAGGAGTGGGTGTTAGTGTAGGGCCTGCCATATACATTGGTATGGTAGGTGGTGTGTGTGTGGAAGTGGTGAATAGATGTGACGTGGGGTGGGGAGCTGAAAAGACAGGGAATGGTTGAGGGCCTGGTTGAAAAGCCCTAGCAAAGATGTCCTGGAGGGATTGTAGAAATGGAGAGAGTGATATCGGGGGTTGGGGTCGTAAATTTGAGGAGGGCTGAAAGGGTTGCGTGGTAGCAGGGAAGCCCATGAATGTGGATCTGGGGTCAGGATGACCGGTGGCTGAAGGCATTGGGGATGGTTGTCCTAGGGCAGGCTCGGGAATGGTTTCGGTGGGTGGTGTAGTGATGGGGTTTGCGTCAAAGACCGGGTTATCAGTGGTAGAGAATAGGGTGGCACTGGAGATCGGAGTACGGAAGGTGAAGGTGGGGTCGGTGGGTTGAGCAGTCGATGTGGTTTCCACTGTTTCTCTTCTAGGAGGTGATGGTGGGGGAGTGGATGGTAGTGGTTCGGTGGACTCCTCATGGGTGGCGGGGTGCTGTTGACTAGTTGTTTGGGAGGTTGGTGTAGTAGTGGGCTCTTCTGCAACTGTAACGGGAATTTGGATATTTTTACCTGAGCGAGGTCGTGTCTGGAACCTTCGTGGGTCATATTGAACTGAAGGCCTCTGAATGGCAGTGCGCACAGCTTCTACAACTCCATATGTTTCTGCCATCAATAAGAGACCTTCCCTGTACTCTGAGTCAACTCCCGCTTCTTCCAACAACTGAGTCATAAGTACTCTGCTGCTCTGTTCAGTGAGTAACTGCTGCGATCGCACTCTTTCCATAATCTGATACAGCCTTCGGAGTTCTGCTGTATATGCTGGGGCTTCAGTGGTCTCTTCTTCATATGCTTCTTCTTCTTCCGGGTGTCCGTGTTGTTGGCTTTGCTGAGCGTCACTCCAATGGACATGTCTACCGTCTGTAGACTTTCTTCTTCTCCGTGAGGATGTGCCCTGCTCCTCTGCCTCTGAATAAAACTCCACATCAGAGAATTGTGTGCTTTGTAGGAATGCTTCGAAATCCTGGGGGTCCAGTCCTTCAGCCTCTCCAGTGGCAGCAAACTCGAATTCAGGTGTAACCGAAGGAGCCGATGGGGTGGGTTGTGTCGTAGTGTCAGATTCCGACCTGGGTATCCTAATGGTAAAAGGAGGTACAGTGCCCTCTCTTAATGGTGATGCCTCAGGAGTAGTCAGGACTTCCCTTGTCTGGACACACGGAATCGCGCCCCTCATGCGCTTGGACTGATGTGTGGATGTCTTGAGCCTTTTAAACATTTGTAATTGTGCCCAAGTTAAGGCACGCTCAATGGGGACATCATATGCTAAGCATCGGTAAATGATGCGTGTGAGTGCACAGCATCCGTTCACCACTAATTTCCTAGAAGCCCGTTTGTTCGCTTCATACAACTGATCTATAATCCACACTGGTAGCTTAATAGGTAGCGCACCTGCTTCCGCCAAGTAGAGAGCAAACCAGATCTTCTTGTGTGGTTGCGTGAATCGGTCTTGACCGGGGAAGGCGAAATGTTGCATGCACATGCGGAGAGGGATGGACACATTTGGGGTGAGGGCTGCCATGTCTTTCAGCTTCACTACTTTCCTGTCCTTCATGTTGTTGGGAACGAGAGCATCCTTTTCTGAGGGCACATGCGTGCCATGCATATTTAAAGCATCACTCACCAGCTCCACAGTAAGTTCAAACCTCTTCAACTCGTTGTTGCCCAGCAGTGAGGGGAGAACAAATGATCCGGGTTGGTCCTTATCTTCATGAGCTTGTAATGTGGAGACCAGATAATAACATCGGAGGAGATCGGGTTTAGGTAATGGGGCTTCAAAATATTCCGCCAATCCTGCTCGTTGCCATATGATCTGTAGATCTTCTGTGTTCTGTAGAGTCTCAAACTCCTTGGAGAAAAATTGGAATCGCACCCATGATCTGTCATACTCGCATTTAGACTCCCAGATATACTTGGCCTCACCTAATGGACCGGGCATGCCATTGAACCAATGAGAATTGGCATGAACTCTTTCCGTGATGCCTGTAGGTGGATCTGGCACCGGGAGTTGCTGAAGGTGTTGCATCTCCACTGGTCGTTCAGTCGGAGGCACGTCCACAGGTAGGCTATCCACATCAATTCCTGCAGTAAGTATCCCTGCTTTGAGCCCGAACCTGTCGCTTCTGCCATTTTACTGCTTGTCTTCTGATTCTGTGAGAATATAGAAGCATGTGTTAACATCGTAATGGACAGAATAAATCCGTTGCTGTCCCCGTTACAACATTAACATGAGGCAGGTGATGAGTTAGTGGTTAGTAAGTGCACGAAGACAGTGAGTGTAGTTAACGTTTGTGTATTCCTAGGAGACTAATGTCGTTAGTAAGTGGGGTGGATTTACAAATCGGGGTCGGGGGTTTATTACAGATCTTAGACTGCCAAATGCAGTGGATGGGCTTTGCTTTCGGTTTCGTAGAGACTCCAGAGAGCTGTGTCGGTGTCGCTGTTTGGGAATGGGGCCTTTTAGGGACCCACTTATAAGTGATTACATGCATGCTCATGGGTCTTGGTGTGTTCCTAAGTGTTGAGCACGAGGGAATACTGGTTGTACTCGTAGATGGGTTATGCTGCATAGGTTGTGGCCTTGGCGTAACTACTTGTGCCCTCAAGCAAGCCTTAGGCACCCAAATTTGTCTAGATTGTGGGCTTGCCTTCATCGACTTCTTGGGCACCCAAATAGATTTTACTTTAGCAGAAGAATTCCTGACAGACTTCTTATTAGCGTCGTGTTGTTGGTTACTAATAAGAGGCTTTGCCCGTGTAGTTGACGGTGGTGCACCCGGTCGTTCGCCTTTCCGCACCCACACCTGGTTTATTTTCTGGGACATTCTGCTGCGCAGGTACTTTTGATCTCGGACATAGGTAGTACTCGGCTTCTTCTGCTTGTGATCCGCCTTTGGTTGCTGTCTCCTTCTGGCCTTTGGAAAAGAAGGGAGTTCCGTTGCATCCCTGATTCCTTCTTTGCAAATATCATTCCTCTGCAACACAGGGTTTGGAACAAGAACAGCATGGTCATCTTCATGTGTACCCCTGGAAGGACCAGGAGTCTGTGCCTTTCCTAGTTCCTTGAGTGCTCCATTGTCTAATTCTACTGTAACTCGACTATGATTGACCCAAACCTGGAGAAGTCCACTTCTTAGGTTTAAGTTAATTGCTTGGTCATAGATCCAATCTTGACCCAAGACTAGAGGTTCAGTGAGATCCTCATCTTGACACACCAGTACTTTAACTGTCATTGCCTCATCATGAATGTAAAGGGGAAGTTCCGCCTCGCCCATGCAAGGGGTTTCCACTCCTCCCAATCCTATAAGATATGCTTCCACAGGATTGACAGTCAATTGTAATTCTTGGCAGTAAGACAATTTAACAGCACTAGTGGCTGCACCTGAGTCAATCAAGGCTCTTACGGTCCTTGCACTCTTTCCTTGTCCTATATCTAAGGTTATGAAAGGACGTCTATCAATTATCCTATGCGAGCTTGTTCCTGCGACTTCACACATGGCCATAGGAAATCCTTGGTCTGCATAGTCATTCGCTCCAGGCTGATCTCTACCTTGCCTTCGTAATTTCATCCTTCTGATGCGTTCTAAAGCTTCAGCTTGAGCTTCTTCTCGAACTCGCTTTTCTTCCTCTTTGCGTTTCTTAGCAGTGTTGAGTCGACTGAGCATTTCCTCCGTAAGGGGTTCCTGATACAACTTGACTCTGCAACCGCTAATATAATTTGGGAGAACATCACCCTCTAATGTGGCCAATTGTACTGCTCCGCTCGTGGAGATCCTATTGATGATCATAGGTCCGTAGCCTCTCTTTTCTAGCTTCCTCGCGTGTTGTTTTAGTGTATAGACTAAGACTAGATCTCCTGCTTTCAAGCCTTTATCCCTCACGTGGGCATCAAAGTATGCCTTCTGTCTCTTCTTGGCTGCATATATCCCTGCAGCGGCTCTCAGTCTTGTTTCTCCTAATCGTTCAAGGTCAAAGATCCTAGAGGAGAGCTCATGACCTGTCCATTCGTGCTCTCGTGCTACTCTCAATGTAGGGATCAAGAAGTCCAAGGGTAACACAGCGTTTTGACCGAATACCATCTGAAAGGGAGTGGCTTGGAGTACCGTTTTGTAGGCCACTCGGTATGCCCAAACAGCATGGTGTAGCTGTTTGTCCCAATCAGAGCGTTTAGTGTTCAGTAATTTCGTCAGTACATTGCATAAAATCTTATTAGTGCTCTCAGCTTGACCATTAGCTTGAGGGTGATATGGGGCAGACTTCTTGTGTATTACCAAAAATTCTTGGAGTAGATTTTCAATAACTTCATTCAAGAAGTGAGTGCCTCTATCACTTACAAGCTCTATAGGTAGTCCATATCTCGTGAATACATTCTCAAACAAGAATTTGGCAGTTGTTTGAGCATCGTTCTTGGTTGTAGCTTTTACCTCTACCCACTTGGTGAGATAATCTGTTGCCACAATGATGTATTCCGCATGAGAACCCTTAGCTGGGGGATTAATAGGACCTACGAAGTCTATTCCCCACTTAGAGAATGCACGTCCACCCATCATAGGTTTCAGTGGCATCTCATCTTTGCGTATAGGATACTGAGTCCTTTGACAGACATCACACCGTTTCACATAGGTATGTGCATCCATGTGAAGGGTAGGCCACCAGAAGCCCGCAAATAGTATCGCCTTGATTACCCGATCTGGTCCAAAGTGTCCTCCTGCTACACCTTGGTGAGCAGTTTCCAAGATCTTCAGATATTCACTTTCGTGGACACATAGTCTCAGGTAACCATCTTTACCGCTGTTGCAGAGCCAAAGAGCGCACAAAGCAGAGAAAAAGACGGGCCCCAAAATTTTTCCGATTTGGACCAGATATTTTTGTAACATATTCATTTTTGTAATATATTTCCCATTTAAAGGCACTAGAGGAGTCCTGTAGATGCATTCCCTCAGAAGAATAGAAGCTTACCCATGTAAAATAGTAGGAAATTAGCTCTTAGTGAATAAAGTGCCGGTCACTTGTGTGAAAGGACCATTTTTAGGGCACTAGTATATAAGTCAAATGTGACTCTTTGTAAAGGACTTTTTGCCATTGTGAGAATAGAGAGCACAGAAATTCGAATTTGTGTCTTCTCCCCTCTTCATCTTCTTCTTCGTGAGCTTGCATGCATGTGTATTGCTTGGAAAGAGTGCTTGTGAGTGTGATCCATCCTTGAAAGTGTTTCTTTGCTGTAGGAGAGGTGTGTGCGAGGTGTAGGAGGTGCTGAAGTGTAGGAAAGTATTCCCGCGACTCAGTATTTCTGTCATAACTTGAAGTAGGAGTGTCGGAATTGCGTGAAACCACTGCCATTGGATGCGTCTTCTCGAGAGCTTCGAAACGCATATGCTATTCGCTATGTTTGGAGCTCGAAGCTAGGAGAAAAGTCCAAAATACTGACGGTTGCTGCACCAAGTATCGTTTCGTCTTGATCTACAGTTGAAGCTTGTTAGGATAAGTGATTTCCTCATTTTCACTTTTGAGTAATACTTTTGCATTGACCATTACGCATTTGCATGTCTTCATACACTCGGCTAGGTTAGTATACTCTTCGGATTGATAAATTAAAAGCGTGTATCCCCACTATATGCACTTGTGAGGGGATTGAGGTATAGTCTCTTTCTCCGCAAGTCCCTAAGTTGAAGCTTAGGTCAACACACTTTTTGGCGCCGTTGCCGGGGAGTGACGAATCAAACCGAGGCATTCGCGTGATGGTAAGTAGCTTTTTGCTTTGAAGAACTTGGAGGAGCGGAAATTTTCTCTTCTTTGGTAAGTCAATTTCAACCGCACTTGCTACTTCTCATTCTTGGAGTGTGTGTAGTAAGTTGATAGATTAGGGGAGTGAGTAGAAGAAGTAGAATAGGAGTGAGTGGAGAGTAGAGTAGACTTTAGGATTGTTCAAGAATTTTCATTTTTCAGTAAGCTAGGAATTCCCAAGTATAAAAGCCAAAAAATTTTTTTCATTTTTCAAGTTACTTGTTGAACAAGTATCGTGGAGAGCTGTGTCGAGTGTCGTGTGAGTCCAGCGATCGTTTCAAGGGAAGCAAGCAATAAGGGAGATTACTGAGCAAAGGAGTTGGACCAAGAGATCATGGGAGCTTCCAAGGTAAACTAAACCACCTCCTTGCTCAAAAATTTCAGCATTTCAACCTAGGAGAAGGAAAAAACGACCTGCGCTGAGTGTCGTTTGGGCTTTCAGGGGGTTAAAAGTAGTTTGTGGATTGATACAGTGGGTAGGGGTAAGAGAGAGAACCTAGGAGAGAAAGGGGGAAACATCCAAATCCCAAAAAAACAACACAAAAATTTGAAAAAGGGTCAAGTATCGCTTTGCTCCTGCGGTCGAGTATCGTTTTACTCCTGCGGTTGAGTATCGCGATATTTCCCAGCGGTCGTAGATCGTTTTTGACGGAGGTCGTAGATCGTTTTGTTAGAGATAGTCTCGTTAGAGATCGTTTCAGGCAGCGGTCGTAGATCGTTTCAGATAGAGATCGTTTTGATCAAAGGTCGTCGGTCGTGTATCGTTTGCCAAGTATCGTGATCCAGAGATCGCGACACTTGTCAAAGGTCGGTATCGTTTTCAGATAGGTATCGTCGATCGTTTCCAGTGAAGGTCGTAGATCGTTTCTATCCGAGTATCGTGTATCGTCTAGTGAGAGATCGTGCATCGTTTCAACGAAGTATCGCCGATCGTTTCTACTAGAGATCGTCGATCGTGTATCGCTTCCTGCCAGAGATCGTCGGTCGTCTCGTTAGAGATCGTTTCAGGCAGCGGTCGTAGATCGTTTCAGATAGAGATCGCTTTGCTAGAGATCGTTTGGTCAAAGATCGTTTTCCAGCGATCGTTTTGATCAAGTATCGTTAGACCCAAGTGTCGATTTCGGGCGATCGTTTTGTGGAAGTATCGTTTGTGAGCGGTCATTTTCGGTCAGAGGTCGTAGATCGTTCCATCGAAGGATCGTGTATCGTTTTCAGTCAGAGATCGCCTGGGAAAGATCGTTTTTTCAGCGATCGTTTCTCTCAAAGGTCGTCTTTCAGCGATCGTTTCTCTCAAAGGTCGTCTTTCAGCGATCGTTTTCTCAGAGGTCGTGAGAGTCAAGTATCGTGACTTGAAATTTTCTTTCAGTCACTTTCCAGCCTAAGTTCTCCCTGGACTTCTGAGCCATAACTTAGAACTCTAGAGGTTAAAGGTGGACAAGATTTGTTTAGAGCTCTTAAGTGAATGAACTTGAGATCAGGAAGAACCCTAGGAAGCCGAAGAAGTGTAATTTCTTCCGTAGGGAGTGTTGCCGAACCAAGTAACCGTTCACACTATTCTGAGACCTCCAGTGAGTCAGAAGGAGAAACCCCCATGGCTTCCGAGGATATGCAAAACACTGTGCCCATGATTGGCCAGATGTCCATCATTGAGGGCGAATACAGAACTTCCTTAGAATATGTGAGCACTAACCACCATGAGATCCCTATCTATCTGGATGGTCTAAACAGATCAGTGGCCAGACTAAGGAAGGCTTCAGAGGCCTACATAGTGCCAAGACCGGCAGTTAAGTACATAGGAGGACTGTACATGGATAAACAAGACATTCAATACATGGTCACAGAACATCCTGAAATCATTAATGAGCGTGGTGAGGAGAATAATACTTCAAGCTTAAATGGACATGAAACTGAAGTACAAGTGACTACTCCTAGAGGAAGATCAACAATCACTAAACTTTGGAGAGGAGACTTAGTTCCCCAGGATGACACTCTAATAGATGTGTATCTGATCAACGGGATGGAGCAACTGCTCAGAGCCCATTCTTCTATTTGGGAAGCTGCTCCTAATCCAGTTACCATCTATGAGTTACAAGATCCTGAATTCCCCACCATCATCACATATTTGGACAAAGACCACAGAAGGTATTGGCCAGTCACTGAATTAGAGAGAGCGGAGCTGAAATATCAGAACATTCCAGTGTTCCCCCCAAGGGACAAAGCCACTACTTCACGGAACCCACATGGAACTTCCCGAAATGATTCAAGTCAACATTCGGGACAAACACAACAAACTCAACAAACCCAGATTCCCATCAGACCACATGTACAATTCACAATGCCTGCCACTAATCCTAACTACCGGCCACAACCAGCTATGGACCCAAGACAAGGAGTTCATGCTCCAGTCAGACCACAGGTAGTACGAGGACCAGGCATACCAATAGGAAGACCAAATTACCCTGTAATGCCGAGACAGCCTGAAGTAGGAAGGAGACTAAGACCGATTCAAGTGGCCAAATGCATGAGAAATCATTATGATGGCTCGAGTGAACCCTATAATCATATAGCAGAATTTAAACAAGTAGTTAGAGCCGAGCAGGTAGATGACTTCATGATTCAATATGAATCCTTTGGCCTTACCTTGTCAGACACGGCGTTGGCCTGGTTCCAGCCATTGGATCCAAATACCTTCCAGAACATGGATCAAGTGTATCAAGAAATGATTGAAGAATTTACCAAGTCTGGAATTAAGAACAATTCTTCGTCATTAATACACAGCTTCAAACAAGCTCCAACTGAGTCAGTCAGATTGGCAGCCAGGAGATTCAAGCAGTATGTGGATAGATGTCCCGTAGAGGAGAGACCCACACAAAACAAAATGGTATCATTGTTCTTAGAAGGACTATTAAACGGAACCTTGAGGTCATTAGTGTATGTGAAGAGAGTCCAAACTCTGCAAGAGTGTATGAAGGAATGTATAGACCTAGAGGATAACCTTGCAGGAGACTTGAAAATACCCCAAGGAAGTGTGAAAAGTGAAGAGTCTTCAAATAGCACATCAAACCCTAAAAACAACATAGAGGAAATTGCCGACTTGCTAGCAAAAAAACTGAATATGCAAGGACAGAGGAATTATCCCACCAATCCTATGAGAATGCCTATGCTTAGAAGATGTATGCAGTGCGGAGGAGATCATCCTTCTCACTTGTGTACTAGGGGAGTAGTCCCACCACCTGCCTATGCTCCTCAGAGACCCTCTGTCCCAGGACCACTGCAGTATTGCAGCATAGAGCAGAGATACACAAATCATAGCACGGAGAACTGCCCTTACAATAGGCAGACCAGACCCACCCAGCCTTATGTGAGACCATATGGATATCCGCAGAACCAACAGGGAGGAGAAGCCTTCAGATATCCCTCACATCAGCCGCAGGCACCCATGCCACGACCATACGCATACCAGGGATATACACAGCCTCAACCAGTGCTAGGACAACAACCGCCCCACCCTCAGAACGTTTTCCCAGTTAAGATAGCGCAGCCAGAGGAAAACTTAGAAAGGGCCATAGTGCCAGCAACACCGTTGACTAGTAGTGAACCATATGACTCATTTTACGAACCTAGTCAAGGAACATACCCAGGTTATGAGAGCTCAACAATGGAATATGGGCAACAATACGACCCATATGCTTATGGCATGGAGACACCAGAGAATGCATACAACTACGAGCAAGATTATGTATCATTAATGTATACAGCTCCTAGAGCAACCATGCCACCTCGACCAATGAATAGACTGCCAGTACCTAGAGGACCATGCTACAGGTGTGGAGGTGACCACTATATTAGAGAATGTACATTGCCAAACCCACCACCACCACAACGAATTTGGGAAGGTTATTGTAACGATTGTGGAAAGGAACATCTTTTTAGAGATTGTCCTAAGAACCCAAACAAAGTCACATCTAACGTACAGATTAACGTGATCGAGGTAATTGAATCGTCAGGGAGTGATAAAGAGTACACTATACCTTTAAAAGCCATAACAAGAGCAAGGGCTAGAGAAGACCCTGATAAAACCGCAGAAAATAATCAAAGTGACAAAGAGGGAAATACACCCATCCCTCACAGAGTAGAAGACTCAGAAGAACCAGAAAAAAGTATCACCAGTAAACGATCCCAAAAATGGAAGCAAAGGAGAGACAGGATAAAAGAAAAAAAGTTAGTGCAAAAGAAGGAAAAGGAAAAGAGTGAACAGAAATCAACAGAGGAATCACAAGCGGAAGAAGACAATAAAAAGGAGAATAAAAAGGAGGAGGTAGGATCGGTATTAGCAGATCCAATGCCTGAGGATTTAGCTATGTGGATTCAGGCATACAAAGCGAGAATAAAAGCAGGACCTACTATAGAACAACATGAGAGAGAATATCCGAGAGGAGACCTAGAGAAAGAAAGATTGGAAATCTGCAGAAAATTGATAGAAGTTGCCCAACAAACATTAGAAAAACCCACATCACCATTACCAAACAATCGAATTGGCGAAGAAAAATTCCAAGAGTGTCTAAACAATCAGGAAAAGCCTAATGTAAATAGACCTCGGGATGATGAAATTGGTATTGAGAGAAAGGAAGGATCCATAGTCCCTGAAACAGAAGGAGACTGGACTAAGGATTTATGGGCGCGAGTTCAAGAGGACAAGTGGAAAAAAGTGGAGGGAATGGAACCGCCCTTTGAAGAATTGAAAGCAGAAAACGAAATAGAGGATTCAATACCTGAACTTAATTCAGAAGGGATTTTTCCGATGGATGCAAGTGACAAAGAAGCCGAAGACGATGTAAAGGAACTACCTAATTACACCGGGGAATACGAGCACAACTCAGAATTGTATCGCATTCCATCAATGACAAGAAGAGAAACGAATCCATCAGTTCAAACAGCGGAGATCATACAACGCCTTAGAGAGGTGAAAATCCCATGCACCTTAACATTCGAAGAACTGTTAAAGGTAAAACCACATTTAAAAGAAAAATTGATCAGTCAGTGGGAAGTCAAGGAAGAAAAGGAGGAGATAGATGACGAAGTGAAAACGGTGAGAATTCCAGTGGATAAAGTAGGAGACTTTAGTGAGGGAGATGAGGGAAATACCTGTCTACCAATCACCTATAGGGGTTACACAACCAAGGCCATCCTAGATTCAGGAGCTGGTGTTGGCATAGCTACTAAAGAAATTTGGGAGAAATGGGGAAAACCAGCATTGAGACCAACACGTATGAAAATTCAGATGGCCGATGGACATACGGAAAGACCCTTAGGATTGTTGGAACGAGTAGTTTTCACCACGTGCGGAGTGGAATTCGAGCATACTTTAGCAATATGTCACTTTGAAAGGCCGAGCAACTATGAGATGATCTTGGGAAGGCCATTCATGAGACAGCTAAAGGTTGTACAAGACTGGGGAAAAGATGCAGTGTACCTACAACACGCAGGAGTCACCACTAGGATCAACCTACATACGTACACATATCAAGATGTCCCACCTCTGCAATGGAATCAAATCCATAAAGAGGAAGACGATCAATCAATTCATAGTGCAGGTTCTAGTGACCAATCCTGGATGAACGAGGATACTCATCTATGGATATGCCAAGCTGCAAAAAAGGAAGAAGAGAGAAGAAAAAGTTGGCAGCAGAAACAAGGTGTAGTGAGATCGGTGCAAGATCCAGCTTATATGCCACAAGTATTTCCAGACGAAGAATTCGAACCTCATGGTTGGATGGAAATCTTAGCTACCCTCGATGTTTGTGTAAACGAAGAAGTGGTAACTATGAACGAATGTATTGACGAGGAGGGTTACGACATTAGTCTGTATATGGTAGTCCTTCAGGAGGCAGAAGAAGGAGAAGTAATTGAGAAAGACTGGAAGGAGGACTACGAGAGCATTGAAATGGAACCAGAACCCCTGGATCTAGGGATTAGTACCACCAACACGGACATCGCTGCCAACGAACAACGTAAGGATCTCACACGAAAGGAAGAATTAGAAGTTGAAAGGGAGTTGGAAGAGGAAGATAATAAGCTTCAAGACCAATTTGAGGTACCAGCGCATTTCAAAAAATATGAAATAGAAGAGAGGAAGATTGCTATTCAAATGCCTAAAAGAGAGGCACAACCGGGAATAGCATATGATAATAAAGAGCAGACCAAGAAAATAGTGGTAACCATGGAAGGAGGAGAGGAACGATGTACTTTCATAGGACAGGATGTCTCAGAGGAAGAGGAGCAAGAGCTAATTCGACTCATAAGAGAATACCGGGATGTCTTTGCTTGGACTTATAAGGATTTAAAAGGAGTAGATCCATCTATATGTGCGCATAGAATCCCCATGACATCCGAAGCCAAACCTTCTAAACAGAGACCTTATACTTATAATGATGTATATTCAGCCAAGATAAAAGAAGAAATAGATAAGTTGTTAGACGCTGGATTCATCTACGAAATTGAGCACACGGAATGGGTATCACCCTTGGTAGTTGTACCAAAGAAAAATGGGAAGTTAAGAGTGTGCATCAATTTGAAAAAAGTGAACTCCGCCACCATAAGGGATAGCTATCCCTTACCGATCACTGACCATCTCTTGGAAAGGGTAGCAGGGAAGGAAGTTTATAGTTTTTTGGATGGCTTTTCAGGGTATAATCAGGTAGCCATTGCTCCTGAGGACCAACATAAGACTGCATTTGCAACTGAATGGGGAGTATACGCCTTTAGAGTCATGCCTTTTGGTTTAACGAATGCCCCAGCTACGTTCCAAAGACTGATGTGTCATGTGTTCAAGGAATTTTTGAGAAAGAGCATGGAGGTATACGTGGATGATCTGTGTACATATTCAGCTATACGATCAGAGCACATCCCTGAACTAGAAAAGATTTTTGCCAAATGTCGACAATATCGAGTATGCCTCAATCCAGAAAAATGTGTCTTCATGGTGCGACAAGGGAAAATCTTAGGACATATTGTTTCTAAGAATGGAATTTCCACGGATGAAGACAAAATCAAAGTTATTTTGGATTTACCAAGACCGAAAACTGCTAAAGAAGTTCAAGCATTTATGGGACATTGTGGTTACTATCGAAGATTCATACATATGTATGCCATAATTGCTAGACCTCTGTATGCATTATTAACTCAATTCAATTGGACCGAAGAATGCGAAAAATCTTTTAATGAGTTGAAGAATCGATTGAGTTCAGCACCCATTCTTCGAGTCCCTAACTGGAATAAACCGTTTCATATTCATGTTGATGCTTCCAAGTTCGCCATTGGTTGCATCTTAGCTCAACCAGCGGATACAGGTAAATTAGACCACCCGATAGCCTATGCCAGTAGACAGTTAAATCAAGCTGAACGCAATTATACTACTACGGAGAGAGAAGGCCTAGGAATGGTTTATGCCGTCAAGAAGTTTAGACATTACTTATTGGCAAACAAATTCAAGTTTTTCATTGATCATCAAGCTCTATTGTACTTAGTCAACAAGCCTTGCAATACAGGACGTCTAGTACGATGGTTTTTATTGCTAATGGAATTTGATTTTGAAGTAATAGTCAAGAAAGGAAACACACACATAAGGGCAGATCATTTATCTCGCATGACCCATGGTGAACCACCTATAGGAGTTCCTGATGATATGCCAGACACTTATCTCTTTAACCTGGAAGTATGTCCTCAGTGGGCAGAAAAGTTGATCCCGATACTCACACATGGACCTAAAGATGGGATCACGCCAAACCGAAAGCAAGATCTCTGGAAGACTAAGAACCTTCACATTATTGCTGGAAGTTTGTACCACCAGGAGTCAAGCGGACTACTGATGAGATGTGTGGAAGAAGATGAACAAGAAATGTGGCTTCAGAAAGCACACATAAACCAATGGAACACTCATTTGAATGCAAATGGAACATGGCAAACACTCAAGAGATTCGGCATATATTGGCCAACCATGCAACGAGATGCACATCATTATGTGTCAAACTGTCAAACCTGTCAAGAACAAATCCCAGAAGAGAACTCTACGTTATGCTATTCTACAATAGCACCTAGGTGGAGCATGCCTTTAGTAAAGTTCTTGAAAACTCGAGAGTACCCTGATGGAGCTACCCTAGCAAGAAAACGTGCTCTTGAAGAACAGAGCAAAGATTACGTCATCCTAGGAAAACAACTCTTTAAACGCGGAAAGGATAACCAGCTAAGACTGTGCATTCATGAAAATGAATATCTCTCTGTATTAGAAATGGCACATGCAGGAGCTGCAGGAGGACACTTTTCAGCAGATAGAACGGTCAAGATGATTCTCTTTGCAGGCCTGTGGTGGCCAACTCTACATATGGACGCAGAGACATACGTGAGAAGCTGTGAAACATGTCAGAGAGCAAAATATCCTATTAGAAGAGATGACATGCCTTTAAGACCCATGGTTTGTGCGAGAGCATTTACCAAATGGGGAATTGACTTCATAGGACCTATCAATCCACCTGCGAAAGGATCACATGCGGAATACATCATAGTAGCCACTGATTACTTGACTAAGTGGGTAGAAGCAAAAGCCACTAGAAAGAATGATGCTCAAACTACAGCAAAATTTCTCTTTGAGCACATATTCACACGCTTTGGACTACCGATTGAGATAGTAAGTGATCGAGGAACGCATTTCTTAAACGAAGTCATTGAATCGCTAATGAATGAATTCTTAGTGATTCATAAAAAATCAGCCCCTTACCACCCTCAAGCTAATGGACAAGCTGAAAGTTCCAACAAAGTACTTTGTACTATATTGACAAAGATTGTCAATAATGGAAGGTCAGATTGGGACAAACAATTGCATCACGCAATTTGGGCCTTCCGCGTGGCATATAAAACGGCTATTGGAACTACACCTTTCAATTTAGTGTATGGGCAAAATGCAATTTTGCCAATTGATTTCTTAGTACCTACATTGAGAGTGGCCCAACAGTATGAGTGGAACGGTCACGAATTATCTCAGCAATTAGATCAGATTGAAAAGTTGCACGAGACAAGATTGCAAGCGGTAGCGGGCATCTATGCCGCCAAACGGAGACAAAAAGCTTATTATGACGCACATATAAAAGACAAGGGACTGAAAGAAGGTGATTTAGTTTTAGTATACACCCTCAAACAACATGCAAAGAAACTACAAAAGCGCGGATATGGACCTATGATCATCAATCGAATCTCTACTAGTGGTGCAGTCAATCTCGCCACACTAGACGGAGATATTCTTCCCAACTACATCAGTGGTTGCAGAGTGAAAAGATTCATGGAGCCTCTAACGGATCAAATGTTAGCACGACTCTTAGGAGCTCAGAGTAGAAAAAAGGAAGAAGAACGCATACGAGAAGAAGCGAGGCAAGAAGCCCTAGAACGTATCAAAAAACGGAAAGAGTGGATGAGAGAAAGAGACGAGAGATATCGAGTAGGAGAAGAACTCGTCCCCATGGCTAATTTTAGAGCCACTGAGAACTCAGGACAACAAAGAAGACAACCTTATTTGAATCTGGGGGCAGGACGAAAAGAGTACCACTTAGTGGATGCTCTTATAGACACAGGAGCAGCAATAAGCTGTATTAGATTTTGCTTGTCTCAGAGACTTAAAGAGGAGTTACGGCCATCGAAGGCGCTGCTAATTGGAATAGGAGGAAAAGTTACTCAATGCATAGGTGAGATCACTTTACCTTTACATATGGGGAACAACACAATGGAGCAGAGACTCTTGGTATGTCAGGACCAGGATTTGCTTGAAGATGTGGTGTTAGGACAAGATTGGATCTACGAATATGAGGTAACCATTCAATTGGCTTTAGGATACATCTCGGCCAGAATAGGACCTCGTGAAGTATATAGTTTGCTAGACGAACGACCACCCAAAGCTGCTATTATAGAGCCAGAAGTTCATCCTAATGAACAAAGTCGTGATTGTATGTTCCCTAGCAATATAGAAACCCCATCATCAAGTACTTCATGTGAAAATACCGTGAGTCCTGTGTGCACTCCATCCTTGAGTTTAGAGAGTCACAAGAGTGCACAAGAACATGAAATCAAGCACAGAGAACCACAAAGCCCAAGAAAAAATATTCCTCTGCAAGACGTGAAATCTACACCCGTGAAAGTGTACCCCATTCCACACTCTACATTAGCTTGGATAAGAAAGGATCAAAAGAAGGCATATCTCCAGCAACAGAAACGTCTTCGACAGCAGCATGAGCACTTGTATAAGAAGACAAAGAATTTCGGACACTTTCAGCAACCACGACTCAAGAGCATATGGATCCCAAAGAAGCTGATAACTGCACAACCTGATCGAACCAAAATTTGGATCCCAAAGTCACATACCCAGAGGACGACCATCCCAAACAAAGAACATCCTCAGAAGAGCTATCATAATCACATTGGTCAACAGACACATCAGACGAGGGAAAGGACATATTGGAGGAAGAAGGAATCTACAGATGCAATGCAAACCAACCGGAGATTCCCAAAACAGAATCAGCAGACATACTACCGAAGACGAACCGCATTTATCAAAAAAGTGGAGATTATAGCACGTTCCGCCCGAGGGAAGCAAATCTGGATGCCGAAAGACAAGACAAGCTGCATACATCGGACAACTACTTCCAATTGCACACATGAGGAGTTGCCAAGATCCAAAGTATGCATGATAGGGCCACATTACAAGGCCAAGCATTCGGCACGTCCTTCTTCTATTTTCGGATAGTCATGCACATTTTCCCTTTGGAAATAGGAGAGCACTTGTACATACTTAAAATATTACTCCAATAACATTTCACTAACCGCTTCGGCTATGTACTAACTTTTATGTTTTCTTTCAGCAAAAAAAAATATATAAAAAAAAAAAATACATGAAAAATTCAGGTATTACCTTTCTCACACCCACGGGAAAGGGACGGCACCATGCACTCGGAGCAACATCGAATTAATAATCAACATATGGAGGAGGATTTATGAAAAAAAAGATGGATACTAATTCTCCCTCTATAATTGAGTGCAGATGACATCTTCTGACTCAGAAGCTACACAGCAGGAAGAGGAACTACTTCTTCCATTGGGGTCAATAACCAAGGTCAGAGGACATTGGTTTCGAGATGACCAACCTATCTCGGAACTCTTATTCATGGCAACTATCAAGATCATGGACAGGGACCACTGTTTCCCTATTATGTCACAAGATTTCAAGACCATAATCCAAGGGTTACCACATATCGAAGAAGTATGGACTCAAGCTGGCATTGAAGCATTTTTGAAGATACCTATATGTGTACCCGACTTCCAAAGATGTACACAAGTAATGAATACTATGCAGCCGGCTGCTACAAAGATTTCGGTTCCAGAAGCAAAGGTTTTGGACAAGGTGGGCAAGTGGAAGACCATTCAATTCACTCATGAATTGATCAATAAGACCTTTGGATGGAATCAAGAAGGCATTACCAATGTCAAAGAGGAATGCCACGACCCCAAGAAAAGATCATTCCTGGAGATTAACAGAGTGGATATTGAAGATGCAGTACGTTTGGTACACCAACACTTCTGTTTTCCTGGCATGAACAGATACACTGCACCTCAGAAGATAGTAGTCCAACTCCTATCGCATGCCATGAGACAGATAGGAAACAAAGTGAATCTCACAGGTTACGTACAAGAGCGATTGTTTGAAGCTCAGAAGAAATGGGGGCAAAAGAAGTTCCTGAACGGTGGTTCAGCTTTGACTTTATTGATATATGAAGCCCTAGACATGAGACACTGCTTACGAGAGATGCCGACAGCAGAAGGGCTAGCAAGGTATGCAAAATCTGCTTCTGTCCCTAAGAAAAAGAAAGCAGCAGTTGTAGTGGAAGAGACCGGAACCAGCACACAGAAGCCCATGAGGGGTACAAAACGCTTGCGAGAAGAAGAAGCCCAAGTAACACCTCAGTCCAAGAGAACGCATCTCTTGCCTAAGGTCACGACGGCTCAAATGCCGATTTCAAAAAGAGACTTGTCTGCTGCCCTCGAGCAAACACACCAGTATATGCAAGGGCAGGTAAATCTAAATGTCCAAGGACATCAGTATAGACAAGCGAGTCAAAGTCAGCAAAAACAGAGTACAGAAACACCTCCAAAACAACCTGGAAGATACCAAGAATTGGGCATTGATGACTCAAGTACAAATACGGAATCCAGTCCTGAGAAAGATACGCTAGATACTGATATCAGGACAGAAACTTATGAAGACGAAGGACCAGAGGTCAATCAAATGGAAGTAACACCAGACAGCCAGAAGGAAAAAGAAAAGAAGGTGGATGATGCTCAGGAACATGAGCATATCATTCAATTGAATGACACTACCAAAGTAAGTATCAAGGAAGACACAACTACTGGGGTTACACATGTCAAGATACCTATTAAAGAGGAAGAACAAACCCCAAAGAATATGGATGCGGGAGAGATCCCACAAAAAGAACAAACAATAATCGAGGTGCCTGATGACACACCTCAAGCACAGGATGAAAACATGGGGGCTGAGCCAAGGATCCAGCTTCAAATCAGGCAGCCCCATGATACCACTTTACACGTTGCTCAAGGCAAAGACGTGACTACCGGAGCAGAACCTTCCATACCGAAAACTTGGCTCAATGTGGATGTAACTCAACTAAAACCGGTGGTAAAACAAATGATCCAGACAGCCATGGATACTCAGCAGCAAATGATGGACATAGATGTAGATTATGACAAAGCCATGCAAGAAAAGAATCAGTTTCAACTCATGAGTGAACAGCTATCGACACAGCTAATTGCGGCACAAAAAGAGGTGGCAAACAAAAATACTGAAGTGCAAGCAATTAAGACACAATATGACGAATCCATTGCCCAAAATCAAAAGTTGCTTACACAACTAGAAGAGTTGCAACAATTGCACAAAGCAAGCGAGGCTGAGAAAGAAAAAATGAAGATGCGAAGTGCGCTACTAGAGCAGCAACTCAAGCTATATCTCGAAGAGAACGACAGCCTGCGCGATAGGAATAAAGAATTGATGAAATCTTTATTATATGATCAACCACTGATACAACAAGGCCCCGCAGAAACTAAAGAACAGGAATTAAAAAACCAGATAGCAGAGTATGCTGAGTTGCTACGACAAGCTAAAGAAGTACAAGAAGAGGCAGAACATAAGCACGATCAAGAAATGAGTGAGCTCAAAAGGCAGCTGAATTCAGCACAAGCCAAACTGGTACAGAGCTACAGCGAAAACATGGATCACGTAGCTGACATAGGTAAGGAGCTCCTAGCCACCAAAGAAAAACTCGGTGAGGCCTTACAAAAGATAAAAGAAAAAGAAGAATGCATTGAAGAGCTAAAGACTAGGCAGAAAGGCAAAGAACCGATCGGGACATCAGTAGTGCCAGAAAGAGAACATCCTACTGACGAGGTAGAGGTAAGCCCTCTATCTCAACCGATCTATCATTCTCCAATGCATGAGCAGATGGCGGATATGCATGATGATCATCCAATGCCATACACTGCAGAAATAAGTCAGAAGGAACGGGCACTAGTGGTGTCCCGATTGACGGAAAGTTTTGAGAATGAAGTCATCAAGGTCATGAAGGAAGCCAAAATCAAAGGTAAAGACTTGGAGAAGATCATCAAGCCTTTCAACATTCCATATGGACTGTTGAAAGAGAAAACAAGGCAATATATAAAGAAGGTTACACACAAAAGTCCAGATCAGCAGCTTAATTTCAAGAATGACACATTCATGTACACTCAAGCAGAGTTTGAAGCTGCACAGCCAGTGTGGAGGAGAAAGTTTTTGGAGAAACATCCCACACTACGGGTGCACTGGGAAGCCGCACCTTATTTATTACAGGTAAACCCTTCGTTTTGTCCAATACCACGAAGAAGGGGTACAACAGAATTTTTGGCTTTACAACGCAGCGGCAATCTTAATAAGCAGTGGCTAAACTATCCGATGTTACCTAGCCCGCCACATAATTATTTGCCAACCGAGGACTATATGATCAAAACCATAGAATTTTGGCTACAAAACTATGCGACAGTACCAGATTTAGCAGTTAAGATGACAAATAAAATACTTGGTATGCTACTTACAGTCCTGAAGGTTTTCAAACATGCGGCATATACATTTCTGAACTTCATCGGCATTAATCAAGGCACAGATATACTTATTTTTGATCTGTCAGTAATGCCGAGCCGCCCCACAATAATGGCATATTATTCTAGACTCATGTTTTTGCCAAGTCCATACATGCAAATATTTGAGGAAGCATTTTTTACAGGATTTTTTGAAATAGATTCAGAGATATTTTTAAAGATGTCATCTAATCTGAATGCCAGACTTGTGGCATACGAATTAAGCTTCTTCGCAGATCATAGACAGCCGCCAAATGATGGAGTCAAAGCTGAACAATGGAAACAGATCATGATACGTGAAGCCAATCTGCTAAATGACACAGAGCAACAAGTATACAGAACATATGCCCGACGCTTATCAAAGCCTGTCGGGGACGACAGAGTTCAGGAGGGGGGCAGTGTTGAGGGCGAAACGAGTAGGAAAAGGAAAAAAAGAAAGCAGCGAAAGAAACAGCTTCACTAAAAGGGCAAATTTGAAGATAGACAAATGTAAAGATACATCTCTGCAGGAAGCCCCGCAGGGGCGCAACACCCATCTCTGCACAGAGCCCCGCAGGGGCACGCACCAGGCTACAAAGCTAAACCCCGGGGTCCAGAGGAGTGGATTTTTCAAACATCAGAGTAGGGCCAAAAGTTAGAAAGGGGTAGAGGCTGAAAAGTTGAAGAGGGTGACTAAGAATAGCACATTCCTAGTCACTGGTGGCGTGCGTGGCAACCCAAGTCAACAGGCAAGACAATTACATCAGGCTCTCGAGTAGTAGAGCTTGAATCAAGAAGGCCATCGAATCTGCATGTCCGTTTAACTGCAGACAATACTGACCACAGGGCGAGTGCGCGAAGCAAAGTCTGTCAAAGGAAGCGAGACTGTCAAGGGACGACAGAGGCGAAGAGGGGGAGAGTGTTGCAGAGCCAAAGAGCGCACAAAGCAGAGAAAAAGACGGGCCCCAAAATTTTTCCGATTTGGACCAGATATTTTTGTAACATATTCATTTTTGTAATATATTTCCCTTGTAAAGGCACTAGAGGAGTCCTCTAGATGCATTCCCTCAGAAGAATAGAAGCTTACCCATGTAAAATAGTAGGAAATTAGCTCTTAGTGAATAAAGTGCCGGTCACTTGTGTGAAAGGACCATTTTTAGGGCACTAGTATATAAGTCAAATGTGACTCTTTGTAAAGGACTTTTTGCCATTGTGAGAATAGAGAGCACAGAAATTCGAATTTGTGTCTTCTCCCCTCTTCATCTTCTTCTTCGTGAGCTTGCATGCATGTGTATTGCTTGGAAAGAGTGCTTGTGAGTGTGATCCATCCTTGAAAGTGTTTCTTTGCTGTAGGAGAGGTGTGTGCGAGGTGTAGGAGGTGCTGAAGTGTAGGAAAGTATTCCCGCGACTCAGTATTTCTGTCATAACTTGAAGTAGGAGTGTCGGAATTGCGTGAAACCACTGCCATTGGATGCGTCTTCTCGAGAGCTTCGAAACGCATATGCTATTCGCTATGTTTGGAGCTCGAAGCTAGGAGAAAAGTCCAAAATACTGACGGTTGCTGCACCAAGTATCGTTTCGTCTTGATCTACAGTTGAAGCTTGTTAGGATAAGTGATTTCCTCATTTTCACTTTTGAGTAATACTTTTGCATTGACCATTACGCATTTGCATGTCTTCATACACTCGGCTAGGTTAGTATACTCTTCGGATTGATAAATTAAAAGCGTGTATCCCCACTATATGCACTTGTGAGGGGATTGAGGTATAGTCTCTTTCTCCGCAAGTCCCTAAGTTGAAGCTTAGGTCAACAACCGCGCTTATATAGATTATTACCGATGAGTGAGTAATCCTGGGCTTCTTGTTCTAAACTCCTTTTCCTAGCTAGAGTCATGTCTGGAGGGAATGTGTTTGTTCTCAAGAATGATACTAGAGGTTCACTCCAATCTGGCACAATGGATACTTGATAAAGAGTGGCATGTTCCACTGGTGGTTTAGTGCAACAGATTGGGCATTCCTTGCACAACTTTTGGACATCAGCTTCCATAGTTGGCCAATGCACTCCGAATCTCTTTAGAGTCTGCAAAGTTCTTTGCTTTGAATGGTGTTGCTCTAACGCACCTACATGTGCTAATTGCAACCATTTAGCGTACTCATCCTCTTCTACGCAACAAGCCAAGATCCCTTGATCTGTGTGCTTGTACATGCTTCCTGCCATGATGTGGTATTTTTGGGCTTTTACAACCTCTCTGTTCCGTGTGTTTACCACAGGATGGTTAGGCCCGTATGTCAATACTGGTACCAATGGCTTGGCCCACTGCGGCACCACTTCCAAATTAAACAAGTAAGCATCCGGAAGGTCATCTGACACTCCTTGTGGGGCTTCTCCCGATGTGAGCCTAGAGAGATGATCGGCTCTCAAATGAGTCCTACCTTTCCTTACCACAACCTCCAAATCGTATTCCATTAGCAAGAGAAACCATCTCACTAATCTTCCTGTATTGCATGGCTTGTTTACAAGATATAACAACGCCTGATGATCAGTAAAAAATTTAAACTTATTTGCAAGCAAATAGTGTCTAAATTTTTTAACTGCATATACCATGCCTAATCCTTCGCGCTCTGTAGTGGTGTAATTCCGTTCAGCCGCATTCAATTGTCTACTGGCATAGGCAATTGGAAGATCCATATTACCTTCACCAGTAGGTTGTGCGAGCACACATCCAATGGCATAATTGGATGCATCCACATGAACATGGAATGGCTTACTCCAATCTGGTGTGGTCAAGATTGGTGCTGAACATAATCTTCGTTTAAGCTCTTGGAAGGAATTTTCGCATTCATCCGTCCACTCAAAGTTTGTCAGAAGTCCGTACATGGGCTTTGCAATGACAGCATACATGTGTATAAATCGTCGATAATAACCACAATGCCCCATGAAAGCTTGTACTTCCTTGACATTCTTTGGCCTAGGTAGCTCTGCTATGGCTCTCACTTTTTCTTCGTCAGTAGATATGCCATTCTTTGACACTATATGTCCTAGGATCTTGCCTTGCCTGACCATAAAAACACACTTTTCGGGGTTCAGGCAGACTTGATATTCTCTACATTTGTCAAAGATTTGTCTGAGTTCAGGAATATGAGTTTGTCTAACATTGGAATGAGCACAGAGATCGTCAACGTAGACTTCTAAACTCTTCCTCAGGAACTCCTTAAACACATGGCACATCAGCCTTTGGAAGGTCGCTGGTGCATTGGTAAGCCCAAATGGCATTACTCTAAAAGCAAAAATGCCCCATTCTGTGGCAAAGGCTGTCTTATGCTGATCCTCTGGAGCTATGGCTACTTGATTGTAGCCCGAAAATCCATCAAGGAAGCTGTACACTTCCTTGCCTGCCACTCTTTCTAAGAGATGTTCTGTGATGGGAAGCGGATAGTTATCTCGAATCGTGGCGGCATTAACCTTTTTCAAGTTAATGCACACACGCAGCTTGCCATTCTTCTTGGGCACCACTACGATGGGGGATACCCATTCGGTGTGCTCAATTTCATAGATAAATCCAGCTTCGACCAATCTATCTATCTCTTCTTTGATCTTAGCAGCGTAATTATCGTTATATGTATAAGGCTTTTGCTTAGAGGGTTTGGCATCTGAGGTCATGGGGATGGTGTGCGAGCATATGTCCGGGTCAACCCCTTTCAAATCCTTGTAACTCCAAGCGAATACATCTCTATATTCTCTTAGCAAGGCAATCAATTCGTGCTCTTCTTCTTCTGTCAGGTCATGGCCTATATACGTGCATCTCTCCTCTCCTTCTTCTAGGGCCACTACTATTTTCTTGGTGGTTTCTTTGTTATCATAAGCCTCTCCTGATTGTGCCTCTCGTTTAGGCATTCTTATCATGACTCTCCTGTCATCTATCTCATACTTCTTAAAATTTTCGGGGACCTCAAACAAAGATTCTTCCTCTTCTGGTGAGGCTTCTTTCTTTTTTCGTTTCTTCCCTTCTTCCTTCGGACTCACATGTGTTGCTAATCTTACGTCATTTGTAACTTCTCCATGCCTCTGGGGTTGAAATTCTACTTCATAGAAGTATTCTTCATCTGATGCAAATGGAGGATCCATAATGATTGACTCTAGATCGGAGTCACTTGCATCCTCAAATGCATCAGGGCTAGGTTCGCATTCTTCTAGGACTGCCTCTCCCATGATTGGCTCTATGGAGAAGACTGAAATATCATAGCCATCCTCATCACAGTGAGGTGTCCATTGTTCTTCGTTGATGGCTACGTCCATTGTTGCTAAGATTTTTGCCCAACCGTGAGGTTCAAATTCTTCGTCTGGAAAAACTACAGGTGCATAGGCTGGGTCTTGGATTGATCTATGGGTTTCTTTCGCACCTACCTCTCTGGCTTTCTCTCTCTTCTCTTCTTCTACTGCTACCTTGCACATCCATAAGTGAGTGTCTTCATGCATCCATGAGGATCCAGATTCTAGGGAATGCACAGATTCTGTATCATCTTTGGCTCTATGGATGGGATTCCACTGGATAGGAGGGACATCTCTATGAGAATAGTCCTTGAGATTGACTTTGGTTGTAACGCCCAAGTGTTGCAAATACAAGGAGTTGGTTCCCCAATCCTGTACCACTTGCAACTGTCGCATAAATGGTCTTCCTAAAATCATCTCATAAGCATGATTTTTGCTGAAGTCACATATAGCAAAGCTATGCTCAAACTCAACACCACAAGTGGTGAGAGTTATCCCTTCCAGCAATCCTAAGGGTCTCTCAATATGACCATCGGCCATCTGCAATTTCATTCTTGTTGGCCTGAGTGCTGGCTTGCCCCAACGCTTCCAAAGGGAAGTAGTGGCAATTGCAACTCCTGCACCTGAGTCTAAAATTGCCTTGGTGGTGTACTCTTGGTAGGTGATGGGAAGATAGGTGTTCCCTTCTTCGCCTTCACACATATCCCCTATCTTATCCAAGGGAATTTCTGGCACTGTCCTATGGGATCCTACCTGGGAACGAGGTTTTGCTATCTCTGGTACTTGTTTGGCTACATGTTTCCATAATTCAGGTCTAACCTTGAGTAGCTCTTCTAACTTGAGATTACACTGCACATTAGTGTTCTTCACTACCTCTGTGTTCCTAGGAATGACTGAGTCGTCGTTCCTTACCATGACTGTGGGTGCTCTCATACATGTGGACTTTGCTTCCCATGGGCCTGTGAAGTGGGGTAGCTCTTGTATGGAATTCGACTCAAAGTCTAATCTCTCGTGAGACTGAACACTCTCATGCTCCCCGTAAATAGATGGGATGTCTTGTGGGAATTGGTCGTGTGCATCGTCCACAAGTTCAAAAGGAGGGGCGACCTCGCTTTCGTTATCCCATTTGTCTTCTTGAATCTCTCGTAGGAAGTCTGGTGCAAACCGATTCATAGAAGAAGAAGTGTCTGGCTCCGTAGAATTGGGCGCATAAGCAACCTGTGAAGGAGGGCTGATTCTATTGTTGACTCTCTCCTCGTTCTCGCAAATGGCTGGAGCACAAGCTTCTTGGGGAGGATTACTTATTCTATTACTTTTCCGAACAGGCTCACACATCCCCTGAGAAGGAATGTAGGCAACCTGTGGAGGTACTTGAGCTTTCGAGGGAGGCTCATCTGCCTTTTGGGGGGGAAGATAAGCTTCTTGAGGAGGCCCACGGGCTTCCTGAAGAGGCTGGCTTACCCGTTCTCTTGCCCCTTCCTTTCTTTGAGGGGTAGGTTCCTTTTCTGGCTGTGCTATTGGCCTCTCTATTCTTTCTAAGGAGGGGAAGTTGTCCGGTTTAGGGGCATTGGCCACATACACTTCTGATTGGTAATGATTCCTGTTTTTGCTTGCTTTTTCTTGGTCTTGATTTTTTTCTTCCTTGTCAGATCTTGCAATTATCCTCTCTAACTTCTCTAGGAATCCATCCAAGTGTAATTGCGTTTTGGCTGAGCCTGAGTAATTGAAAAGGCGACTGGCTTCAAACATAGTCTGAGCCAATGCGACCATTTTCGCGCATAGTTTGGTTCTTTCTATCTCTAGGTCAGCTCTAGGATAGCACTTGTCATGATCCGTGACGTTTGGCCCTTCTTGGATTCTGGCCTGATATGCCTTAAGCATCATGTCTATGTCTTCGGGAGTGGGATCAGCTAATACTGATCCTGTTTGGGGTGGTGGGTGGGGTGCGTGGGCTGTCTTAGAGGGTGAAGGGATGGAGGGTGATGGGGATGGTAGCGGTGGGAATGTGTGAGAGTGCGGTTGAGACGTGATCTCTATGATTTTAGCCTTGGTTTCTCGTAGACTTTCCTCAAGTTCACTCATCTTCTTTGCCCATTGCCTTTTCATGCGTTCGCGGCTATCTTTCCAAGCTCTTGTTCTCTTTTTATTTTGGCTCTCAGTATCGCTAGCATCTAGGCTCTTTTCCTGGCCTCCCCCTTGGTTTTGCTGCAATGCCTGAGCCCTAGTGACTACCTGTACTGGTGCAGTGGAAGTGACGCTTCCTGAGGAGTCTACCACTAACCCAACAACGTTGATAGGGGTGATTTTTGGCATGCTATTGGGGTTCTTTGGGCAATCTCGTAAGAGATGCTCTTTTCCGCAATCTTGGCAGAAGCCTTGGATCGTCACCGACTGGGTTTGCGTAGGTGGAGGCAAGGGGCAATCACGAATGAGGTGATCTCCTTGGCATCTGTAGCACGGTCCTCTAGGAAATGGTGGTCGTACTTGCCTAGGTTGAGGTCTAGGGTTGGGGTTTGTATACATGATGTTCGTGTAATCTGACTCCCAACTAGGTTCGTTCGACTCTTCACCATAGTAGGACTCTCCATGTTCTGGGGACTGCATGTAGTAAGCCTGGGGGCTATCCACATGGGTAGAATCAAAGCTATGGTCACTTGGGTCATTTTCAGAGATCAAGGATGTTACAGGGACTATAGCTCTATTCAGGTTCTCTTCTGCAGCAGTATACTTTACCGAAATCACATTAGCTGGGGCAGGGGGTTGTTGTGCTAGCACAGGCTGAGGCCTTTGTTGGGCCTGATACTGTGGTTGGTAGGTTTGTTGGGGTCTAGCATATTGTGGTGGTGGATTTTGGTTCTGGTATCTGCCTTGTTGGTAGGGTTGCGGATAGGGTTGCCTAACTGCCTGCTTGTTGTATGGGCAGTCTTGTGCGGTGTGATTGGTGTATCTCCGTTCTATGGTGCAGTACTGGCTACTAGGGTTTACTTGGGGTTGAGCCATAATGGGACAGACGTTCGCCATATGGTCACCACCGCATGTATAGCACCTTTTCACAGGGGCAAACCTTGGGATTTGTTTGCTAGTTACACCTAGTTTCTGAGCTACTTTTTCGGCAAGTTCTTCAATTGATGTGGCTTGTGTGGAAGATTGACTAGATGCACTATCTGAATCTTTGTAAATTTTGGACAACTCTAGCTCTTCTCCTAGGTTATCTTCAATGTCAATGCACATACGTACACATTCTTCTATAGTCCTAGGGTCTTTCAGATACACATAGGATCTCAATTTTGGGCTCAGCAATCCGTCAAGAAATAAGGCTACTTGTTTAGCAGATGTGGGTAGCTCCGAAATAGGGCACCTTTCGAGATATTGTCTAAATCTTCTTCCTGCAAGTCTCACAGTCTCTTGAGGGGTTTGCTTGAAGCTGTGAATCAGTGAGGAGGTGTTGTGTCTTATGCCGCTCTTAGAGAACTCTATAATGAATGCCTCTAGGAGTTGATCTATGCTCCTGAACTGGCGTTCATCTAATGGCTGAAACCACGTAAGTGCTGTGTTCCTAAGGGTTAGACCGAAGGCATTGTACTGCGTGAACAGATCCTCCACTTGTTCAGCTCTCAAGACTTGCTTGAACTCTGCCACATGATCATAGGGATCTCCTGTGCCGTCAAAGTAATTCTTCATGGACTTAACTAGCTGGGTGGGTCTGAAAGTTCTTGTGTGCTCTCTAGGCCTCGGCAGAGGGAATCCATCTACATTTCTTTGGTTCCTGTGGGCTCTATGCATCTCAGGTTCTACCCTATTCGTCTCCGTTCTCGTTCTTTCTCTGCCCACTAGATTGGCAAAACTTACCTCTGGTCTATCTTTACTTCTGTCTCTTTGCATACCATGAGCCTGGGATGTTCCAGCTCCAGGGTGACCATAGGCTACATTTGATCTTGGTTGGGGGAAAATGAATTCGCCCTTCCAAGTGTAAGCATGCCTATCATTCTCTGTCACCACAAAAATCCTCTCTGACGTGTGGTCTAAGTAGGTCACTCTACCTGGGCTATCTGGATCCTTAAACTCATAGATCATGATTGTTCCTATGTCAGTTGGGTGATCCGGTTTATACCTCCAGAAGGCTTCGTCCGTTTCTCGATTGAGAAGCAAATCTATGCACTTGTTATCTTGGGGGATCCACTCAGGCGTGATAATCCTAGTGAGAACTGATTTACCTCGAGGGGTTCTAGGTTCCGCACCCATGTTTCCTTGTTCCAAGTCACCTAAGTCCGCTTCTGAAATTACATTTCCAAATTCATCTGTCCTATCTGGATGACTGGTGACTACGTATATGGTTCCTTCCTTGTCCAGGTATGCACCGTTTTCAAACTTGACAGCTGGGTGCTCTAGTCCTATGGATTGGTCAGGGTTTTTAATCTGGACCACAGATCTTCCTAGGCCGTCCTCATAGATGCTAGCACCTAATCGGTTGGTCCTAAGGTATTCCAACTGTGTTTTGTAAGGGCCTTCTACCCTGTACAAGTAAGGCACACCTGAACTTCCCGTAGGTCTGTCCATGCCTTGAGACATCTCTGACTCACTGGTATCAGAGCTAGGGTAATGAGAGTGGCGACTCAACTGCTGGGCCCAAGACCTTGCAGTGTGGTTGACACTAGCCTCTGAAGACCTAAGGCTTTGTCTCTCTCTTACTAGGTGTCGTCCTGATCTAAGGTTCATATGCCTAACTGATTAGCCCAATTCTTTGCCCAGAGTACAACCTCGTTGCCGATCAATTGGTACCAGTCACTTGATTCTTTTTAATTATTCCTCGTGTTTAAAGTCTTATCTGCTATTACGTCGTCAGGAATACTTGAATGTTCTTCGTACTTTCAGGTTGATCGTTCCACGTTAGGTTCTTTTCCTTTATGTTGTCGACAGTGCAGAGATTAAGTTTTTAGCTTGAACTTGAGTTTTTAGGTAGCCTTCAACTTGATAGTGGCCTATCGTCGCCCTGACTTACTCCTACTTCTAATCGTTCTTAGCCTATGCTAGGAATTGACGAAGAGGAGTTGAGAATATTCCAACCTTTCTTGCCGAACCTTGCTCTTTAGAGCTCGAGAAGTTGATTCTCAAGCGTGCGTAACACCCTTGCTTGGATACTCTCAATTGCTTCTCAATAGGCCTGCATAAATCCCAAGATTAGCTCCAAGTAGACCTTTCAATTGACAGACAATTTATTTCAGACACTTTTTTAATGACCCTTGTTCCCCCTTTTGCATTGTTAGAAATTTACTCTAGAGCTCCCTTGGTGATCCTACCCCTCAGTGTGTCAACTTCCAAATATCCTATCTGAAAATCAACGCGTTATTCTTATAAAAAACAGTTGAGGACATGTAGTATATGTCACGAGCTTTCCGACAAGCCCTAGAGCTCAGAAAATGGATTTCGTATGAAAAAGTTATGACCGTTCAGGGTTTAGGGGGTTAACTAGACAAACAGAACCTTTCGGGGGTTTTAATGCATTTTCTAAGGCCTTCGTAAGTAGATGAGTACATGAAAGTGCAAATATGCCCAGAATTTAGCCTAAATTTCCAAAAATTCACTCCTTAATTTTTTGCCGAAAATGCCTGTCTATCGTGATAGACGGTGTCTGTCGCGATAGACACAATCTATCGTGGGGGCTGTCTGTCGCGATAGACGGTGTCTGTCGCGATAGACGGTATCTGTCGCGGATTTCTGTCTGTCGCGATAGACGGTGTCTGTCGCGATAGACAGTGTCTATCGTGGATTTCTGTCTGTCGCGATAGACGGTGTCTGTCGCGATAGACGGTGTCTGTCGCGATAGACGCTATCTGTCGTGAAATTCTGTCTGTCGCGATAGACGGTGTCTGTCACGATAGACAGTGTCTGTCGCGGATTTCTGTCTGTCGCGATAGACAGTGTCTATCGTGGATTTCTGTCTGTCGCGATAGACTACCGTCTATCGCGACAGACGGTATCTATCGTGGATTTCTGTCTGTCGCGATAGACGGTGTCTGTCGCGATAGACGGTGTCTGTCGCGATAGACGCTATCTGTCGTGAAATTCTGTCTGTCGCGATAGACGGTGTCTGTCGCGATAGACAGTGTCTGTCGCGGATTTCTGTCTGTCGCGATAGACGGTGTCTGTCGCGATAGACAGTGTCTGTCGCGATAGACTGAAAAAATGCAAATTTTTGAAAAACTTCTAGTGATCTAGAGTGCCCTCAAGGTGTAGGTTACAATGATAAACATGCATTCACAAAATGTTAAGATTTTCTGTCTGTCGCGATAGACAGAGGCTGTCGTCCCGGGACCTGTGTAGAGCCTGTCGTACCTGCGCACACTGCTGGGGATGATGGTACAGCAAAAAACCTGCAAAATAGCTCAGAAAACATGCAAAAACAGCACATGCAAGTTCGCTCTCTCGCTCTCTCTCACAAGTGAAATGAGGGAAATGAGATGGAGGTGGGGATATAGTCAAAAAACTGAAATTTTCGCGATGATGGAGATGGACATGGGAGATGGTGATGATGATGATGAAGAAGGTGAAGAAAGTAAAAGAAAACCGATGAGAGTGAAGAAAATACCTATGACTCCAACGCGTCAACTCTACGTCTTACCATCACACGCTCGTCCTCAAAGCTCGATCCCCGGCAACGGCGCCAAAATTTGGTGTAGCTCGATGATGAGTAGCACCTCCTTTAATGTCAATCCGGGAAGACGTGAGGATGGTATGAAGACCTCGAGCAAGTGGCGGCACAAGTGCGTGAGTGAGAAGCACACAAGCATGCACACACATACACACACACGCGCACACACAGCAAGACAAAGAGAGAGAATCAATGGAGTTCTTTAGAATACTTTCAAAAACTCTTACAGGTTCGTTTCAATTACAATCTAACCTCAAAAATGAGCTCTCTAGCTCTTTTTATAGTTTTTGACTAGCTTTTGGCCCTGTCCAGACCTAGTGTCCGGCCTAGTTAAAAATTAGGTTCCAGGGCTTATTTGAGGGCTCAAACGAAGTCTAAAAATTATGAAATTTGGTACGATGGTACTTCTAATACTCCTCAAGCTCGAGGACTCCTCGGCTTGCACAAAATGGAGTCTAATCTACCAAAAACGGGATTTACAATGTTTGTGTAGTGATTAAAATCACTTGGGTTGTACATAATCTATGGGAAAAAATGATCTGGCCTTGTTGCCGTATTGTGCATGACTCCTTTATTGCTTTGTATGCCAACAGTTACCTGTGGAGGTACGTAAGCTTTCGAGGGAGGCTCCTGTGACTTTTGGGGGGGGAGATAAGCTTCTTGAGGAGGCCTGCTTATCTGTTCTCTCGCCCTTTCCTTTCTTTGAGGGACAGGTTCCTTTTCTGATTGTGCAATTAGCCTTTCTATTCTTTCTAAGGAGGGGAAGTTGTCTGGTTTAGTGGAATTGGCTGCATAAACTTCCGATGGGGAATATCTCAGGTTTTTGCTTGCTTTTTCTTTCTCCTGATTTTTTTCTTCCTTGTCAGATCTTGCAATTATCCTCTCTAACTTTTCTAGGAATCCATCCAAGTGTAATTGCGTCTTGGCTGAGCCCGAGTAATTGAAAAGGCGACTGGCTTCAAACATAGTCTGAGCCAATGCGACCATTTTCGCGCACAGTTTGGTTCTTTCTATCTCTAGGTCAGCTCTAGGATAGCACTTGTCATGATCCGTGACGTTTGGCCCTTCTTGGATTCTGGCCTGATATGCTTTAAGCATCATGTTTAGGTCTTCAGGAGTGGGATCTGCTAGGACTGATCCTACTCTAGGGGGTGGTGGGATTTGATGAGGCGGTGGGGAAGGTGGTGAGTCGGATGGAGATGGGAGTGGTGGAGGCGGGGTGATGTGAGAGGGAGTTTGAGCTGTGAGTTCAGTTATCCTCACTTTGGTTTCTCTTATGCTTTCCTCAAGCTCACTCATCTTTTTGGCCCATTGTCGTTTCATTCTTTCTCGACTATCTTTCCATGCTCTAGTCCTTTTCTTTGTTACGCTCTCGGTTTCACTAGCCTCTGGGCCCTTTTCCTGGCTTGTCTCTTGGTTTTGCTGCAATGCCTGAGCTCTAGTGACTACCTGCACTGGTGCAGTGGAAGTGACGCTTCGTGAGGAATCTACAACCAAACCAATCACATTGATAGGAGTGATTTTTGGCATATTAGTGGGGTTCTTAGGGCAATCTTGTAAGAGATGTTCTTTTCCACAATCTTGGCAGAAACCTTGGATAGTCACTGACTGGGGTTGTGTAGGTGGAGGTAAGGGACAATCACGAATGAAGTGATCCCCCTGACATCGGTAGCATGGTCCTCTAGGAAAGGGTGGTCGTACCTGCCTAGGTTGAGGCCTAGGGTTGGGGTTTGCATACATGACGTTCGCGTAATCTGACTCCCAACTAGGTTCACTTGGTTCTTCACTATAGTAGGACTCACCATGTTCTGGAGACTGCATGTAGTAAGCCTGGGGACTATCGACATGTGTAGAATCAAAGCTATGGTCCCTCGGGTCACTTTCTGAGATCAATGGGGTTACTGGAACTATGGCCCTATTCAGGTTTTCTTCTGCAACAGCATACTTTACTGGAATCACGTTAGCGGGGTTTGGGGGCTGTTGAGCTAGTACCGGTTGGGGTCTCTGTTGGGCCTGATATTGTGGTTGGTAGGTTTGTTGGGGTCTAGCATATTGTGGTTGTGGATTTTGGTTTTGGTATCTGCCTTGTTGGTAGGGCTGCGGGTAGGGTTGTCTAACTGCCTGCTTATTGTATGGGCAATCTTGTGCGGTGTGATTGGTGTATCTCCGTTCTATGGTGCAGTACTGGCTACTAGGGTTTACTTGGGGTTGAGCCATAATAGGGCAGACATTCGCCATATGGTCACCACCGCATGTATAGCACCTTTTCACAGGGGCAAACCTTGGGATCTGTTTGCTAGTTACACCTAATTTCTGAGCTACCTTCTCAGCGAGTTCCTCAATTGATGTAGATTGCGTGGAAGAGTGGCTAGATGCGCTATCTGAGTCTTTATAGATTTTGGAAAGCTCTAGCTCTTCCCCTAGGTTATCTTCAATGTCAATGCACATGCGTACACACTCTTCTATAGTCCTAGGGTCCTTCAGATACACATAGGATCTCAATTTCGTACTCAGCAATCCATCGAGGAATAAGGCTACCTGTTTAGCAGATGTGGGTAGCTCCGAAATTGGGCACCTTTCAAGATATTGTCTAAATCTTCTTCCTGCAAGTCTCACAGTCTCTTGAGGGGTTTGCTTGAAGCTGTGAATCAATGAGGAAGTATTGTGTCTTATGCCACTCTTAGAGAACTCTACAATGAAAGCCTCTAGGAGTTGGTCTATGCTCCTGAACTGACGCTCATCTAATGGCTGAAACCATGTAAGTGTCGTGTTCCTGAGGGTTAGACCGAAGGCATTGTACTGCGTGAACAGATCTTCCACTTGTTCAGCTCTCAAGACTTGCTTGAACTCCGCCACATGATCATAGGGGTCTCCTGTGCCGTCAAAGTAATTCTTCATGGACTTAACTAGCTGGGTGGGTCTCAAAGTTCTTGTGTGCTCTCTATGTCTCGGCAGAGGGAATCCATCTACATTTCTTTGGTTCCTGTGGGCTCTATGCATCTCAGGTTCTACCCTATTCGTCTCTGTTCTCGTTCTTTCTCTGCCCACTGGGTTGGCAAAACTTACTTCCGGTCTATCTCTACTTCTGTCTCTTTGCGTACCATGAGCTTGGGAAGTTCCAGCCCCAGGGTGACCATAGGATACATTTGATCTTGGTTGGGGAAAAATAAATTCACCCTTCCACGTGTAGGCATGCCTATCATTTTCTGTCACCACGAAGATCCGTTCTGAAGCATGATCTAAGTAGGTCACTCTGCCTGGGCTATCCGGATCCTTAAACTCATAGATCATGATATTTCCTATGTCTGTTGGCTGATTAGACTTATACCTCCAAAAGGCTTCATCAGTTTCTCGATTGAGGAGCAACTCTATGCTCTTATTGTCTTGGGGGACCCACTCAGGTGTGATAATCCTAGTGAGAACAGATTTACCTCGAGGGGTTCTAGGTTCCGCACCCATGTTCCCTTGTTCCAGGTCCCCTAAGTCCGCCTCTGAGATTACATTCCCAAAGTCATCGGTCCTATCAGGGTGACTAGTGACTACATATATAGTTCCTTCTTTGTCCAGGTATGCACCATTTTCAAACTTGACAGCTGGGTGTTCTAGTCCAATGGATTGATCAGGGTTTTTAATCTGGACCACAGATCTTCCAAGGCCGTCCTCATAGATGCTAGCACCTAGTCGGTTGGTCCTAAGATATTCCAGCTGTGTTTTGTAGGGGCCTTCTACCCTGTACAAATAAGGCACTCCTGAACTTCCCGTGGGTCTGTCCATGCCTTGAGACATTTCTGACTCACTGGTCTCAGAGCTAGGGTAGTATGAGTGGTGGCTCAACTGCTGGGCCCAAGACCTTGCAGTGTGATTGACACTAGCCTCTGAAGACCTAAGGCTTTGTCTCTCTCTTGCTAGGTGTCGTCCTGATCTAAGGTTCATATGCCTAACTGATTAGCCCAATTTTTTTTTCCAGAGTACAACCTCGTTGCCGATCAATTGGTACCAGTCACTTGATTCTTTTTAGTTAATTATTGTGTTTATGGTCTTGTCTGATATCACGTCGTCAGGAACACTTGAATGTTCTTCGTACTTTAGGTTGATCGTTCCACGTTAGATTCTTTTCCTTTAGGTTATCGACAGTACAGAGAGTATGTTTTTAACTTGAACTTGAGTTTTTTTGGTAGTCTTCAGCTTGATAACTGCCTATCGTCAACCTGACTTACTCCTACCTCTACTCGTTCTTAGCTTGAGCTAGGAAATGACAGAGGGAGTTGAGAATATTCCAACCTTACTGGTTGATCCCTTGCTTTATGGTGCTCAAGAACCCGGTTCTCAAGCTTGCAAAGAAACCTTGCTTTGTACGCTCTCTGTTGCTCTCAATGGACCTATAAAAGTCCCACGGTTAGCTCAATGCTTAGATTCAAAGGACACAACCAACCACTTTCATTCATGTAACATAAACACATATTTGCATTGTGACTTTTAGGAAAATAACTCTAAAGACCCCTGACTTTGAGCCCCCTGGGTATGGTCAACTTCAAAATACCCTCTCTGAAAATCAACGCATTATCTTTATAAAAAACAGTTGAGGGTGTGTAGTATATGCCACGAGCTTTCCAACAAGCCCAAGAGCTCAAAAATTGGATTTCATATGAAAAAGTTATGACTGTTCAGGGTTTAGGGGGTTAAATCAGGATTCAAAACGAGCTAACAGTCAAACAGGATTACTCGAGTAACTTGTGGCACGGCCTCGCGATGCAATACCACACCCTAATGTTTGTCCCACACTTAATCACAATTTAGACCAATAATTTTGCCTTAGAAATTTGACCTAATTTGCCCTTCTAACGCGTTCGCAAAGTCTGTCGGTCGCGATTGACAGGTCAGTCGCGATCGACGTGTCGATCGCGATTGACGGGTCCGTCGTGGCTGTCAGTCGCGATTGACTGGTCAGTCGCGATTGACACGTGGCCGAAAAGTCAATCAATCGTGGTCAAAGCGTCGTTGACTTTGTCGATCGCGATTGATGCGTCGATCGCGATTGACAGGTCGGTCGCGAGGGTCTGTCGATCGTGGTCAAACAGTCGTTGACTGTGTCGATCGCGATTGACACGTGTCACGCGTATGGTCAGTCGGTCGTGGTCAATCGGTCGTTGACTCTGTCGGTCGCGATTGACAGAGCCGTCGTGGGCTGTCGGTCGCGATTGACGTGTCGATCGCGATTGACAGGTCTGTCCGTCGTGGTTTGTCGATCGCGATTGACAGAGCGATCGCGATTGACAGAAATCTGTGGAATTTCAAAAAACTAAACACATTTTTGGGAAGCTCTAGGCCTGTAGGTCATGGATATGCACTTTGTTTAGTAATTAGAGCAAGTTTTCAGTCGGTCGCGATTGACAGAGCTCGGCGACACACAGACAGTTACTCAGATTTCCGTACCTGCGCAGGGTGCTGGGGATGATGATGCGGCCTGTACCTGCAGAATGCTCACAAAACATGCAAAAAATAGCACATGCAAATTCGCTCTCTCGCTCTCTCTCACAAGTGAAATGAGGGAAATGAGGTGGAGATGGGGATATGGTCAAAAAATTGAAATTTTCGCAATGATGGAGATGGACGTGGGAGATGGTGATGATGATGATGGTGATGAATATGATGAAGAAAGTAAAAGAAAATCGATGAGAGTGAAGAAAATACCTACAACTCCAACGCGTCAACTCTACGTCTTACCATCACACGCTCGTCCTCAAAGCTCGATCCCCGGCAACGGCGCCAAAATTTGGTGTAGCTCAGTGATGAGTAGCACCTCCTTTAATGTCAATCCGGGAAGACGTGAGGATGGTATGAAGACCTCGAGCAAGTGGCGACACAAGTGCGTGAGTGAGAAGCACACGAGCATGCACACACATACACACACACGCGCACACACGGCAAGACAAAGAGAGAGAATCAATGGAGTTCTTTAGATTACTTTCAATAGCTCTTACAAGTTCGTTTCAATTACAATCTAACCTCAAAAATGAGCTCTCTAGCCCTTTTTATAGTTTTTGACTAGCTTTTGGTCCTGTCCAGACCTAGTGTCCGGCCTAGTTAAAAATTAGGTTCCAGGGCTTATTTGGGGGCTCAAACGAGATCTAAAAATTACGAAAATTGGTACGCAACTACTTCTAAGGCTCCTCAAGCTCAAGGACTCCTTGGCTTGCACAAAATGGAGCTACAAAAAGGTGAAATGATATTTACAATGATTGGTAGTGATAAAAATCACTGTTGTTGTAGGGATTTCTTCTAGTGATCTGCCATACATATCTTCGAGCTCCCTACTTGCTCTTCCTCTCTGCATGTCCATCCATAATTAAGTCGGGTACTGTCGCATAATTCTACAGCCAAAATTCGATGGTCTTGACCATATAGTCTTCCGTTGGTAGATAATTATGTGGTAGGCTTGGAAGCAAAGGGTAATTCAGCCACTATTTATTTATAGCGCCATTTCTTTGTAGGTCCAAAAATTCTCTAGTATCCCTTCGGCGTGGTATAGGACAAAAGGAAGGGTTTACCTGTAAGAAATAAGGTGCTGCTTGCCAATGCACCCTTAGTGTAGGATGTTTCTCCAAAAACTTCCTTCTCCAAATCGGTTATGCAGCTTCAAATTCTTCTTGAGTGTAAGCGAATGTGTCATGTTTGAAGTTTAGCTGCTCATCTGGACTTTTCTTTGTAATCTTCTTTATATATTGTTTTGTTTTCTCTTTCAATAATTCGTACGGAATGTTGAAAGGCTTCATGATCTTTTCCAAGTCTTTACCTCTAATCTTTGCTTCTTTCATTACTTTAATGACTGCGTTTTCAAACCTTTCTGTCAACCGGGACACCACTAGTGCCCGCTCCTTCTGACTTATTTCTGCAGTGTATGGCATTGGATGATCATCATGTATATCCGCATCCGCTCATGTATTGGAGAATGATAAATCGGGGGAGATAGAGAACGTACCTCTACCTCGTCAGTAGGAGTTTCCTTAGCTGGCTCTACTAGTGTCCCGATTGGTGTTTTCTGCTTTACTTGGATCTCTAACTGTGCTATACTTTCAGTCTTCTCTTTATTTTCTTGCATGGCTGCTCTGAGTGCTTCCTTTGCTGCAAGCAATTCATTTCCAATTTCTGCTACGTTATCCATATTTTCACTGTAGCTTGCTGCAAGTTTTCCATGTGCTGTATTCAACTGCTTTTTTAGTTCATTTGTTTCTTGAATGTACTTACATTCCCATTCTTCTCTCAATTCTTGCTCTTGTCTCAGCAAATCTACATATTGTGCCACCTGATCTCTTAATTCTTTCTCTTTAGGTTCCGATATCTCCTTCTCTTCAATAGGTTGATCATATAATAATGACTTCATCAGTTCTTTATTTCTATTGCGTAAGTTGTCATTCTCTTCTATGTACACCTTTAATTGTTTCTCGAGCAAAGTGCTTCTAGCTCTCATTCTCTCTTTGTCAGCCTCACTTGCATCATGTAATTTTTGTAAATCAGTGAGCTGTGCCTGGAGTTGGTGATGCTGAGTCATTAATGTATAATATTGCATTTTTACCTCGAGCAACTCCATGCTTTTGGCTGCTATCTCTTTTTGGGCCTGGATTAATTGTGATGACAATTGTTCACTCATTATTTGGAATTGACTCTTTTCCCTCATGGCCTTATCATAGTCTGCATCTATATCCATCATCTGTTGTTGTGTCCCCATAGTCGTTTGGATCATTTGTTTGACCAAGGCTTCAACTGAGTGACATCCACATTGAGCCATGTGGTTGGTATACTAGGTTCTTCGCCTGTTGTGACGTCTTTTCCCTGTGCCACATGTAACGTAGTGTCATGGGGCTGCCTAATCTAAAGTTGGATCCTTGGCTCAGCCACCATGTGTTCAATGTTTCCTTGAGGTGTATCATTTGGAACCTCAATCACAATCTGCTCTTTGTTTTGTAATAGCTCTGAATCCGCGTTCACTGGAGTTTGTATTTCCTCTTTGATAGGTGGTTTTGCATATGTAACAGTTGTTGGAGCTTCTTTGATGCTGATTTTTGTCATATCATTCAATTGAATGACATGCTCAGGTTTATTGGAATCTTCTATGTTCCTTTTCTTCGTGGTTGTCTGGCGTAACTTCGACTTGATTGATCTCGGTCCATTCTTCCTCGTGAGTTTCTGTCCTTATGTCAGTGTCCAGGGTGTCTTTTTCGTGACTAGATTCTGCATCTAAGCCCAGGTTCTTTGTATCTCCCAGTTTGTTTTGGGATCTTTTCTTTACTCCGTTGTTGTTTCTCTTGACTTGCTTGTCTATAATGATGACCATGAACATTCAGATTTACCTGCCCTTGCATGTACTCATGTGTCTCTTCTAGGGCAGCAGAGAGATCTCTCTTGGTAATTGGCATTTGGGCTACCTGAATCTTTGGTAAAATGTGTGTTCGCTTTGATTAGGGTGTAGCCTGGGCTTCTTCCTCTCTTAGGCGCTTTGTACCCCTCATGGGTTTCTATGAACTGGTTCCAGCCTCCTCAACAACAGCAGCTGCTTTCTTTTTCTTGGGGACGTGTAGCTCAATGATGAGTAGCACCTCCTTTAATGTCAATCCGGGAAGACGTGAGGATGGTATGAAGACCTCGAGCAAGTGGCGGCACAAGTGCGTGAGTGAGAAGCACACTAGCATGCACACACATACACACACACGCGCACACACGGCAAGACAAAGAGAGAGAATCAATGGAGTTCTTTAGATTACTTTCAATAGCTCTTACAAGTTCGTTTCAATTACCATCTAACCTCAAAAATGAGCTCTCTAGCTCTTTTTATAGTTTTTGACTAGCTTTTGGCCCTGTCCAGACCTAGTGTCCGGCCCAGTTAAAAATTAGGTTCCAGGGCTTATTTGGGGGCTCAAACGAGATCTAAAAATTACGAAAATTGGTACGCAACTACTTCTAAGGCTCCTCAAGCTCAAGGACTCCTTGGCTTGCACAAAATGGAGCTACAAAAATGTGAAATGAGATTTACACTGATTGTTAGTGATAAAAATCACTGTTGTTGTAGGAATTTCTTCTAGTGATCTGCCATACATATCTTCGAGCTTCCTACTTGCTCTTTCTCCCTGCATGTCCATCTCTTTGATTTGCATTAATGTCTTGAAAAAATATTGGCCTACTTGCCAGATCTTCTTTGACTGCCCTGTTTGCTTGTGCTGTCCCGTCGCTCTGACTCCCTTCTTTGACTTTCACGTCTTGTAAGTCCTGGTGTACCAAGGCTACTGCCAACACCCCCCCCACTCTCGCGTCTGTCGCCCCTGACAGACCCTTGTCTAGCTGCTTTTTGGACGTAGTATTGTACAACATCGGCGGCGAGGTGGTGTTCTTCTAACCTGAGTCC